>SZWC01000107.1:74747-189087 GCA_023375785.1 Penium margaritaceum | reverse complement strand
GTCCAACGAGCAGCAAGAAGGCAGGCTTTGTTTGTGGGTCATGTGCAAAGAAAGTGAGCGGTACGTGTGACCGCATCCGCGGCCACTTCGCTTGCAATAACCCGAACGTGGGGAAGTGTCCCCATCCTCCACCAACAACTAGGGACGCTCTGGGCTTGGAGCGTTTCCCTCCTCCTGCAGCAGGCTGGCAGCCATACAGTGCGAAGCTGTACAAGGGAGAGGGTGCCGAGTGGGGAACGAAGGACAAGCCCGTCGCCTGGCTGAAGCTGTGGGAGGCACAAGACAAGGCGACACAGGCAGCCACCGTGGGAGTCACGCTGCAAAAGGACTCCAGTGACGATGAAGATGGACACACCGTCCGTCCAAGCAGGCCGGCAGCCACAACAACTCTTGAGGGTGAGATCCCGCTGTTTGACATGAACAAGGCAGCATCGTTACGCCAATCAACCATGGTTGAGCACTCAGACAGGTACTACAATGACCGCTGCCAGCTGGACATCGTAAAGCTGATGGCCATTGCAGCCCTGCCTATATCGTTCTGTCAAGAACCTGTTCTCCTCGAAGTCATCAAGTCAGCAAAGAAGACGACTGCCGGTTTCCGGCTGCCAAGCAGGGACACTGTGACCACTGAGCTGCTACCTAAGTTGGATGCAGAGTTGGCAGAGCTTGATGCACCGCTGATGCAGGGATGTTCGACCTATGGAACAAGCCTAGCTGTGGATGAGTGGTCTGACAGGCAGGTTAGACCCATCTACAATGCCATGGCAGTGAATGCCATGGGACCCGTCCATCTGTTTTCACGTGATGCCAATGGACTGACAAGGGATGCTGACCATGCAGCTTCCATGATAGAGGCAGCAATTGCAGCTGTGGGTGAGGACAGAGTTGTTTCTGTGATCTGTGACAATGCGTCCGTCAATAAGAAAGCATTTTCCGAGCTCAAGACGAAGTTCCCAAAGCTGTTCTTTCAGGGATGTTGTGCGCATAACATAGACCTCATCATGAAGGACATTGGGAAGTCAGCATGGGATGTTGGGATCATTGGGAAATGTGAGAAGGTGATTGCCTTTTTCAGGAAATACGCCATGCCTCGGACATGGCTCAAGGACAAGACAGGGGGGAAGGTGCTGAAGAACAGGTGTGACACCCGCTTTGCATCTGTCTTTGACATGGTTGAGAGGTTGCTGGAGCTGAGGGAGGAGTTGGAGGAGTTTGTGCAGCTGGATGTTTGGAAGCAGATTGGGTTGCAGAGGGATGCGGGGTTCAGGAGCAGGAAAAAGGAGGTGAGAAGGATTGTACGCCGCAAGGTCTTCTGGCTGCAGGTGAGACAGCTGAAGGATCTGTTGTTACCGTTGGTGAAGGTGTTGCGTGTGGCTGACTCGCCTGGTGTGGGGGCTGGTGAAATCTACGAGGGGTTGCTTGACTGTGCTGAACAACTGAAGGCACTGGCCAAGAAGAAAGGAAGGAAGGGAAGGAAGGTTGCCGAGTACCATGTAAACTTTGTTCTGGGGAGGCTTGACCACCGCTGGTCTAAGGACATGTCGTGTCCTCTGTATGCCGATGCTCGGCGGCTGCATCCAGAGCACTTCGGGAACGACCTGTCAAAGGATGCGACCACCCTGCAAGCTTGGCAGGCCGTGGTGGAGGCTTTGGTTCCTGAGGATAAGCAGGATGAGATCATGAAGGAGATTGGGGTCTTCCAGTTGGCATAGACTACAGTGAACCATGATCCCATGGCAACCCCGCGCAGGAATGCAAAGGCTGTTGCTGCAGTTGCAAAAGTGAGATGTGGGACAATGACTGCCGTTGAGTGGCACGTGAATTACATGTGCAATCTTCCAGTGCTGCGAGATTTGGCCTTGAAGCTCCTTTCACAACCATGCTCCTCGTCTGAGTGTGAACGCGTGTTTTCCGTACATGAGCTCATCCATACTGCCAGGAGGAGCAGGCTCAAGGTCTCAACCCTGGAGCTCCTCGTGCGGTGCCATGTCCGCTTGCGCAAACACTATGTCAGGCAGGGGAGAAAAGCAGCAAAGGATCTGGCCAGGGCTGCGGTAGCTGTAGCAGAAGCAGAAGGAGATGCCAGCGAGGACGACGGAGAGGTAGTTGAGGAAGAGGGAGTGCTGAGTGAACCCGACGATGAATGGGAGACTGATGATGAAGGTGAGGATGAGGAGGAGGAGGAGGATGCGGTTGGGGGAGACGATGATGTGGTGGAGGTTATGGCTTCCGTGCGTGTCATGAGTGACACGCCTGGACTTCCTCATGCACGTCCAGTGCGTGTCCGTACACAGGAGAAGCCGGAGAAGAGCAACACAACTGTGGGAAAGAGGAGAGAAGGTGGTGGGAATGGTGCAGCAACAGCTGGCAATGGAGCAGACACTACAGGGAGGGAAGCAGATGACACCGGGGGGGGGGGGGGGAGAAGCAACAGCAGGTGGGGAGGTACCAGGATCTGGTGCAGTTGCAGCAAGTGGGGCAGGAGCAGCAGGTGATGAGGGAGCAGCCGGTGGGGAGGGAGCGGCAAATGAGGATGGAGCAGCAGATGGGGCAGGAGCAGAGAGTGGGCAGGGGGGAAGAGCAGGTGAGGAAGGAGCAGCAAGTGGCCAGTTGGCTTCAACAACACGTGAACCAGCATCAACAGCAGGTTCAAGGATTGGCAGTTCCAAGCATAGTGCAAAGCGTGCTGCCCTTGTTGCACTAGCAGCAGCAAGGGCATCAAAACATGCTACAGGTAGTGCAGTGGCAGCTACAGCAGCCAGCAGGTTGGCAAGGCGCAGAGCTGCCACATTCCAGAAGTAGGACATGGTTCTGAGAATGTTGTTAAGCGTTTGTGTCAGATTCTATACATTGTGCCATTGCCAACTCCATTTCCACCATGTGCAATCCATTGTTACAATTCTACTGATGTGGAATATGCAATCCGATATAGCATTCCCTCAGTCCATGGAGGTTGTGTACACATGCAAATGAAATGGTGGATAATGTGTAACATAGAAGCTTTGTGCTTGATGCACATGCATTGTTATGATTTTCCCTTTGCATAGTCAGTGTGTATGTGGCACAATGACTTCAGTTTACGTTCAGTTAAGTGCTGAGTAGTGCTCATCAGTAGTAGAGAAGCAGTGAAAATTCACATCACATGTAGGTGTTACCCGATGCCTTGATATAGGTAATCATGTTGAAACATGCAATAAAGGATGATTTGAATAAGTCATGAATTTCTCATATTTGGCTACCTCAAACATTCTGTGCAATCCCATGTTCCAATGCATCTGAACTGACCATGCCCACTGTGTCCACATCGATGTGGCCAACCTGGGGTACATCGATGTATCGATGTGGACATCGATGTACCGATGTTCGAGGCACCAAGGTCAACACTGGGTGGTGCAATATGGTGNATAATGTGTAACCTAGAAGCTTTGTGCTTGATGTACATGCATTGTTATGATTCGCCCTTTGCATAGTCAGTGTGTATGTGGCACAATGACTTCAGTTTACGTTCAGTTAAGTGCGGTGTAGTGCTCATCAGTAGTAGAGAAGCAGTGCAAATTCACATCACATGTAGGTGTGACCCGGTGCCTTGATATAGGTAATCATGTTGTAACATGCAATGAAGGATGATTTGAATAAGTCATGAGTTTCTCATATTTGGCTACCTCAAACATTCTGTGCAATCCCATGTTCCAATGCATGTGAACTGACCATGCCCACTGTGTCCACATCGATGTGGCCAACCTGGGGTACATCGATGTATCGATGTGGACATCGATGTACCGATGTTCGAGGCACCAAGGTCAACACTGGCTTTGATTTATGTGAGCCGGCTTTGGTTTTTGTGACCCGGCTTTTGTTTCTCTGACCTGGCTTTGGTTTTTGTGACCCGGCTTTGGTGTGTGTGACCCGGCTTTGCCTTCTGTCACCCGGCTTTGTTTTATGTGACTCGGCTTTGGTTTCTGTGCACCGGCTTTGGTTGCTGTAACCCGGCTCTGGGTTCAGTGACCCGACTTTGGTTTCCGTGATCCTGCTTTGGTTTTTGTGACCGGGCTTTGATTTCTGTGACCCGGCTTTGGTTTCTCTGACCCGGCTTTTGTTTCTGTGGCCCAGCTTTGGTTTCTGTGATCCGGCTTTGGTTTATCCAGCTTTGGTTTCTTTGACCCGGCTTTGGTTTCTGTGACCCGTCTTTGGTTTCTATAACCCGGCATTTGTTTCTGTGACCCGGCTTTGCTTTCTATGACCCAGCTTTGGTTTATGTGACCCGGCTTTGGTTTCTATGACCCGGCTTTGGTTTTCTGTGATCCGGCGCTGGTTTCTGTAACCGGCTTTGGTTCCTGTGACCCGGCTTTGGTTTCTGTGACCCGGCTTTGGTTTCTGTAACCCGGCATTGGTTTCTGTGACCCGGCTTTGGTTTCTGTGACCCGTCTTTGGTTTCTATAACCCGGCATTTGTTTCTGTGACCCGGCTTTGCTTTCTATGACCCAGCTTTGGTTTATGTGACCCGGCTTTGGTTTCTATGACCCGGCTTTGGTTTTCTGTGATCCGGCGCTGGTTTCTGTACCCGGCTTTGGTTCCTGTGACCCGGCTTTGGTTTCTGTGACCCGGCTTTGGTTTGTGTGACCCGGCTTTGCTTTATGTGACCCGGCTTGGGTTTCTGTGACCCGGCTTTGGTTTCTGTGACCCGTCTTTGGTTTCTATAACCCGGCATTTGTTTCTGTGACCCGGCTTTGCTTTCTATGACCCAGCTTTGGTTTATGTGACCCGGCTTTGGTTTCTATGACCCGGCTTTGGTTTTCTGTGATCCGGCGCTGGTTTCTGTACCCGGCTTTGGTTCCTGTGACCCGGCTTTGGTTTCTGTGACCCGGCTTTGGTTTGTGTGACCCGGCTTTGCTTTATGTGACCCGGCTTGGGTTTCTGTGACCCGGCTTTGGTTTCTGTGACCCGGCATTGGTTTCTGTGTCCCAGCTTTGGTTTCTGTGACCTGACATTGGTTTCTGTAACCCGATTTTGGTTGCTGTGACCCGGCTTTGGTTTCTGTGACCCGGTTTTGGTTTCTGTGACTCAGCTTCGGTTTCTGTGACCCGGCATTGGTTTGTGTGACTTGCTTTGGTTTCTGGGATCCGGCTTTTGTTTCTCTGACCCGGCTATGGTTTCTATGACCTGGCTTTGGTTTCTGTGACCCGGTTTTGGTTTCCGTGACCCGGCTCTAGTTTCTGTGACACGGCTTTGGTTTATGTGATCCGGCTTTGGTTTCTTTGATCTGGCTTGTGTTTCTGTGAGCCGGCTTTGGTTACATGGACCCGGCTTTTGTTTTTGTGACCCCGCTTTGGTTTCTGTGATCTGGCTTTGGTTTTTGTGACCCGGCTTTTGTTCTGTGACCTGGCTTTGGTTGCTGTGACCCGGCCTTGGTTTAAGTGATCCGGCTTTGGATTCTGTGACCCGGCTTTGGTTTTTGTGACCCAGCTTTGGTTTCTATGTCCGGGCTTTGGTTTCTGTGCTCCGGCTTTGGTTTGTTGACCCGGCTTTGGTTTTGTGACCCAGCTTTGGTTTTTGTGATCCGGCTTTGGTATTTGTTACCTGGCTTTGGTTTCTGTGACCCGGCTTTGGTTTCTGTGACCCGGCTTTGGTTTCTGTGACCTGGCTTTGGTTTTTGTGACCCGGCTTTGGTTTCCATGACCCGACTTTGGTTTCTGTGACCTGGCGTTGGTTTCTGTGAACCGGCTTTGGTTTATGTGACCTGGCTTTTATTTCTCTGACATGGCTATGGTTTTTGTGACCCGGCTTTCGTGTGTGTGACCCGGCCTTGCCTTCTGTGACCCGGCTTTGTTTTCTGTGACTCGGCTTTGGTTTCTATGACCAGGCTTTGGTTGCTGTGACCCGGCTTTGGTTTCTGTGACCCGCCTTTGGTTTCTGTGACCCTGCTTTGGTTTCTGTGACCCAGCTTTTATTTCTGTGACCCGGCTTTGGTTTCTCTGACCCGGCTTTCGTTTCTGTGGCCCAACTTTGGTTTCTGTGACTTGGCTTTGATTTATCAAGCTTTGGTTTCTCTGACCCGGCTTTGGTTTATGTGACCCGTCTTTGGTTTCTATAACCCGGCTTTCGTTTCTGTGACCCGGCTTTGCTTTCTATGACCCGGCTTTGGTTTCTGTGACCCGGCTTTGTTTTTTGTGACCCGGCTTTGGTTTCTATAACCCGGCTTTCGTTTCTGTGACCCGGCTTTGCTTTCTATGACCCGGCTTTGGTTTCTGTGACCCGGCTTTGTTTTTTGTGACCCGGCTTTGGTTTCTGTGATCCGGCGTTGGTTTCTGTGACCGGTTTGGTTCCTGTGACCCGGCTCTGGTTTCTGGGACCCGGCTTTAGTTTCTGTGACCTGGCTTTGGTTTTTGTGCCCCGGCTTTCGTTTGTGTGACTTGGCTTTGGCTTCTGTGACCTGGCTTTGTGTGACCCGGCTTTGGTTTATGTGACCGAGCTTTCATTTCCGTGACCCGACTCTGGTTTCTATGACCCGGTTTTGGTTTCTGTGACCCGGCTTTGATTTCAATGACCCGGCTTTGCTTTCTCTGACCCGGCTTTGGTTTCTGTGTCCCAGCTCGGTTTCTGTGACCCGGCTTTGGTTTCTGTGACCCGACTTTGGTTTATGTGATCCGGCATTGGTTTCTGTGACCAGCTCAGGTTTCTGTGACCCGGCTTAGGTTTATGTGACCGGGCTTTGGTTTGTGTGACCCTGCTTTGGTTTCCGTGACCCTGCTTTGGTTTCTATGACCCGTCTTTGGTTTCTGTGACCCCGCTTTGGTTTCTGTGACCCGGCTTTGGTTTCTATGACCCGGCTTTGGTTTCTGCGACCCGCCTTTGGTTTCTGTGACCCGGCTTGGTTTCTATGACCCGGCTTTGGTTTTTGTGACCCGGCTTTGGTTTCTGTGATTCAACTTTGGTTTCTGTGACCCGGCTTTGGCTTCTCTGAGCCGGCTTTGGTTTCTGTGACCCGGCTCTGGTTTCTGTGACCCGGCTTTGGTTTATGGGACCATTTTTTGTTCCTGTGACCCGGCTTTGGTTTCTGTGATCCGGCTTTGGATTATGTGACCCGGTTTTGGTTTCTATGACCGGGTTTCGGTTTCTGCGCTCTGGCTTTGGTTCGTTGACCCGGCTTTGGTTTATGTAACCCGGCATTGGTTTCAGTAATCCGGCTCTGGTTTCTGTGACCCGGCTTTGGTTTATGGGACCATTTTTTGTTCCTGTGACCCGGCTTTGGTTTCTGTGATCCGGCTTTGGATTATGTGACCCGGTTTTGGTTTCTATGACCGGGTTTCGGTTTCTGCGCTCTGGCTTTGGTTCGTTGACCCGGCTTTGGTTTATGTAACCCGGCATTGGTTTCAGTAATCCGGCTCTGGTTTCTGTGACCCGGCTTTGGTTTATGGGACCATTTTTTGTTCCTGTGACCCGGCTTTGGTTTCTGTGATCCGGCTTTGGATTATGTGACCCGGTTTTGGTTTCTATGACCGGGTTTCGGTTTCTGCGCTCTGGCTTTGGTTCGTTGACCCGGCTTTGGTTTATGTAACCCGGCATTGGTTTCAGTAATCCGGCTCTGGTTTCTGTGACCCGGCTTTGGTTTATGGGACCATTTTTTGTTCCTGTGACCCGGCTTTGGTTTCTGTGATCCGGCTTTGGATTATGTGACCCGGTTTTGGTTTCTATGACCGGGTTTCGGTTTCTGCGCTCTGGCTTTGGTTCGTTGACCCGGCTTTGGTTTATGTAACCCGGCATTGGTTTCAGTAATCCGGCTCTGGTTTCTGTGACCCGGCTTTGGTTTATGGGACCATTTTTTGTTCCTGTGACCCGGCTTTGGTTTCTGTGTTCAGCTTTGGTTTCTGTGACCCGGCATTGGTTTGTGTGACCTGGCTTTGGTTTCTGTGACCCGGCTTTGGTTTATGTGACTCAGCTTTGGTTTCTGTGACCCGGCTTTGGTTTTTCTGACCCAGCTTTGGTTGCTGTGATCCGGCTTTGGTTTCTGTGACCCGGCTTTGGTTTTTGTGACCTGCTTTTGATTTGTGTGACCCGGTTGTGGTTTCTGTGACCCGGCTTTGGTTTTTGTGACCGGGCTTTGGTTTCTGTGACCCGGTTTTGGGTTCTGTGACCCGGTATTGGTTTCTATGATCCAGCTTTGGTTTCTGTCACCCAGATTTGGTTTCTGTAACCAGGCATTGCTTTCTGTGACCCGACTTTGGTTCCTGTGACCCGACTTTGGTTTCTGTTACCCGGCTTTGGTTTTTGTGACCGGGCTTTGGTTTATGTGACCCGGCTTAGGTTTGTGTGACCCAGCTTTGGTTTCTGTGACCCCGCTTTGGTTTCTCTGACCCGACTTTGGTTTCTGTGACCCGGCTTTGGTTTTTGTGACCCGGCTTTGGTTTCTGTGACCCGGCTTTGGTTTCTGTGATCCGGCTTTGGATTATGTGACCCGGTTTTGGTTTCTATGACCGGGTGTCGGTTTCTGTGCTCTGGCTTTGGTTCGTTGACCCGGCTTTGGGTTATGTAACCCGGCATTGGTTTCAGTAATCCGGCTCTGGTTTCTGTGACCCGGCTTTGGTTTCTGTGACCTGGCTTTGGTTTCTGTGACCCAGCTTTGGTTTCTGTGACCCGGCATTGGTTTCTGTAACTCGACTTTGGTTGCTGCGACCAGGCTTTGGTTTCTGTGACCCGGCTCTGGTTTCTGTGACTCGGCTTTGGTTTTTGTGACCCGGCTTTGGTTTGTGTGACCCGGCTTTGGTTTCTGTGACCCGACTTTGGTTTCTCTGACCCGGCTATGGTTTCTCTGACCCGGCGTTGGTTTCTGGGACCCAACTTTGGTTTCTGTGACCCGGCTCTGGTTTCTGTGTCCCGGCTTTTTTTTCTGTGAACCGGCTTTGGTTTCTTTGACCTGGCTTTTGTTTGTGTGAGCCGGCTTTGGTTACTGTGACCCGGCTTTGGTTTCTGTGATCCCGCCTTGGTTTTTATGACCTGGCTTTGGTTTCTGTGACCCGGCTTTGGTTCTCTGACCTGGCTTTGGTTACTGTGACCCGGCTTTGGTTTCTGTGATCCCGCCTTGGTTTTTATGACCTGGCTTTGGTTTCTGTGACCCGGCTTTGGTTCTCTGACCTGGCTTTGGTTACTGTGACCCGGCTTTGGTTTCAGTGATCCAGCTTTGAATTCTGTGACTCCGCATTGGTTTCTGTGACCCGGCTTTGGTTTCTATGACCGGGCCTTGGTTTCTGTGCTCCGGTTTTGGTTTGTTGACCCGGCTTTGGTTTTGTGACCCGGCTTTGGTTTTTGTCATCCGGCTCTTATTTCTGTGACCCGGCTTTGGTTTATGTGACCTGGCTTTTGTTTATGTGACCTGGCTTTGGTATCTGTCACCCGGCTTTGGTTTTTGTGACCCGACTTTGGTTTATGTGACTTGGCTTTGGTTTATGTGACCCGGCTTTGGTTTTTATGACTTGACTTTGGTTTCTGTGACTCGGCTTTGCTTTCTGTGAACCGGCTTTGGTTTGTGTGACCTGGCTTTCGTTTCTCTGGCCTGGCTCTGGTTTTTGTGACCCGGCCTTGGTTTCTGTGACCCGGCTTTGCCTTCTGTGACCCTGTTTTGTTTTATTTCACTCGGCTTTGGTTTCTGTGACCCGGCTTTGGTTGCTGTGACCCGGCTTTGGTTTATGTGACCCGGCTTTGGTTTCTGTGACCCGGCTTTGGTTTCTGTGACCTGGCTTTGATTTGTGTGACCCGGCTTTGGTTTCTCTGACCCGGCTTTCGTTTCTGTGGCCCAGCGTTGGTTTTTGTGATCCGGCTTTGGTTTATCCAGCTTTGGTTTCTGTGACCCGGCTTTGGTTTCTGTGACCCAGCTTTGGTTTCTGTGACCCGGCATTGGTTTCTGTGACCCAGCTTTGGTTTCTGTGACCCGGCATTGGTTTCTGTGACCCAGCTTTGGTTTCTGTGACCCGGCATTGGTTTCTGTGACCCAGCTTTGGTTTCTGTGACCCGGCATTGGTTTCTGTGACCCAGCTTTGGTTTCTGTGACCCGGCATTGGTTTCTGTGACCCAGCTTTGGTTTCTGTGACCCGGCATTGGTTTCTGTGACCCAGCTTTGGTTTCTGTGACCCGGCATTGGTTTCTGTGACCCAGCTTTGGTTTCTGTGACCCGGCATTGGTTTCTGTGACCCAGCTTTGGTTTCTGTGACCCGGCATTGGTTTCTGTGACCCAGCTTTGGTTTCTGTGACCCGGCATTGGTTTCTGTGACCCAGCTTTGGTTTCTGTGACCCGGCATTGGTTTCTGTGACCCAGCTTTGGTTTCTGTGACCCGGCATTGGTTTCTGTGACCCAGCTTTGGTTTCTGTGACCCGGCATTGGTTTCTGTGACCCAGCTTTGGTTTCTGTGACCCCGCTTTGGTTTCTGTGACCCGGCTTTGGTTTGTGTGACCCGGCTTTGGTTTGTGTGACCGGGCTTTGGTTTCTGTCACCCGGGTTTGGTTTTTGAGACCCGGCTTTGGTTTCTGTGACCCGGCTTTGGTTTCTATGACCCGGCTTTGGTTTCTGTGACCCGGCATTGGTTTCTGTGACCCAGCTTTGGTTTCTGTGACCCGGCATTGGTTTCTGTAACACGACTTTGGTTCCTCTGACCCGGCTTTGGTTTCTGTGACCCGGCTTTGGTTTATGTGACTCGGCTTTGGTGTCTTGGACCTGGCTTTGGTTTGTGTGACCCGGTTTTGGTTTTCGTGACCAGGCTTTGGTTTCTCTGACCCGGCTATGGTTTCTGTGACCCGGATTTGGTTTCTGTGACCCAGCTTTGGTTTCTTTGACCTGGCTTTGGTTTGTGAGCCGGCTTTGGTTACTGTGACCCGGCTTTGGTTTTTGTGACCCCGCTTTGGTTTTTGTGACCTGGCTTTGGTTTCTGTGACCCGGCTTTGGTTCTGTGATCTGGCTTTGGTTGCTGTAACCTGGCTTTGGTTTCAGTAACCCGGCTTTGGATTCTGTGACTCGGCTTTGGTTTCTTTGACTCGGCTTTGGTTTCTATGACCGGGGTTTGGTTTCTGTGCCTCGGCTTTGGTTTGTTGACCCGGCTTCTGTTTTGTGACCCGGCTTTGGTTTTTGTGATCGGGCTCTGGTTTCTGTGACCCGGCTTTCGTTTCTGTGACCTGGCTTTGGTTTCCGTGACCTGGCTTTGGTTTCTGTGACCCGGCTTTGGTTTCTGTGACCCGGCTTTGGTTTCTGTGACTTGGCTTTGGTTTCCGTGACCCGGCTTTGGTTCTGTGACCAGGCTTTGGTTGCTGTAACCTGGCTTTGGTTTCCGTGACCCGGCTTTGGGTTATGAGACCCGGCTTTGGTTCTGTGACCAGGCTTTGGTTGCTGTAACCTGGCTTTGGTTTCCGTGACCCGGCTTTGGGTTATGAGACCCGGCTTTGGTTCTGTGACCAGGCTTTGGTTGCTGTAACCTGGCTTTGGTTTCTGTGACCCGGCTTTGGTTTCTGTGACCCGGCTTTGGTTTCTGTGACTTGGCTTTGGTTTCTGTGACCCGGCTTTGGTTTGTGTGATCCGACTTTGGTTTCTGTGACCCGGCTTTGGTTTTTTGTGAATCGGCTTTGGTTTCTGTGACCCGGCTTTTGTTTCTCTGACCTGGCTTTGGTTTGTGTGACCCGGCTGTGCCGTGTCAGTGCGTGTAAGTGCGTGTAAGTGCGTGTAAGTGCGTGTAAGAGCGCGTAAGTGCTTGCAAGTGTTTATCCGTGTGTGTAAGTGCGTATACATGTATGTAAGTGCGTGTAAGTGTGTGTAAGTGCGTGTAAGTGAGTGCAAGAACGTTCAAGTGCGTGTAAGTATGTGTAAGTGTGTATAAGTGCGTGTAAGTACGTGTAAGAGCGTGTAAGTACGTGTAAGTACGTGTTAGTGTGTGTAAGTTTGTGTAAATGCGTGTTAGTATGTGCAAGTACCTGTAAGTGCGTGTAAGTGTGTGTAAGTGTGTGTAAGTGTGTGTAATTGTGTGTAAGTGCGTGTAAGTGCGTGTAAGTGCATGCAAGTGTGTGCAAGTGTGTGTAAGTGGGTGTAAGTGTGTGTAAATTCGTCTTAGTACATGTAAGTGCATATACGTACGTGTAAGTGGGTATAAATGCATGTAAGTGCGTGCACGTATGTGGAAGTATGTGTAAGTACGTGTAAGATTGTGTGTGTGTGTAAGTGCGTGTAAGTGTGTGTGAGTGCGTGTAAGTGTGTGTTACTGTGTGTAAGTATGTGTAAGTACGTGTAAGTGCGTGTAAGTACATATAAATACGTGTGAGTGCAAGTAAGTAGGTGTAAGTGTGAGTGCGTGTAAGTATGTGTAAGTGCGTGTAAGCACGTGTAAGTGCGTGTAAGTGCGTGTAAGTATGTGTAAGTGCAAGTAAGTGCGTGTAATTACGTATAAGTGTATGTAATTAGGTGTAAGTGCATGTAAGCACGTATAAGTACGTGTAAGTGGGTGTAAGTGTGTGAAAATGGGTGTAAGTTCTTTTAAGTGCAAGGAAGCACGAGTAAGTACGTGTAAGTGCATGTAAGTACATGTTAGTGTGTGTAAGTGTGTCTAAGTGCGTGTAATTGTGTGTAAGTATGTATAAGTTTGTGTAATTGCGTGTTAGTGCATGTAAGTGCATGTAAGTGCGTGTAAGTGCATGTAAGTGTGTGTAAGTGTGTGTAAGTATGTGTAAGTTTGTCTAAGTATGAGTTAGTGCGTGTAAGTGCGTGTAAGTGTGTGTAAGCTTGTGTAAGTGTATGTAAGTACGCATAAGTGCGTATAAGTGAGTATAAGTACGTGTAAGTGTGTGTAAGTGTGTGTAAGTGTGTGTAAGTGCGTATAAGTGCGTGCAAGTTGGTGTAAGTGCAGGTAAGTGCATGTAAGTGCCTGGAAGTGTGTGTAAGTGCTATAGTACGGGTAAGTGTGTGTAAGTACGTGTAAGTGTGTGTCATTGCGTGTAAGTACGTGCAAGTTGGTGTAAGTGCGGGTAAGTGCGTGTAAGTGCATGTAAGTGCGTGTAAGTTCGTGTAAGTGCATGTAAGTTTGTGTAAGTGCGTGTAAATGTGTGTAAGTGCGTGTATGTGCATGTAAGTGCTTGTACATTCGTGTAAGTATGTGTAAGTGCGTGTAAGTATGTGTATGTGCATGTAAGTGCGTGTAAGTACATTTAGGTTCATGTAAGTGCGTGTAAGTGCGTATACGTATGTGTAAGCTCATGTAAGTGCATGATAGTACGTGTAAGTGCGTGTAAGTGCGCATAAGCGTGTGTATGTACGTGTAAGTACGTGTAAGTGCGTATAAGTGTGTGTTAGTCTGTGTAAGTTTGTGTAAATTGTTGTAAGTATGTGCAAGTATGTGTAAGTGCGTGTAAGTGTATGTAAGTGCGTGTAAGTGTGTGTTATTGTGTATAAGTGTGTGTAAGTGTGTGTAAATACATACAAGTGTGTGCAAGTGTGTGTAAGTGCGTTTAAGTGTGTGTAAGTTTGTCTAAGTACATGTAAGTGCGTATACGTACGTGTAACTGGGTGTAAGTGCGTGTAAGTGTGTGTAGGTGCATGTAAGTACGTGTAAGTACATGTAAATTTGTGTGTGTGTAAGTGCGTATAAGTACGTGTGAGTGTGTGTAAGTACGTGATAGTGTGTGTAAGTATGTGTAAGTACGTGTAAGTGTGTATAAGTACGTGTAAGTATGAGCGCGTGCAAGTAAGTGGGTGTGAGTATGTGTAAGTGTGTGTAAGTGCGTGTGAGTGCGTGTAAGCACGTGTAGGCGTGTGTAAGTGCGTGTAAGTATGTGTAAGAACAAGTAAGTGCGTGTAATTAGGTGTAAGTATATGTCATTAGGTGTAAATGCATGTAAGCATGTGTAAGTGCGTGTAAGTGGGTGTAAGTGTGTGTAAGTGGGTGTAAGTGCTTGTAAGTGCAAGGAAGTGCGTGTAAGTATATGTAAGTGTATGTAAGTACGTGTAAGTGCGTGTTAGTGCGTGTAAGTGTGTGTAAGTGCGTGTAAGTACGTATATGTTTGTGTAAGTGGGTGTTCGTGCATTTAAGTGCATGTAAGTGCGTGTAAGTGCGTGTAAGTGTGTGTAAATGTGTGCAAGTATGTGTAAGTGTGTGTAAGTATGAGTAAAAGCGTGTATGTTCCTGGAAGTATGTGTAAGTGTGTATAAGTTCGTATAAGTTCGTGTAAGTACGTGTAAGTGCGTGTAAGTGCCTGTAAGTACGTATAAGTTTGTTTAGGTGCGTGTAAGTACTTGCAAGTGCGTGTAAGTATGTGTAAGTGCGTTCAAGTGCTTGGAAGTGGATATAAGTATGTGAAAGTGCGTGTAAGTGCATGTTAGTATGTGTAAGTGTGTATATGTGTGTGTTAGTGTATGTTAGTTCGTGTAAGTATATGTAAGTATGCATAAGTGCGTGTAAGTGTGTGTAAGTGCATGTAAGTATGTGTAAGTGTGTGTAAGTGCCTGTATGTACGTATAATTGCGTACAAGCTGGTGTAAGTGCAGGTAATTAGGTATAAGTGCCTGTCAGTGCGTGTAAGTGCGTGCAAGAATGTGTAAGTGTGTGTAAGCACATGTAAGTGTGTGTCAGTACGTGTAAGTATGTGCAAGTTTGTGTAAGTGCGGGTAAGTGCGTGTAAGTGCATGTAAGTGCGTGTAAGTGTGTGTAAGTACGTGTATCTACATATAAGTGTGTGTAAGTACACTTAGGTTCATGTAAGTGCGTGTTAGTGCGTATACGAAAGTGTAAGTTCATGTAAGTGTGTGCAAGTGCATGTAAGTGTGTGTAAGTGCATGTAAGTTTGTGTAAGTGCGTGTAAGTATGTGTAAGTGTATGCAGGTGCGTGTAAGTATGTATAAGTACGTGTAAGTGCGTGCAAGTGTGTGTAAGTGGGTACAAGTGTGTATAAGTGCGTGTAAGTACCTGTCAATGTGTGTAAGTGTTGTTAAGTGCACGTAAGTGGGAATAAGTGCGTGTAAGTACGTGTAAGTATGTGCAAGAACGTGCAAGTACTTGTAATTACGTGTATGTGCGTGTAGGTGCGAGTACGTGCGTGTAAGTACGTGCAATTGTGTGTAAGTTTATGTAAGTGTGCGTAAGTGCGTGTAAGTGCGTGCAAGTACGTGTAAGTATGTGTAAGTACGTATAAGTGTGTGCAAGTGTGTGTAAGTGGGTGTAAGTGTGTGTAAGTGCGTATAAGTACGTGTCACTGTGTGTAAGTGCGTGTAAGTGTGTGTAAGTGCGTGTAAGTATGTGTAAGTGCGTGTAAATGCGTGCAAGTGCATGCAAGTGCCTATATGTGCCTGTAAGTACGTGTAGGTGTGTAAGTGCGTGTAAGTGCGTGTAAGTGTGTGTAATTGCGTGTTCGTGCGTGTACGTTTGTGCAAATGTGTGTAAGTACATACACGTACGTGTTAGTGCGTGTAAGAGTGTGTAAGTGTGTACAAGTGCGTGTAAGTGTATGCAAGTGCTTGTAAGTGCGTGTAAGTTCGTGTAAGGGTATGTAAGTATGTGTAAGTACGTGTAAGTGGGTGTAAGTGCGTGTAAGTGTGTGCACGTGCGTGTAAGTGTGTGTAAGTACATGTAAGTTCGTATAAGTGCGTGTAAGTACGTGTAACTGCGTGTAAGTGCATGTAACTGTGTATTACTGCGTATAAGTGTGTGTAAGTACGTGTAATAGCGTGTAAGTACGTGTAAGTATGTGTGAGTGCAAGTAAGTGCATGAGAGTACGTGTAAGTACGTGTAAGTGCGTGTAAGTACGTGTAAGTGCAAGTGAGTGCGTGTAAATACGTGTATGTACGTGTAAGTACGTGTAAGTGCGTGTAAGTGTGTGTAAGTAGGTGTAAGTGCGTGTAATTACGTGTAAGTTCGTGTAAGTACGTGTTAGTGCATGTAAGTGCATATAAGTGCGTGTAAGTGCATGTAAGTGTGTATAAGTGTGTGCAAGTACGTGTAAGTGCGTGTAAGTATATGTAAGTGCGTGTAAGTATGTGTAAGTATGTATAAATGTGTGTAAGTGCGTGTAAGTACGTGTAAGTACGTGTAAGTGCGTGTAAGTGCATGTAAGTGCGTGTAAGTGCGTGTAAGTACATGTATGTGTGTGTAAGTGTATGTAAGTGCATATAAGTGTATTTAAGTGCGTATCAGTGCGTGTGAGTGTGTGTAAGTGTGTGTACATTCGTGTAAGTGTGTGTAAGTATGTTTAAGTGTGTGTAAGTGCATGGAAATGCGTGTAAGTACGTATAAGTACATGTAAGTGCGTGTAAGTACGTGTAAGTGTATGTAAGTGCGAGTAAGTGTGTGTAGGTGCGTGTTAGTTTGTGAAAATGTGCATAAGTTTGTGCAGGTACGTGTCATTGCGTGTAAGTGCATGTAAGTGTGTGTATGCACGTGTAAGAATGTGTAAGTGCGTGTAAGTACGTGTAAGTATGTGAAAGTGTGTGTAAGTGCGTGCAAGTACGTGCAAGTGCGTGTAAATGCGTGTAAGTGTGTGTAAGTATGTGTAAGTGTAGTAAGTACGTATACGTGCATGTTAGTGCGTGTAAGTGTGTATTACTGTGTGTGAGTTTGTGTAAGAGCTTGTAAGTGTATGTAAGGGTGTGTAAGTGCGTGTAAGTACATATAAGTTTGTTTAGGTTCGTGTAAGTGTGTATCAGTATGTGTAAGTGCAT
Organism: Penium margaritaceum; assembly: GCA_023375785.1. Classification (NCBI taxonomy): domain Eukaryota; kingdom Viridiplantae; phylum Streptophyta; class Zygnematophyceae; order Desmidiales; family Peniaceae; genus Penium; species Penium margaritaceum. The sequence continues at coordinate 172,414 of SZWC01000107.1, read as the reverse complement.
GTAAGTTCGTGTAAGTGTGTATAAGTTCGTGTAAGTATGTGTTAGTGTATGTATGTACGTGTAAGTACAAGTAAGTGCGTATAAGTATGTCTAAGTGTGTGTAAGTGTGTGGTAGTATGCGTAAGTGCGTGTAAGTATGTGTAAGTGCGTATAAGTGCGTATAAGTTTGTGTAAGTGCGTGTAAGTGCATGTAAGTACGTGTAAGTTTGTGTAAGTGCATGTAAGTACGTCTAAGTGCATGTAAGTGCGTGTAAGTGTGTTTACGTGTGTGTCAGTGAGTGTAAGTGCGTATGCGTTTGTGTAAGTGTGTGTAAGTGTGTGTAAGTGCATGTAAGTGTGTGTAAGTGCGTATAAGTGTGTGTAAGTGCGTGTAAGTGGGTGTACGTGTGTATACGTGTGTGTAAGTGTATGTAAGTGCGTGTAGGTGCATGTAAGTGTGTGTAGGTGCATGTTAGTTTCTGTAAATGTGTATAAGTATGTGTAAGTACGTGTAATTGCGTGTAAGTGTGTGTAAGTGCGTGTAAGTACATGTAAGTGCGTGTAAGTGCATGTAAGTGCGTGTAAGTTTGTGAAAGTACGTGTAAGAGTGTGTAAGTGCGTGTAAGTGCGTGTAAGTATGTATAAGTGCGTATAAGTGTGTGTAGATGAGTGTATGTGCGTGTAAGTGCATGTAAGTGCGTGTAAGTATGTGTAAATGTGTGTAAGTGTAAATAATTGCGAGTAAGTGTGTGTTAGTACCTGTAAATGCGTGTAAGTGCGTGTAAGTGTGGGTAAGTGTGTGTAAGTGTGTGTAAGTACGTGTAAGTTCGTGTAAGTGCGTTTAAGTGTGTGTAAGTATGTGTAAGTACGTGTAAGTGTATATAAGTATGTGTAAGTGCGTTTAGGTGTGTGTAAGTGCATGTACATGTGTGTAAGTGTGTGTAAGTGCATGTAAGTGCTTGTAAGTGCGTGTAAGTGCGTGTTAGTGCGTGTAAGTGTATGTTAGTGCATGTAAGTACGCGTAAGTGCGTGTAAGTGTGCGTAAGTGTGTGTGAGTACGTGTACGTGTGTGTAAGTATGTGTAAGTGTGTGTAAGTGCATGAAAGTGTGTGTAAGTGCGTGTAATTGCATGTAAGTGCGTGTTATTATGTGTAAGTGCGTGTAAGTATGTGTAAGTGCGTGTAAGTGTGTGTCAGTACGTGTAGGTGCATTTAAGTGCGTGTAAGTGCGGGTAAGTGTGTGTAAGTATGTCTAAGTGCGTGTAAGTGTATCTAAGTTCACATAAGTGCATGTAAGTGCATGTAAGTATGTGTAAGTTTGTGTAAGTGCATGTTAGTGCGTGTAAGTGCATGTAAGTGCGTGTAAGTGTGTGTAAGTGTGTGTAAGTGTATGTAAGTACGTGTAAGTGTGTGTAAGTATATGTAAGTGCGTGTAAGTACGTGTAAGTATATGTAAGTACGTGTAAGTATGTGTATGTGTGTGTAAGAGGTGTAACTGTGTGTAACTGCATGTAAGTGGGTGTAAGTGTGTATAAGTACGTGTATGTACGTGTAAGTGTATGTAAGTATGTATACGTGTGTCTAAGTGCGTGTAAGTGCGTATGAGTGCGTGTAAGTGTGTGTACGTTTGGTAAGTGTGTGTAAGTGTGTGTAAGTGTGTATAAGTGCATAGAAATGCGTGTAAGTACGTGTATGTACGTGTAAGTGCGTGTAAGTGTGTGTAAGTGTGTGTAAGTGTGTCTAAGTACGTGTAAGTGCGTATAGGTATGTGTTTGTTTGTGTAAATGCGTGTAAGTGCGCGTAAGTACGTGTAATTGCGTGTAAGTGTGTATATGTACGTTTAAGTACGTGTAAGTGCGTGTACTACGTGTAAGTACATGAAAGTGTGTGTAAGTAGGTGTTAGTGTGTGTGAGTGTGTGTAAGTACGTGTAAGTGCATGTAAGTACGTGTAAGTGCGTGAATGTGCGTTAAGTGCGTGCAACTGCGTGTAATTATGTGTAAGTGTGTGTTAGTGCGTGTAAGCATGTGTAAGTGCATGTACGTGCGTGTAAGTGCGTATAAGTACGTGTAAGTGTGTGTTAGTACGTGTAAGTTTGTGTAAGATTGTGTAAGTATGTGTAAGGGCGTGTAAGTGCGTGTAAGTACATGTAAGTGCATTTAGGTACGTGTAAGTGCGTGTCAGTTCGTGTAAGTACGTGTAAGTGCGTGTAAGTGCGTGTAAGTTTGTGTAAGTACGTGTTACTTCATGTAAGTACGTACAAGTGCGTTAAAGTACGTATCAGTGCGTATAAGTGTATGGAAGTACGTGTAACTGTGTGTACATATATGTAAGTGTGTGTAAGTGTGTGTAAGTATGTGTAAGTGCTTGTAAGTGCGTGTAAGTGTGTGTAAGTGCATGTAACTGCGTGTAAGTTTGTTTAAGTGCGTGTCAGTGCATGTAAGTACGTGTAAGTGCGTGTGTGTTTGTGTAAGTGTGTGTAAGTGCCTGTAAGTACATATATGTGTGTGTAAGTGTGTATAAGTGTTTGTAAGTGCGTGTAAGTGCGTGTACGTGTATGTAAGTTCGTGTAAGTGCGTGTAAGTACGTGTAAGTGCATGTAAGTGTGTGTAGGTGCATGTTAGTTTGTGTAAATGCGTGTAAGTGTGTGTAAGTGCGTGTAATTACGTGTAAGTGCGTGTAAGTGCATGTAAGTGTGTGCAAGTGTGTGCAAGCGCGTTTAAGTACGTGTATGTGCGTGAAAGTACGTGTACGTGTGTGTAAGTACATGAAAGTACGTGTAAGTGTGTGTAAGCATGCATAAGTGCGTGTAAGTGCATGTAAGTGCGTGTAAGTGTGTGTAAGTGTGTATAAGTGTGTGTAAGTGCGTTTAGGTGTGTTTACGTGTGAGTAAGTGCGTGTAAGTGTGTATAGGTGTGTGTAAGTGCGTGTAAGTGTGTGTAAGTGCATGTAAGTACGTGTAAGTATGTGTAAGTGCGTGTAAGTATGTGTAAGTGCGTATAAGTGTGTGTTTGTAGTCGTAAGTGTGTGAAAGTGTGTGTCAGTGCGGGTAAGTGTGTGTAAGTGTGTATAAGTGCGTATAAGTGTATGTTACTGCATGTAAGTACGTGTAAGTGTATGTAAGTGTGTGTAAGTGGGTGTAAGTGGCGTAAGTACGTGTAAGTACGTGTAAGTGTGTGTAAGTACGTATAAGTGCGTGTAAGTGCGTGTATTTTGTTGTAAGTGTGTGTAATTGTGTGTAAGTGCATGTAAGTACTTGTTAGTATGTAAAAGTGTGTGTAAGTAAGTGTAAGTGCCTGTAAGTGCGTATCAGTGTGTTTAAGTGCATGTAAGTGCATGTAAGTGTGAGTAAGTGTGTGTAAGAACGTGTAAGTGCATGTAAGTACGTGTAAGTTTGTGTAGGTGCGTGTAAGTGCGTGTACGTACACGTAAGTGCGTGTAAGTGCGTTTAGGTGCGTGTAAGTACGTGCAAGTACGTGTAAGTGTGTGTAAGTACGTCTAAGTACTTGGAAGTGCATGTAAGTACATGAAAAGGTGTAAGTGCGTGTTAGTGCGTGTAAGTACTTGTAAGTACGTGTAAGTGTGAATACGTTTGTGTAAGTGGGTATAAGTGTGCATAAGTACATGCAAGTGTGTGTAAGTATGTGTAAGTGTATGTAAGTGCGTGTAAGTGTGGATAAGTGCGTGTAAACACGTGTAAGTGCATTTAAGTACATGTAAGTTTGTGTACGTTTGTGTAAGTACGTGTAAGAAGTAAGTGCGTGTATGTGTGTGTAAGTGCGTGTAAGCGCGTTTAGGTTCGTGTAGGTTCATGTAAGTGCGTATAAGTATGTGTAAGTGCGTGTAAGTGCATGTAAGTGCGTGTAAGTACGTGCAAGTGTGTGTAAGTGTGTGTAAGTACGTTTAAGTACGTGTAAGTGCGTGTAAGTGCGTGTCCGTGTGTGTAAGCACGTGTAAGTGCGTATAAGTATGTGTAAATGCGTGTACGTTTGTGTAAGAGCGGTAAGTGTGTGTAAGTATGTACAAGTGCGTGTAAGTATGTGTAAGTATATGTAAGTGTGTGCAAGTACGTGTAAGTGGGTGTAAGTGCGTGTAAGTGCATGTAAGTACGTGTAACTGTGTTTAAGTGTATGTAAGTGCGTACAATTATATGTAAATGCGTTTAAGTGTGTGTAAGTGTATGCAAGTGCGTGCAAGTGTGTGTCCGTGTGTATAAGTTCGTGTAAGTGTGTGTAAGTACGTATAAGTGCGTGTGAGTTTGTGTAAGTGTGTATAAGTGCGTGGAAGTGTATGCAAGTGCGTGTAAGTATGTGTAAATACATGTAAGTGCATGCAAGTGCGTGTAACTGGGTGTAAGTGCGTGTAAGTGCGTGTAAGTGCGTGTTAGTGTGTGTAAGTATGTGTAAGTACGTGTACGTATGTGTAAGTGCGTGTAAGTGCGTGCAAGTGTATGCAAGTGTGTGTAAGTGCATGTAAGTACATGTAATTGTGTGTAAGTGTGTGTAAGTAGGTGTAAGTGCATGTAAGTGCATGTTAGTGTGTATAAGTTTGTATAATTGCGTGTAAGTACGTTCAAGTAGGTGTAAGTACGTGTAAGTGTGTGTAAGTGCGTGTAAGTGCATGTAATTATGTATAAGTACGGGTAATTGTGTGTAAGTACGTGCAAGTGCGTGCAAGTACGTGTAAGTGTGTGTAAGTACATGTAAGTTTGTGTAAGTGCAATTTAGTGCGTGTAAGTACGTGTAAGTACGTGTAAGTACGTGTGAGTGCGTACACGTGCGTGTAAGTACGTACAAGTAGGTGTAAGTTCGTATAAGTGTGTGTAAGTACGTGTAAGTACGTGTACGTGTGTGTAAGTGCGTGTTACTGCGTGTAAGTGTGTGTAAGTACATGTAAGTGCGTGTAAGTATGTGTAAGTACGTGTGAGTACAAGAAAGTACGTGTTAGTGTGTGTAAGTGCATGTAAGTGCGTATAAGTGTGTGTAAGCACGTGTAAGAGTGTATAAATGCGTGTAAGTACGTGTAAGTGCAAGTACGTGTGTGTAATTATGTGTAAGTGCATGTAATTAGGTGTAAGTGCATGTAAGCATGTGTAAGTGTGTATAAGTGGGGATAAGTGTGTGTAAGTACGTGTAAGTGTATGTTAGTGCATGTAAGTGTGTGTAAGTGCGTGTAAGTGCGTGTAAGTGGGTGTAAGTGTGCGTAAGTGCGTGTAAGTATGTGTAAGTACGTGTAAGTACGTGTAAGTGTGTGTAAGTGCTTGTAAGTGCGTATAAGTGTGTGTAGGTGCGTGTAAGTGCGTGTAAGTGTGTGTAAGTGCGTGTAAGTGTATTTACGTTCATATAAGTGCATGTAAGTATGTGTAAGTACGTGAACATATGTGTAAGTGCGTATAAGTGTGTGTTTGTACATGTAAGTCTGTGTAAGTCTGTGTAAGTGCGGGTAAGTGTGTGTAAGTGCGGTTATGTGCGTGTAAGTGTGTATTAGTGCATGTAAGTACGTGTAAGTGTAGGTAAGTGTGTGTAAATTGGTGTAAGTAGCGTACGTACGTGTAAGTACGTGTAAGTGTATGTAAGTACGTGTATGTGCGTGTAAGTGCGTGTGTTTACGTGTAAGTGTGTGTAAGTGCGTGTAAGTGCATGTAAGTGCATTCTAGTATGTATAAGTGTGTGTAAGTATGTGTAAGTGCGTGTAAGTGCGTATCAGTGTGTGTAAGTGCATGTAAGTGTGTGTAAGTACGGGTACGTATGTGTAAGAACGTGTAAGTGCATGTAAGTATGTGTAAGTTTGTCTAGGTGCGTGCAAGTACGTGTAAGTACACTTAAGTGCGCGTAAGTGCGTTTAGGTATGTGTAAGTACGTGCAAGTGCGTGTAAGTGTGTGTAAGTACGTGTAAGTACTTGGAAGTGCGTGTAAGTACATGAGAACATGTAAGTGCGTGTTAGTGCGTGTAAGTACGTGTAAGTACGTGTAAGTGTGTGTTGGTTTGTGTAAGTGGATATAAGTGTGCGTAAGTACATGTAAATGTGTGTAGGTGCGTATAAGTGTATGTAAGTGCGTGTAAGTGCGTGCAAGTGCGTGTAAGTACGTGCAAGTTGGTGTAAGTGGGGTAAGTGCGTGTGACGTGTAAGTGCATGTTAGTACGTGTAAGTTCGTGTAAGTTTGTGTAAGTACGTGTAAGTAGTAAGTATGTGTATGTGTGTGTAAGTGCGTATAAGCGCGTTTAGGTTTGCGTAAGCTCATATAAGTGCGTATAAGTATGTGTAAGTGTGTGTAAGTGCATGTAAGTGCGTGTAAGTGCGTGCAAATGCGTGTAAGTTGGTTTAAGTATGTTTACGTGCGTGTAAGTATGTGTCCGTGTGTGTAAGTACGTGTAAGTGCGTATACGTATGTGCAAGTGCATGTACGTTTGTGTAAGTGCGTGTAAGTGCGTGTAAGTATGTACAAGTGCGTGTAAGCATGTGTAAGTACATGTAAGTGCATGCAAGTACGTGTAAGTGGGTGTGAGTACGTGTAAGTGCATGTAAGTACGTGTAACTATGTGTAAGTGTATGTAAGTGCGTACAATTATATTTATATGCGTATAAGTGTGTGTAAGTACGTGCAAGTGTGTGCAAGTGTGTGTCCGTGTGTGTAAGTGCGTGTAAGTATGTGTAAGTGTGTATAAGTGTTTGTGAGTTTGTGTAAGTGTGTGTAAGTACGTGTAAGTGTGTGCAAGTGCATGTAAGTATGTGTAAATATGTGTAAGTGTGTGTAAGTGCGTGCAAGTGTGTGTCCGTGTGTGTAAGTGCGTGTAAGTACGTGTAAGTGTGTATAAGTGTTTGTGAGTTTGTGTAAGTGTGTGTAAGTACGTGTAAGTGTGTGCAAGTGCATGCAAGTATGTGTAAGTGGGTATAAGTGCATGTGAGTTCATGTAAGTGCGTGTTAGTGTGTGTAAGTATGTGTAAGTGTGTGTAAGTGTGTGTAAGTGTGTGTAAGTGCGTGCAAGTACGTGCAAGTGTGTGTAAGTGCATATAAGTGTGTGTAATTGTGTGTAAGTGTGTGTAAGTAGGTGTAAGTGCGTGTAAGTGCATGTTAGTGTGTGTCAGTTCGTGTAAATGCGTGTAAGTATGTTCAAGTGTATGTAAGTGCGTGTAAGTATGTGTAAGTGTATGTAAGTACATGTAATTATGTGTAAGTGCGTGTAATTGTGTGTAAGTACATGCAAGTGCATGCAAGTACGTGTAAGTGTGTGTAAGTATGTATAAGTTTGTGTAAGTGCATGTAAGTGCGTGTAAGTATGTGTAAGTACGTGTAAATACGTGTAAGTGCGTACAAGTGTGTGTAAGTACATATAAATATGTGTAAGTTCGTGTAAGTGCGTGTAAGTATGCGTAAGTACGTGTAAGTTTGTGTAAGTGCGTGTTACTGCGTCTAAGTGTGTGTAAGTACATGTAAGTGCGTGTAAGTACGTGTAAGTACGTGTGAGTGCAAGTATGTTTGTGCAAGTGTGTGCAAGTGCGTGCAAGTGTGTGCAAGTGCGTATAAGTGCATGTAAGTGTGTGCAAGTACGTGTAAGTATGTGTAAATGTGTGCAAGTGCGTGCAAGTGTGTATCCGTGTGTTTAAGTGTGTGTAAGTGTGTGTGAGTGCGTATAAGTTTGTGTAAGTGCGTGTAAGTGTGTGTAAGTATGTGCAAGTACGTGTAAGTATGTATAAGTACGTGTACGTACATGCAAGTGTGTGTGAGTGGGTGGAAGTACGTGTAAGTGCGTATAAGTGCGTGTTAGTGTGTGTAAGTACGTGTAAGTGCGTCTAAATGTCTGTAAGTATGTGTAAGTGTGTATAAGTGTGTATAAGTGCGTGCAAGTGCGTGTAAGTGCATGTAAGTACGTGTAAGTGTGTGTAAGTGTGTGTAAGAATGTGTAAGTGCGTGTAAGTTCGTGTTAGTGTGTGTAAGTTTGTGTAAATGTATGTAAGTATGTGTAAGTGCGTGTAAGTGTGTGGAAGTGTGTGTAAGTGCGTGTTAGTGGATGTAATAGTGTGTAAGTGTGTGTAAGTGTATGAAAGGGTGTGCAAGTGTGTGCAAGTACATGTAAGTGTGTGTAAGTGAGTATAAGTTTGTGTAAGTGCATGTAAGTGCGTGTATGTACGTGTAAGTACATGCAAGTACATGTAAGTGCGTGCATGTGCGTGTAAGTGCGTACAAGTATGTGTACGTTTGTGTAAGTGCGTGTAAGTACGTGTAAGTATGTGTAAGTGTATGTAAGTACGTGTTATTTCATGTAAGTGTGTGTAAGTACGTGTAAGTGCGTGTAAGTACGTGTAAGTACGTGTGAGTGCAAGTAAGTGCGTGTGAGGACGTGTAAGTGCGTGTAAGTGCATGTAAGTGCATGTAAGCACGTGCAAGTGCGTGTAAATACGTGTAAGTACATGTAAGTGCAAGTACGTGTGTGTAAATACATGAAAGTGCATGTAATTAGGTCTAAGTGCATGTAAGCACGTGTAAGTGTGTATAAGTGGATATAAGTGTGTGTAAGTGGGTGTAAGTGCTTGAAAGTACAAGTAAGTATGTGTAAGTACGTGTAAGTGTATGTAAGTACCTGTAAGTGTGTGTAAGTGTATGTAAGTGCGTGTAAGTGCGTGTAAGTGTGTGAAAGTTTGTGTAAGTGCGTGTTAGTACATATAAGTGCATGTAAGAACGTGTAAGTACGAGCAAGTGTGTGTACCTATGTGTAAGGATGTATAAGTGCGTATAAAAATGTGTAAGTGCGTGTAAATACATGTAAATATGTGTAAGCACGTGTAAGTGTGTGTAAGTACGTGTAAGAATGTGTACGTATGTGTAAGTGTGCGAAAGTGCGTGTAAGTGTGTGTATGTACGTGTAAGTACATGTAAGTATGTGTAACTGCATTTAAGTGTGTGTCAGTATGTGTCAGTGCATGTAAGTGCGTGTATGTTTGTGTAAGTGCCTGTAAGTGCGTGTACATGTGTGTAAGTGTGTGTAGGTACATGTAAATGCATGTAAGTGTGTATAAGTGTGTGTAAGTGCATGTAAGTGGGTGTTAGTATGTGTAAGTGCGTGTAAGTACATGTAAGTGCGTGTATGTACGTGTTAGTTTGTGTCAAGTGTGTGCAATTGCGTGTAAGTGTGTGTAAGTATGTGTAAGTGGGTGTAAGTGCGTGTACGTGTGTGTAAGTACGTGAAAGTGCGTGAAAGTGAGTGTAAGTGCGTGTATGTGCATGTAGGTACTTGCAAGTATGTATAAGTACGTGTAAGTGCGTGAGAGTGTGTGTAAGTGTGTGCAAGTGCGTGTAAGTGCGTGAAAGTGTGTAAGTACGTGTAAGTATGTGTAAGTGTGTGTTAGTGCATGTAATTACGTGTAAGTACGAGTAAGTGTGTGTTAGTGCGTGTACGTTTGTCTAAGTATGTGTAAGTGCGTGTAAGTGCGTGTAAGTGCCTGTAAGTACATTTAGGTGCGTGTAAGTACGTGTAAGTGCGTGTAAGTGGGTGTAAGTGTGTGTAAGTGAGTGTAAGTGCCTGTGAGTTCATGTGAGTGCGTGTTAGTGCATATAAGTGCATGTAAGTGCATGCAAGTGCATGTAGGTACGTGTATGTGTGTGGAAGTATGTGTAAGTACGTGTCAGTATGTGTAAGTGCGTGTAAGTGCGGGTAAGTACGTGTAAGTATGTATAAGTGCGTGTAAGTGGGTTTAAGTACGTGTAAGTATGTGCACGTGCGTGTAAGTGCGTGTAAGTACGTATACGTTTGTGTAAGTGCGTGTAAGTGCGTGTTAGTATGTGTAAGAACGTGTAAGTGCGTGTGATTGTGAATAAATGTGTGTAAGTATGTGTAAGTGTGTATGTGTAAGTATGTGTGAGTGCAAGTAAGTGTGTGTGAGAGCATATAAGTGCGTGTAAGTGCGTGTAAGTATGTGTAAGTATGTGTAAGTGCGTGTAAATGCGTGTAAGTACGTGTAAGTGCAAGTACGTGCGTTTAATTATGTGTAAGTGCATGTAATTATGTGTAAGTGCATGTAGGCACATATTAGTGCATGTAAGTACTTGTAGGTACGTGTAAGTGCGTATATGTGCGTGTATGTGCGTGTAAGTGCGTGTGAGTGCGTGTACGTTCGTGTAAGTGCGTGTTAGTGCATGTAAGTGCATGGAAGAGCATGTAAGTGCGTGTAAGTGTGTGTAAATGTGTGTAAGTGCGTGTAAGTGCGTGTTAGTGTGTATAAGTGTGTGTAAGTATGTGTAAATGCGTGTAAGTACGTGTAAGTACATGTAAGTGCGTGTAAGTATGTGTAAGTGTGTGTAAGTGCGTGTAGGTGCGTGTCAGTTCGTGTAAGTGCGTGTAAGTGCGTATAAGTGCATATAAGTGTGTTTAGGTACATGTAAGTACGTATAAGTGCGTATAAGTGTGTGTAAGTGTGTGTAAGTACGTGTAAGTTCGTGTAGGTGTGTGTAAGTACGTCTAAGTGCGTGTTAGCGCATACAAGTGTGTGTAAGTGCATGTAAGTGCATGTAAGTAGGTGTATGTGTATGGAAGTACGTGTAAGTGCGTGTATGTATGTGTAAGTATACATAAGTGCGTGTAAGTATGTGTAAGTGTGTGTAAGTACGTGTAAGTGCATGTAAGTATGTGTAAGTGCATTTCAGAGCGTGTCAGTGCGTGTAAGTGCGTGTAAAAGTGTGTACATTTGTGTAAGTGTGTGTAAGTATGTGTAAGTACGTGTAAGTGTGTGTAAGTACGTGTACGTGCGTGTAAGTGTGTATAAGTGCGTTTACGTATGTGTAAGTGTGTGTAAGTACCTGTAAGTGCGTGTAAGTGCGTGTAAGTGCGTGTAAATGCGTGTAGGTGCATGTTAGTTTGTGTAAATGTGTGTAAGTGCGTGTAAGGGCGTATAATGGCATGTAAGTGCGTGTGTGTGCGCGTAAGTACGTGCAAGTGCGTGCAAGTGTATGTAAGTATGTGGAAGTCCATGTATGTGTGTGTACGTACATGAAAGTGCGTGTAAGTGCGTGTATGTACGTGTAAGTGCGTGAAAGTGTGTGTAAGTGCGTGTAAGTGCATGAAAGCGCGTGAAAGTACATGTAAGTGTGTGTAAGCGTGTGCAAGTGCGTGTAAGTACATGTAAGTGCATGTAAGTACGTGTAAGTGCGTGTCAGTGCGTGTAAGTGCATGTAAGTGTTTGTAAGTATGTGTAAGTGTGCGTAAGTGCGTGTATGTATGTGTAATTACGTGTTAGTATGTGTAAGTGTGTGTAAGCACGTGTATGTGCATGTAATAGTATGTAAGTGCGTATAAGCATGTGTAAGTTTGTTCAAGTGCATGTAAGTGCGTTTAGGTACATGTAAGTGCATATAATTGCGTGTAAGTACGTGTAAATGCGTGTAAGTGCATTTAAGTGTGTATACGTGCGTGTAAGTTCATGTAAGTGTGTGTTAGTGCTTGTACGTGCATGTAAGTACGTGTACGTGCGTGTAAGTAGGTGTAAGTGCGCGCAAGTGCGTGTAAGTGCGTATAAGTGTGAGTAAGTGTGAGTAAGTGCCTGTAGGTATGTATAAGTGTGTACAAGTTTGTGTAAGTGCGGATAAGTGCGTGTAACTGCATGTAAGTACGTGTAAGTGCATGTAAGTGTGTCTAAGTATGTGTAAGTGCATTTAGGTGCGTATAAGTGCGTGTAAGTATGTGTATGTGCGTGTAACTGCGTGTAAATGCGTGAAAGTATGTATAAGTGCGTGCAAGTGCGTGTAAGTGCGTGTAAGTGCGTGTAAGTATGTGTAAGTACGTGTCACTCTGTGTAAGTACGTGTAAGTGCATGTAAGTGCGTGTAAGAGTGTGTAAGTTTGTGTAGGTGCGTGTAAGTGCCTGTAAGTATGTGCACATGCGGATAAGTATGTGTACGTATGCATAAGTGTGTGTAAGTGCGTGTAAGTGTGTGCAAGTACATGTAAGTGCATGTAAGTGCGTGTAAGTGTGTGTAAGCGCATGTCAGTGTGTGTAAGTGCGTGTAAGTGTGTATAAGTGTGTCTAAGTTTGTGTAAATGCGTGTTAGTGTGTGTAAGTAGGTGTAAGTGCATGTAAGTATGTGTAAGTGCCTGTAAATGTGTGTGTAATTGTGTCTAAGTGTGTATAATTGCGTGTAAGTGTATACGAACGCGTGTAAATGTGTGTAAGTGTGTGTAAGTTTGTGTAAGTATGTGTAAGTGCGTCTAAGTATGTGTAAGTGGGTGTAAGTGTGTGCAAGTGTGTGTACATGCATATAAGTATGTGTAAGTACGTGTAAGTTTGTGTAAGAGCGTGTGAGTACGAATAAGCGTGTGTTACTATATGTCAGTGTGTGGAAGTGCGTGTAAGTGTTTCTAAGTGCGTGTAAGTGTGTGTAAGTACGTGTAAGTACGTGTGAGTGCACGTACGTGCGTGTAAGTGTGTACAAGTGCGTGTAAGTACGTGTAAGTGCGTGTAAGCGCGTGTAAGTACGTGTAAGTTTGTGTAAGTACGTGAAAGTGCAACTAAGTGTGTGTAATTAGGTATAAGTGCATGTAAGCACGTGTAAGTGCGTGTAAGTGGGTGTAAGTGTGTATAAGTGGGTGTAAGTGCGTGTAAGTATGTGCGCGTACGTGTACGTACATGTAAGTGCATGAAACTGCGTGTAAATATGTGTAAGTGCGTTTAAGTGTGTGTAAGTTTGTATAAGTGTGTGTTAGTGCATGTAAGTGCATGTAAGAGCCTATAAGTGCATGTAAGTATGTGGAAGTGCGTGTAAGTGCATGTAAGTATGTGTAAGTGTGTTTAAGTACGTGTCAGTGCGTGTAAGTACGTGTAAGTGCATGTGCATTCTCATAAGTACGTGTAAGTCTGTATAAGTGTGTGTAAGAGTGTGTAAGTGCATGTAAGTGTGTGTAAGTATGTGTAACTATGTGTAAGTGCGTGTAAGTGCGTATAAGTGCGTGTAGGTGTGTATTAGTTCGTGTAAATGCGTGTAAGTGTGTGTAAGTGCAAATACATGCATATAAGTGCGTGTAAGTGCGTGTAAGTGTGTGCAAATGTGTGCAAGTACGTGTAAGTGTGTGTAAGTGCGTGTACATACCTGTAAGTATGTGAAAGTGCGTGTAAGTGCGTGTAACTACGTACGAGTGCATGTAAGTGCATGTAAGTGTGTGTAAGTACGTGAAAGAGGGTGTAAGTGCGTGCAAGTGTGTGTAAGTGTGTGTGAGTTTGTGTAAGTACGTGTAAGTACGTGTAAGTGCATGTACGTGCATGTAAGTGTGTGTGAGTACGTGTAAGTGTGTGTTTGTGCGTGTAAGTTTGTGTAAGAGCGTGTAAGTGTATGTTAGTGCGTGTAAGTATGTGTAAGTGTGTTTAGGTGCGTTTAGGTACATGTAAGTGTGTGTAAGTGCATATAAGTACATGTAAGTGTGTGTAAGTGTGAGTAAGTGCATGTAAGTGTACGTAAGTGTGTGTAAGTGCGTGTAAGTGTGTGTAAGTGTGTGTAAGTGCGTGTAAGTGCGTGCAAGTATGTACAAGTTGGTGTTAATGCGGGTAAGTACGTGTATGTGCGGGTAAGTGCGTGTAAGTGCCTGTAAGTGTGTGTAAGTGCGTGTAAGTGCGTGTGAGTACGTGTAAGTATGTGTAAGTGCGTGTAAGTATGTGTAAGTGCATGTAAGTGCGTGTTTTTGCATGTAAGTACGTGCAAGTTGGTGTTAGTGCGGGTAAGTGCATGTAAGTACGTGTAAGTACGTGTAAGTGCGTGTAAGTTTGTGTAAGTGTGTGTAAGTATGTGTAAGTTTGTGTAAGTACGTGTAAGTACGTTAAGGTGCGTGTAAGTGCATGTAAGTGCGTGTAATTATGTGTACATGTGTGTAAGTGCTTGTGAGTGTGTATACGTGCGTGTAAGTGTATGTAGGTGCGTGTTAGTGCTTGTAAGTGTGTGTAAGTATGTGTAAGTGCGTATAAGTGGGTATAAGTGTGTGTAATTACGTGTAAGTGCGTGTAAGTATGTGTAAGTGCGTGTACGTGTGTGTAAGTACGTGCAAGTGCGTGTCAATGCGTGTCAATGCGTGTCAGTGCGTGTAAGTTGGTGTCAGTGCGTGTAAGTGCATGTAAGTGGGTGTAAGTGCATGTGAGTAAGTGTGAGTAGGTGTAAGTGCGTGTAAGTTCGTGTTAGTGCATGTAAGTGCGTGTAAGTGCATGTAAGTGCGTGTAAGTGCGTGTAAGTGCATGTAGGTGCGTGTAAGTATATGTAAGTATGTCTAAGTGTGTGTAAGTGCATCTAGGTATGTGTAAATGGGTGTAAGTGCGTGTAAGTATGTGTAAGTGCACTTAAGTGTGTGCAAGTGTGCATAAGTGCGTGTCACTGGGTGTATGTGCGTACAAGTTTGTGTACGTGCGTGCAAGTGTTTATAACTGCGTATAAGTGCGTGTAAGTACGTATAAGTGCGTGTAAGTACGTGAAAGTATGTGTAAGTGCATGTAGGTGTGTGTAAGCGCGTGGAATTACGTGTAAGTGTGTGTAGATGTGTGTAGGTTTGTGTTAGTTCTTGTAAGTACGTGTAGGTGTGTGTAAGTACGTGCAAGTGTGTGCAAGTATGTGTAAGTACGTATAAGTATGTGTAGGTGCGTGTAAGTTCGTGTAAGTGTTTGTAAGTACGTGTAAGTACGTGTAACTGTGTCATAGTATGTGTAAGTATGTACAAGTGTGTGTAAGTGCATGTAAGTGCATGTAAGTGCGTGTAAATGCATGTAAGTTTGTGTAAGTGGGTGTAAGTGCTTCTAAATCTGTGTAGTTACGTGTAAGTGCGTGTTAGTGCGTGTAAGTGCGTGTAGGTTAGTGTTAGTTCGTGTAAGTGTGTGTAAGTGTGTGTAAGTGCGTGTTAGTGTGTGTAAGTGCGTCTTAGTGCGTGTTAGTGTGTTTAAGTGCATTTAAGTTTGTCCAAGTGTGTGTAAGTGCGTATAAGTGTATGTAAGTATTTGTATGTTTTTGTGAGTACATGTAAGTGCGTTTAAGTGCATGTAAGTGCGTGCAAGTACCTATAAATGCGTGTAACTGCGTATAAGTGTATGTAAGTGTGTGTATATGCATGTCAGCACGTCTAAGTATGTGTAAGTGCGTGTAAGTGCGTGTAAGTACATGCAAGTACGTGTAAGTGCGTGTAAGTACGTATAAGTACGTGTAAGTGTGTGTACGTGTGTGTAAGTACGTGTAAGTTCGTGTAAGTTTGTGTAAGTTCATGTAAGTACGTGTTACTTTGTCTAAGTGAATGCAAGTTCGTGTTAGTGCGTGTAAGTGCGTGTAAGTATGTGTAAGTACGTGTGAGTATGCGTAAGTGTGTGTAAGTGCGTGAAAGTGCGTGTAAGTGCGTGTAAGTACGTATAAGTGCGTGTAAGTTTGTGTAAGTGCGTGCAAGTGTGTGTAAGTACGTGCAAGTTGGTGTAAGTGCGGTAAATGCGTGTAAGTACGTGTAAGTGCATGTAAGTACGTGTAAGTGCATGTAAGTTTTTGTAAGTACGTGTAAGTAGTAAGTATGTGTATGTGTGTGTAAGTGCGTGTAAGTGCGTTTAGGTTTGAGTAAGCTCATATAAGTGTGTATAAGTATGTGTAAGTGTGTGTAAGTGCATGCAAGTGCGTGTAAGTGCGTGCAAGTGTGTATAAGTTGGTGTAAGTACGTTTAAGTGCGTGTAAGTAAGTGTCCGTGTGTGTAAGTACGTGTAAGTGCGTATACGTTTGTGTAAGTGCGTGTAAGTGCGTGTAAGTATGTACAAGTGCGTGTAAGTATGTGTAAGTATATGTAAGTGCATGCAAGTACGTGTAAGTGGGTGTAAGTACATGTAGGTACGTGTAACTATGTGTTAGTGTATGTAAGTGCGTACAATTGTATGTAAATGCGTATAAGTGTGTGTAAGTGCGTGCCAGTGCGTGCAAGTGTGTGTCCATGTGTGTAAGTGCGTGTAAGTGCGTGTAAGTACGTATAAGTATTTGTGAGTTTGTGTAAGTGTGTGTAAGTACGTGTAAGTGTGTGCAAGTGCATGTAAGTATGGGTAAATACGTGTAAGAGCATGCAAGTGCGTGTAAGTGGGTGTAAGTGCATGTAATTTTGTGTAAGTGCGTGTTAGTGTGTGTAAGAATGTGTAAGTGTGTATAAGTGTGTGTAAGTGCGTGTAAGTATGTGCAAGTGCGTGCAAGTGTGTGTAAGTGCATGTGAGTGCGTGTAATTGTGTGTAAGTGTGTGTAAGTAGGTGTAAGTGCATGCAAGTGCATGTTAGTGTGTGTCAGTTCATGTAAATGCGTGTAAGTACATTCAAGTGCGTGTAAGTGCGTGTAAGTGTGTGTAAGTGCGTGTAAGTGCGTGTAATTATGTGTAAGTGCGTGTAATTGTGTGTAAGTACGTGCACGTGCATGCAAGTACATGTAAGTGTGTGTAAGTACGTGTAAGTTTGTGTAAGTGCATGTAAGTGCGTGTAAGTATGTGTAAGTACGTGTAAATACGTGTAAGTGCGTACACGTGTGTGTAAGTACATATAAATATGTGTATATTCGTGTAAGTGCGTATAAGTATGTGTAAGTACGTGTAAAAGTGTGTAAGTGCGTGTTACTGCGTCTAAGTGTGTGTAAGTACATGTAAGTGCGTGTAAGTACGTGTAAGTACGTGTGAGTGCAAGTATGTTTGTGTAAGTGCGTGTAAGTGCATGTAAGTGTGTGCACGTACGTGTAAGTGGGTATAAGTGCGTGTAAGTGTGTGTACGTGTGTGTCAGTGTATGTTAGTGTGTGTAAGTACGTGTAAGAATGTGTAAGTGCATGCAAGTGTGTGCAAGTGCGTGCAAGTGTGTGCAAGTGCGTATAAGTGCATGTAAGTGTGTGCAAGTACGTGAAAGTGTGTGTAAGTGTGTGCAAGTGCATGCAAGTGTGTATCCGTGTGTGTAAGTGTGTGTAAGTGTGTGTGAGTGAGTGTAAGTTTGTGTAAGTGCGTATAAGTGTGTGTAAGTATGTGCAAGTACGTGTAAGTACGTATAAGTACGTATAAGTACATGCAAGTGTGTGTGAGTGGGTGTAAGTGCGTGTAAGTGTGGGTAAGTACGTGTTAGTGTGTGTAAGTACGTGTAAGTGCGTGTAAGTGTCTGTAAGTGCGTGTAAGTGCGTGTAAGTGTGTACAAGTGCATGCAAGTGTATGTAAGTGCATTTAAGTGCGTGTAAGGGCGTGTAAGTGTGTGTAAGTACGTATAAGTATGTATAAGTGCGTGTTAGTGTGTGTAAGTTTGTGTAAAAGTGTGTAAGTATGTGTAAGTGCGTGTAAGTGTGTGGAAGTGTGTATAAGTGTGTGTAAGTGGATGTAATAGTGTGTAAGTGTGTGTAAGTGTATGAAAGTGTGTGCAAGTGCGTGCAAGTACGTGTAAGTGAGTGTAAGTGAGTATAAGTTTGTGTAAGTACATGTACGTGCGTGTAAGTACGTGTAAGTAGATGTAAGTACGTGTAAGTGCGTGCATGTGCGTGTAAGTGCGTACAAGTACGTGTACGTTTGTGTAAGTGCGTGTAAGTGCGTGTAAGTATGTGTAAGTGTGTGTAAGTGCGTGTTATTGCATGTAAGTGTGTGTAAGTACGTGTAAGTGCGTGTAAGTACGTGTAAGTATGTGTGAGTGCAAGTACGTGTGTGTGAGGACGTGTAAGTGTGTGTAAGTGCGTGTAAGTGCATGTAAGCACGTGTAAGTACGTGTAAATACGTGTAAGTACATGTAAGTGCAAGTACGTGTGTGTAAATACATATAAGAGCATGTAATTAGGTCTAAGTGCATGTAAGCACGTGTAAGTGCGTATAAGTGGATATAAATGTGTATAAGTGGGTGTAAGTGCTTGTAAGTGCAAGTAAGTATGTGTAAGTAAGTGTAAGTATAGGTAAGTACGTGTAAGTGCGTGTAGGTGTGTGTAAGTGCGTGTAAGTGCGTGTAAGTGTGTGAACGTTTGTGTAAGTGCGTGTTAGTGCATATAAGTGCATGTAAGTGCGTGTAAGTGCGAGCAAGTGTGTGTACCTATGTGTAAGTATGTATAAGTGCATGTAAGTATGTGTAAGTGCGTGTAAGTACGTGTAAATATGTGTAAGTGCGTGTAAGTGTGTGTAAGTATGTGTAAGTGAGTGTACGTATGTGTAAGTGTGCGTAAGTGCGTGTACGTGCATGAAAGTGTGTGTATGTGCGTGTAAGTACATGTAAGTATGTGTAAGTGCATTTAAGTGTGTGTCAGTATGTGTAAGTGTGTGTAAGTGCGTGTAAATGCATGTAAGTGTGTATAAGTATGTGTAAGTGAATGTAAGTGCGTGTTAGTACGTGTAAGTACGTGTAAGTGCAGGTACGTGCGTGTATGTACGTGTTAGTTTGTGTCAAGTGTGTGAAATTGCGTGTAAGTGTGTGTATGTACGTGTAAGTGGGTGTAAGTGCGTGTACGTGTGTGTAAGTACGTGAAAGTGTGTGTAAGTGAGTGTAAGTACATATATGTACGTGTAAGTACTTGTAAGTACGTATAAGTATGTGTAAGTACGTGAAAGTGTGTGTAAGTGCGTGCAAGTGCGTGTAAGTGTGTGAAAGTGTATGTAAGTACGTGTAAGTACGTGTAAGTGTGTGTTAGTGCATGTAAGTATGTGTAAGTACGTGTAAGTGTGTGTTAGTGCGTGTACGTTTGTCTAAGTGCGTGTAAGTGCATGTAAGCACGTGTAAGTGCGTGTAAGTGCGTTTAAGTACATTTAGGTGCGTGTAAGTACGTGTAAGTGCGTGTAAGTGGGTGTAAGTGTGTCTAAGTGAGTGTAAGTGCGTGTGAGTTTGTGTAAGTGCGTGTTAGTGCACATAAGTACGTGTAAGTGCGTGCAAGTGCATGTAGGTACGTGTATGTGTGTGGAAGTATGTGTAAGTGCGTGTCAGTATGTGTAAGTGCATGTAAGTGCGTGCAAGTATGTGTAAGTTTGTATAAGTGCGTGTAAGTGTGTGTTAGTACGTGTAAGAACGTGTAAGTGCGTGTTACTGTGAATAAGTGTATGTAAGTATGTGTAAGTGTGTATGTGTAAGCATGTGTGAGTGCAAGTAAGTGTGTGTGAGGGCATATAAGTGCGTGTAAGTGTGTGTAAGTGCGTATAAGTATGTGTAAGTGCGTGTAAATGCGTGTAAGTACGTGTAAGTGCAAGTACGTGCGTGTAATTATGTGCAAGTGCATGTAATTATGTGTAAGTGCATGTAAGCACGTGTCAGTGCATGTAAGTACTTGTAAGTACGTGTATGTGCGTATAAGTGCGTGTATGTGCGTGTAAGTGCGTGTTAGTGTGTGTATGTTCGTATAAGTACGTATTAGTGCATGTAAGTGCATGCAAGAGCGTGCAAGTGTGTGTAAGTGTGTGTAAATGTGTGTAAGTGTGTGTAAGTGCGTGTTAGTGTGAATAAGTGTGTGTAAGTGCGTGTAAATGTGTGTAAGTGTGTGTAAGTATGTGTAAGTGCGTATAAGTATGTGTAAGTGTGTTTAAGTGCGTGTAGGTGCGTGTCAGTTCGTGTAAGTGCGTGTAAGTGCGTATTAGTGCATGTAAGTGTGTTTAGGTACGTGTAAGTACGTGTAAGTGCGTATAAGTGTGTGTAAGTGTGTGTAAATACGTGTAAGTATGTGTAAGTGGATGTAAGTTCGTGTAAGTGCGTGTTAGGGCATGCAAGTGTGTGTAAGTGCATGTAAGTGCATGCAAGTAGGTGTATGTGTAAGGAAGTACGTGTAAGTGCGTGTATGTATGTGTAAGAACGTGTAAGTGCGTGTAAGAATGTGTAAGTACACATAGGTGCGTGTAAGTACGTGTAAGTGCGTGTAAGTACGTGTAAGTGCATGTAAGTATGCGGAAGTGCGTTTAAGAGCGTGACAATGCATGTAAGTGCGTGTAAAAGCGCGTACATTTGTGTAAGTGTGTGTAAGTACGTGTAAGTAATTGTAAGTGTGTGTAAGTGAGTGTAAGTGCGTGTAAGTGTGTATAAGTGTGTTTACGTATGTGTAAGTGTGTGTAAGTACATGTAAGTGCGTGTAAGTGCGTGTAAGTGCGTGTAAATACGTGTAGGTGCATGTTAGTTTGTATAAATGTGTGTTAGTGCATGGAAGGGCGTATAATTGCATGTAAGTGCATGTGCGTGCGTGTAATTGTGTGCAAGTGCGTTCAAGTGTATGTAAGTACGTGGAAGTGCATGTACGTGTGTGTAAGTATGTGAAAGTGCGTGTAAGTACGTATATGTACGTGTAAGTGTGTGAAAGTGCGTGTAAGTGCGTGTAAGTGCGTGAAAGTGCGTGAAAGTACATGTAAGTGTGTGTAAGCGTGTGTAAGTGCGTGTAAGTGCATGTAAGTGCATGTAAGTACTTGTAAGTGCGTGTAAGTACGTGTAAGTGCATGTAAGTGTGTGTAAGTATGTGTAAGTGCGCGTAAGTGTGTGTAAGTATGTGCAATTACGTGTTAGTGCGTGTAAGTGTGTGTAAGCATGTGTAAGTGCATGTAAGTGTGTGTAAGTACGTATAAGTATGTGTAATTTTGTTCAAGTGCATGTAAGTGCGTTTAGGTGCGTGTAAGTGCATATAATTGCGTGTAAGTGCGTGTAAATATGTGTAAGTGTTTTTAAGTGCGTATACGTGCGTGTAACTGCATGTAAATGTGTGTTAGTGCGTGTTCGTGCATGTAAGTACGTGTAAGTGCGGATAAGTGCGTGTAAGTGCATGTAAGTGCGTGTAAGTGCTTGTAAGTGTGTCTAAGTGTGTGTAAGTGCATTTAGGTGCGTATAAGTGCGTGTAAGTGTGTGTAAGTGCATATAAGTGCGTGTTAGTGTGTGTAAGTGCGTATAAGTGCGTGTAAGTATGTGTAAGTACGTGTCACTGTGTGTAAGTGTAAGTAAGTGCGTGTAAGTACGTGTAAGAGTGTGTACGTTTGTGTAGGTGCGTGTAAGTGCCTGTAAGTACGTACACGTGCGTGTAAGTATGTGTACATATGTGTAAGTGTGTGTAAGTGCGTGTAAGTGTGTGCAAGCACATGTAAGTGCATGTAAGTACGTGTAAGTGCGTGTAAGCACGTGTCAGTGTGTGTAAGTGCGTGTAAGTACGTATAAGTGTGCCTACGTTCGTGTAAATGGGTGTAAGTGTGTGTAAGTAGGTAAACGTGCATGTAAGTATGTGTAAGTGCCTGTAAATGTGTGTGTAATTGTGTCTAAGTGCATAAAAGTGACTGTAAGTGTGTACGAATGCGTGTAAATGTGTTTAAGTGTGTGTACGTTCGTGTAAGTACGTGTAAGAGCGTGTAAGTATGTGTAAGTGGGTGTAAGTGTGTGTGAGTGTGTGTACATGCATATAAGTATGTGTAAGTACATGTAAGTTTGTGTAAGTGTGTGTGAGTACGAGTAAGTGCGTGTTACTGCGTGTAAGTGTGTGGAAGTGCGTGTAAGTGCGTGTAAGCCTTTCCAAGTGCGTGTAAGTGTGTGTAAGTACGTGTAAGTATGTGTGACTGCACGTAAGTGCGTATAAGTGTGTATAAGTGCGTGTAAGTATGTGTAAGTGTGTGTAAGCGCGTGTAAGTACGTGTAAGTGTATGTAAGTATGTGAAAGTGCAAGTAAGTGCGTGTAATTAGGTGTAAGTGCATGTAAGCACGTGTAAGTGCGTGTAAGTAGGTGCAAGTGTGTATAAGTGGGTGTAAGTGCGTGTAAGTATGTGCGAGTACGTGTACGTACATGTAAGTGCATGAAACTGTGTGTAAGTATGTGTAAGTGCGTTTAAGTGTGTGTAAGTTTGTATAAGTGCGTGTTAGTGCATGTAAGTGCATGTAAGTGCCTGTAAGTGCATGTAAGTATGTGTAAGTGCGTGTAAGTGCATGTACGTATGTGTAAGTGCGTTTAAGTATGTGTCAGTGCGTTTAAGTACGTGTCACTGCGTGTAAGTACGTGTAAGTGCGTGTGCATTCTCATAAGTACGTGTAAGTGTGTATAAGTGTGTGTAAGTGTGTGTAAGTGTGTGTAAGTGTGTGTAAGTATGTTTAACTGCGTGTAAGTACGTGTAAGTGCGTATAAGTACGTGAAGGTGCGTATTATTTCGTGTAAATGCGTGTAAGTGTGTGTAAGTGTGTGTAAGTGTGTGCAAACATGTGCAAGTGCGTGTAAGTGCATGTAAGTGCGTGTACATACCTGTAAGTACGTGAAAGTGCGTGTAAGTGCAAATGACTACGTATGAGTGCATGTAAGTGCATGTAAGTGTGTGCAAGTGCGTGAAAGAGCGTGTAAGTGTGTGCAAGTGTGTGTAAGTGTGTGTAAGTTTGTGTAAGTACGTGTAAGTACGTGTAAGTGCATGTAAGTGCAAGTAAGTGTGTGTGAGTACGTGTAAGTGTGTGTTTGTACATGTAAGTTTCTGTAAGAGCGTGTAAGTGTATGTAAGTGCGTGTAAGTATGTGTAAGTATGTTTAGGTGCGTTTAGATACGTGTAAGTGTGTGTAAGTGTGTATAAGTACATGTAAGTGTGTGTAAGTGTGAGTGAGTGCATGTAAGTTTACGTTAGTGTGTGTAAGTGCGTGTAAGTGTGTGTAAGTGTGTGTAAGTGCGTGTAAGTGCGTGTAAGTATGTGCAAGTTGGTGTTAATGCGGGTAAGTGCGTGTATGTGCGGACAAGTGCGTGTAAGTGCCTGTAAGTGTGTGTATGTGCGTGTAAGTGCGTGTGAGTAAGTGTAAGTATGTGTAAGTGCGTGTAAGTATGTGTAAGTGCATGTAAGTGCGTGTTTTTGCATGTAAGTACATGCAAGTTGGTGTTAGTGCGGTTAAGTACATGTAAGTACGTGTAAGTGTGTGTAAGTGCGTGTAAGTTTGTGTAAGTGCGTGTAAGTATGTGTAGGTTTGTGTAAGTGCGTGTAAGTATGTTAAGGTGCGTGTAAGTGCATGTAAGTGCGTGTAAGTATGTGTACATGCATGTAAGTGCTTGTGAGTGTGTATACGTACGTGTAAGTGTATGTAGGTGTGTGTTAGTGCTTGTAAGTGTGTGTAAGTACGTGTAAGTGCGTATAAGTGGGTGTAAGTGTGCGTAAGTGCGTGTAAGTGCGTGTAAGTATGTGTAAGTGCGTGTACGTGTGTATAGGTACGTGCAAGTGCGTGTCAGTGCGCGTCATTGCGTGTCAGTGCGTGTAAGTTGGTGTCAGTGCGTGTAAGTGCATGTAAGTGCGTGTAAGTGCATGTGTGTAAGTGTAAGTAGGTGTAAGTGCGTGTAAGATTGTGTTGGTGCATGTAAGTGCGTGTAAGTGCATGTAAGTGTGTGTAAGTGTGTGTAAGTGCATGTAAGTGCGTGTAAGTATATGTAAGCATGTCTAAGTGCGTGTAAGTGCGTGTAGGTATGTGTAACGGGGTGTAAGTGCGTGTAAGTATGTGTAAGTGTACTTAAGTGTGTGCAAGTGCGCGTAAGTGCGTGTCACTGGGTGTATGTGCGTACAGGTTTGTGTACGTGCGTGACGGTGTTTATTACTGCGTGTAAGTGCGTGTAAGTACATATAAGTGCGTGTAAGTGCGTGAAAGTATGTGTAAGTGCATGTAAGTGTGTGTAAGCGCGTGGAATTACGTGTAAGTGCGTGTTGGTGTGTATAGGTTCGTGTTAGTTCCTGTAAGTACGTGTAGGTGTGTGTAAGTACGTGCAAGTGCGTGCAAGTACATGTAAGTACGTATAAGTATGTGTAGGTGCGTGTAAGTTTGTGTAAGTGTGTGTAAGTACGTGTAAGTACGTGTAAATATGTCATAGTATGTGTAAGCACGTACAAGAGTGTGGAATTGCATGTAAGTGCATGTAAGTGCGTGTAAATGTGTGTACGTTCGCGTAAGTGCGTGTAAGTACATCTAAATCTGTGTAGTTACGTGTAAGTGCGTGTTAGTGTGTGTAAGTGCGTGTAGGTTAGTGTTAGTTCGTGTAAGTGTGTGTAAGTGTGTGTAAGTGCGTGTAAGTATGTGTAAGTGCGTCTTAGTGCGTGTTAGTGCGTGTAAGTGCATGTAAGTTTGTCCAAGTGTGTGTAAGTGCGTGTAAGTGTATGTAAGTATTTGTAAGTTTGTTTTAGTACGTGTAAGTGCGTGTAAGTGCATGTAAGTGCGTGCAAGTACCTATAAATGCGTGTAAGTGCGTATAAGTGTATGTAAGTGTGAATATATGCATGTAAGCACGTGTAAGTGTGTGTAAGTGCGTGTAAGTGCGTGTAAGTACGTGCAAGTACGTGTAAGTGCGTGTAAGTATGTGTAAGTACGTGTAAGTGTGTCTACGTGTGTGTAAGTATGTGTAAGTTTGTGTAAGTTTGTGTAAGTTCATGTAAGTACGTGTTATTTTGTCTAAGTGAATGTAAGTTTGTGTAAGTGCGTGTAAGTGCATGTAAGTGCGTGTAAGTACGTGTGAGTACGTGTAAGTGCGTGTAAGTGCGTGAAAGTGCATGTATGTGTGTGTAAGTACGTGTAAGTGCGTGTAAGTTTGTGTAAGTGCGTGTAAGTGCGTGTAAGTACGTGTAAGTACCTGTATGTGCAAGTAAGTGCGTGTAAGTATGTGTAAGTACAAGTAAGTACGTGTAAGTATGTATGAGTGCATGTAAGCACGTGCAAGTGCGTGTAAGTGTGCATAAGTGTGCGTAAGTTGGTGTAAGTGTGTGTAAGTGCGTGTAAGTGCATGAAAGTTTGTGTAAGTACAATTAAGTGTGTGTAAGTGTGTGAAAGTACGTGTAAGTGCGTGTAAGTGCGTGTAAGTACGTGTAAGTTTGTGTAAATGTGTGTGTAGTGTATGTAAGTGCGTGTATGTGTAAGAGCATGTAAGTGTGTGTAAGTGTATATAAGTGCGGTTTAAATTTGTGTAAGAGTATGTAAGTGCGTGTAAGTACGTGTAAGTGCGTGTATGTGTGTGGAAGTGCGTGCAAGTGGTTGTAAGTGCGTGTAAGTATGTGTAAGCATGTATAAGTGTGTGTAAGTGCGTGTAAGTACGTGTTAGTACGTGTAATTGCATGCAAGTGCATGTAAGTGCGTGTAAGTGTATGTAAGTGCGTGTAAGTGCGTGTAATTTTGTGTTAGTGTGTGTAAGTGCGTGTAAGTACATATAAGTGCGTCTAAGTACGTGTAAGAGTGTGTAAGTACGTTTAAGTACGTTTAAGTGTGTGTAAGTGCATGTAAGTACTTGTAAGTATGTGTAAGTGTATGAAAGTATATGTAAGTGCGTGTAAGTGCGTGTAATTGTGTGTAATTGCATACAAGTGCATGTAAATACGTGTAGATTTGTATTAGTTTGTGTAAGTGCGTGTAAGTGTGTGTAAGTACGTGTAGGTTTGTGTCAGTTCGTGTAAGTGCGTGTAAATCATGTAAGTGCGTGTTAGTGCGTATAAGTGCATGTAAGTTTGTGCAAGTGTGTGTAACAGCGTGTATGTACGTGTAAGTGTGTGTAAGTGCATGCAAGTGTGTGTCAGTGCGTGTCAGTGCATATCAGTGCGTGTAAGTTCGTGCAAGTGCGTGTAAGTGCGTGTAAGTGCGTGTAACTGCGTGTAAGTAATTGTAAGTGCGTATAAGTGCGTGTAAGTACGTGGAAGTGTGTGTAAGTGCATGTAAGTAGATGTAGATGCGTGTAAGTGCGTGTAATTATGTACGAGTGTGTGTAATTGCGTGTTAGTGCGTAAGTGTGTGTAAGTGTGTATAAGTGAGTGTAAGTGCGTGTTAGTGCGTTTAAGTACGTGTAAGTATGTGTAGGTGCGTGTTTGTACGTGTAAGTGCGTGTAAGTATGTGTAAGTATGCTGATCTTGATCGTCGATCACCTGGAGGTGATTGACGATCGGCAATCATCGACCTGGTCGACGACTAGGTTGACGACTAGCCGCTGGGGGGAAAAGGGGTAAAACCTGTAGAGGGACGTGCGAGCGAACCTGGGTGCACATGTATGGATGAGGGGTTGACAACGCTAAGATGGATTAAAGTGATAATTAATGGTGGGAATGGATAGGCCATGGATGAAAGAAGGGCAGTGCCGAGTCTGAGCCCATTCACAGCACTATGTGTCCTCGTGGATTGTCGATAGTCGATCACTTGCCACAAGAGATAGAGATCGACTGTCGACCTCGATCGTCCATCACTTAGTAAGGTGGTCTGCATAGGTGTTAGTGCGTGTATGTGCGTGTAAGTGCGTGTAAGTACGTGTAAGTACCTGTAAGTGCGTGTACGTGCATGTAAGTGCGTGTAAGTTTGTGTAAGTGCGTGTAAGTCTGTGGAAGTACGTGTCAGTGCGTCTAAGTGCGTGTAAGTATGTATAAGTGCTTGTAAGTGTGTGCAAGTGTGTGTAAGCAAGTGTCAGTAGGTGTAAGTGCGTGCAAGTTTGCGTAAGTGTGTGGAAGTGCGTGTAAGTGCGTGTAAGTGTGTGTAAGTATGTGTAAGTACGTGTAAGTGCGTGAAAGTAAGTCTTAGTGCATGTCAGTACGTGTAAATGCGTGTAATTACGTGTAAGTGCGTGTAGGTGCATGTAGGTTTGTGTTAGTTCGTGTAAGTGCGTGTAAGTGTGTGTAAGTGTGTGCAAGTGCGTACAAGTGCATATAAGTGCACGTAAGTGCATGTAGGTGCATGTAAGTTTGTGTAAGTAGCTGTAAGTAGCTGTAAGTACGTGTAAGTGCGTGAAAGTACGTGTAAGTGCGTGTAAGTGTGTGTACGTGCGTGTAAGTGCGTGTAAACACATGTAAGTTCGTGTAACTTTGTGTAAGTACGTGTAAGTGCGTGTTAGTGCGTGTAAATGCGTGGAAGTACGTGTAAGTACGTATAAGTACGTGTAGTTTCGTTTTAGCTTGTGTAAGTGCATGTAAGTGTGTGTAAGTATGTGTAAGTGCGTGTAAGTGCATTTTAGTACGTGTAAGTGCATGTAAGTTCGTGCAAGTGCGTGTAAGTACGTGTAAGTGTGTGTACATGCGTGTAAGTGTTTGTAAGTTCGTGTCATTGCGTTTAAGTACGTGTAAGTACATGTAAGTGCGTGTAAGTGCGTGCAAGTGGGTTTCAGTACGTGTAAGTGCGTGTAAGTGTGTGTAAGTTTGTGTAAGTGCATGTCAGTGGGTAAAAGTGTGTGTTTGTGCGTGTATAAGCATGTTAGTACATGTAAGTGTCTGTAAGTGCATGTAAGTGTGTGTAAGTATGTGTAAGTTGGTGTAAGTGCGTGTAAGTATGTGTAAGTATGTGTTAGTGTGTGTAAGTGCATGGAAGTGCGTGTAAGTGTATTAAAGTGCGTCTAAGTGCGTGTAAGTTTGTGTAAGTGCGTGTCCATGGGTCTAAGTGTGTGTAAGTGTGTTTAAGTACGTGTAGGTACGTGTAAGTTCGTGTAAGTGCATGTAAGTGCGTGTAAGTGGGTATAAGTGTTTGTAAGCTCGTGTCAGTGTGTGTCAGTGTGAGTAATTGCGTGTTAGTGCGTGTAAGTGTGTGTAAGTGCGTGTAAGTGCGTGTACGTTTGTGTTAGGTCGTGTAAGTACGTGTAAGTGTGTGTAAGTGTTTGTAAGCACGTGCAAGTGCATGTAAAAGCGTGTAAGTGTATGTAAGTGTGTGTAACTGCGTGTAAGTGTTTGTAAGTTTGTGTCAGAGTGTGTAAGTACGTGTAAGTGCGTGTAAGTACGTGTAAGTGCGTGCAAGTGCGTGTAAGTACGTTTAAGTGTGTGTAGGTATGTGTACGTGTGTGTAAGTGCATGTCAGTGGGTGTAAGTGTGTGTTAGTGCGTGTATGTACGTATAAGTATGTGTAAGTGCGTGTTAGTGCGTGTAAGTGCGTGGAAGTGCGTGTAAGTGCGTTAAAGAGAGTGTAAGTACGTGTAAGTTTGTGTAACTGTGTACGTGTGTGTGAGTGTGTGTAAGTGCATGTAAGTGTGTGTAAGTGCGTGTAAGTACGTGCAAGTGCGTGCAAATGCGTGCAGGTGTGTGCAAGTGCGTGTTAGTGCGTGTAAGTGTGTATAAGTGCATGTACATTTGTGTAAGTGGGTGTAAGTACGTGTAAGTACGTGTAAGGGCGTGTAGATTTATGTAGGTTCGTGCATGTGCATGTAAGTGTCTGTATGTGCATGTAAGTATGTGTAGGTTTGTGTAAGTGTGTGTAAGTGCCTGTAAGTGCATGTAAGTTTATGCGAATGCGTGTAAGTATGTGTAAGTGCGTATAAGTACGTGTAAGTGTGTGTAAGTACGTGTAAGTGTGTGTAAGTGCGTGTAAGTACGTGTAAGTACGTGTAAGTGCATGAAAGTATGTGTAAGTGCGTGTAAGTGTGTAAGTACGTGTAAGTATGTGTAGGTTCGTGTAAGTTTGTATAAATTCATGTAAGTGCGTGTAAGTAAGTGTAAGTAAGTGTAAGTGTGTGTAGGTTTGTGTAAGTGTGTGTAAGTGCGTGTAAGTGCGTGTAAGTATGTGTAAGTCCGTGTAAGTGTGCGTAAGTGCGTGTAAGTTTGTGTAAGTGTGTGTAAGTGCGTGTTAATGCGTATAGGTACGTGTAAGTGCGTGTAAGTACGTATATGTGTGTGTATGTGCATGTGAGTACGTGTAAGTACACGTAAGTGTGTGTAAGTTTGTGTACGTGCGTGTAAGTACGTGTACATTCGTGTAAATGCGTGTAAGTGCGTGTAAGTGCGTGTAAGCACGTGTAAGTTTGTATAAGTGTGTGTAAGTGTGTGTAACTGCGTGTTAGTACATGGAAGTGTGTGTTAGTACGTGTAAGTGCATGTACGTTTGTCCAAGTGTGTGTAAGTGTGTGCAAGTCTATGTTAGTGCGTGTAAGTGTGTGTTAGTGCGTGTAAGTGCGTGTAAATGCGTGCAAGTGCGTGTAAGTACGTGTAAGTGTGTGTAAGTGCGTGTCATTGCGTGTAAGTACATATAAGTGCGTGTAAGTATGTGTAAGTGCGTGTAAGTATGTGCAAGTGCGTGTAAGTGTGTGTAAGTGCTTTCAAGTACGTGTAAGTGCGTGTAAGTATGTGTAAGTTTGTGTAAGTGTGTGGAATCATGTATAAGTGTGTGTTAGTACCTATAAGTGCGTGTAAGTGCGTGTAAGTGTGTTTAAGTACGTGTAAGTGTGGGTAAGTTCGTGTAAGTGCGTATACGCATGTGTAAGTGCGTGTAAGTACGTGTAAGTGCGTGCAAGTGCGTGCAAGTGTGTGCAAGTGTGTGCAATGACGTCTAAGTGCGTGTAAGTACGTGTATGTTTGTGTAAGTACATGTAAGTACGTGTAAGTGTGTGTAAGGGCGTGTAAGTATAGGTAAGTATGTGTAAGTGCGTGTAAGTGTGTGTAAGTGCGTGTAAGTGCGTGTAAGTATGTATAAGTGTATGTAAGTGCGTGCACGTGCATGTAAGTGTGTGTAAGTACGTGAAACTCCGTGTAAGTATGTGTAAGTGTGTGTAAGTTCATGTAAGTGCGTGTCAGTACATGTTAGTGTGTGTAAGCATGTGTAAGTATGTGTTAGTGTGTGTAAGTGCATGTAAATACGTGTAAGTGCATGTAAGTGCGTGTAAGTACGTGTAATTGTGTATAAGTGCGTGTAAGTGCATGTAAGTTCATGTGAGTGCGTGTAAGTGTGTGTAAGTGTGCATACGTACGCGTGAGTGCGTGTAAGTGCATGTAAGCGTGTGTAAGTGTGTGAAAGTGCGTGCAAGTGTGTAAAGTACGTGTAAGTACGTATAAGTGCGTTTAAGTGTGTGTAAGTGTGTGTTTTTGCGCGTAAGTGCATGTAAGTTTGTGTAAGTACAAGTAAGTGTGTGTACATACATGTAAGTGCGTGTAAGTGTGTGTAAGTGTGTGAAAGTGTGTGTAAGTACGTGTAAGTACGTGTAAGTACGTGTGAGTACTTGTAAGTACGTGTATGTACGTGTATGTACGTGTACGTGCATGTAAGCACATGTAAGTGTGTGTAAGTGTGTGTACGAGCGTGTGTACGTATAAGTGCGTGTACGTGGGTGTAAGTGCGTTTTAGTGCATGTAAGTACATGTACGTGCGTGTAAGTGTATGTAAGTGCGTATAGGTGTGTTTAAGTGCGTATACATGCATGTAAGTGCGTGTGAGTGCGTGTGAGTACGTGTGAGTGCGTGTAAGTGCATGTAAGTGCATTTAAGTGCATGTTATTGTGTGTAAGTGCGTGTAAGTACGTGTAAATGCGTATACATTTGTGTAAGTGCATTTAAGTGTGTGTAAATGCGTGTAAGTGCGTGTAAGTATGTGTAAGTGCCTATTAGTGTGTGTAAGTGTGTGTAAGTTTATGTAAGTGTGTGTATGTGCATGTAAAGGCGTGTTAGTGTGAGTAAGTGTGTGTAAGTGTGTGTAGGTATGTATAAGTGCGTGTAAGTTTGTGAAAGTACTTCTACGTATGTGTACCTACGTGTACGTACGTGTAAGTGCGTGTAAGTGCACTTACACTCACTTACACAAACTTACATGCACTTACACGCACTTGCATGCACTTACACATACTTACACGCACTTACACGCACTTACTCACACTTGTTCATACTTATACGCACATACACGCACTAACACAAACTTCCACGTACTTACACGCACTTACACGTACTTAAATGAACTTACACGCATTTACACAGACTTGTACCTACTTAAACACACTTACACGCACTTGCATGCCCTTCTCGCACTTACACACACTAGCACGTACTTAAACACACTTACACGCACTTGCATGTACTTACACGTACTTACACGCACTTACACGCACTTACACGAACTTACACAAACTTCCACGTACTTACATGCACTTACACGCACTTACCCAAACTTCTACACACTTATTCATACTTACATGTAGTTATACAAACTTATATGCACTTACACGCACTTACACGTCTTTACACGCACTTACATGCACTTATACGTACTTACACGAACTTAGACGTACAAACAGGCACTTACACACACTTACATGCATTTACAAGCACTTACACGCACTTACACGCACTTACACGTACTTACACGTACTTATACATTCTTGCACACACTTACACGCACTTACACTCACATACACATACTTATATGTACTTACACGCACTTACACGCACGTACACGAATTTACATGCAGTAATACGCACTTACACACACTTACATGAACTTACATGCAGTTACATGTACTTACACGATTTTAAACGCACTAACACACACTTATACACACTTACACAAACTTACATACACTTACACACACTTACACGTACTAACACACACTTACCCGCTTTTACATGTACTCACATGCACTTACATGCACTAACACAAACTTACACGCACTTACATGCACTTACATGTACTTACATAAACTTACACGCAATAACATGCACTTATACGCACTTACATGCACTTAAATGCACTTACACAAACTTACACGCACCTACACACACTTACACATATTTACACGTGCTTACACACACTTACATGTACTGACACGCACTTACACGTACTTACACGCACTTACACACACTTACACATACTTACACATACTTACACATACTTACACGCACTCACATGCACTTACATGCACTTACACGCACTTACACGCACTTACATGCACGTATACACAATTACACATACTTACACACACTTAAACACACTTACACAAACTTCCGCGCACTTACATGCACTTACACGCATTGACACGCACTTACACGCACTTACATATACTTACACATACTTACACACACTTACACAAACTCACACACACTTACACACATTTACACGCACATACACACACTTACACGCACTTACACGCACTTACACGCACTTGCACACACTTACATGCACCTACACGCACTTACTCTTACATGAACTTACACGTACTTACACGCACTTACACACACTTACACGCACTTACACGTGCTTACACGAACTTGTACATACTTACATGCACGTACACGCACATACACGTACTTACACACACTTACACGCACTTACACAACCTTACTCGCACGTACACATACTTACACGCACTTACACAAACTTACACGCAATTGCACATATTCACATGCACTTACACGCACTTACATGCATTTACACAAACTTACACAGACATACACACACTGATACGCACTTGCACATCCTTACAAGAACTTATACACACTTACACGCATGTATACACATTTTCACACACTTACACACACTTACACGTACTTACACAAATGTACACGCACTTACACTTACTTACACACACTAACACGAACTTACACGCACTTAAATGCACTTCACGCACTTACACCCACTTATACGTACTAACACACACTTACATGCACGTACAAGCACTTACACACACTTCATACACTTACACATACAAACACACCTTTATTCGCACGTACATGCACTTACACTCACTTACACACACTTACACGTACTTACACGCACATACACACACGTACACACACATACACACACTTGCACAAACGTACACACACTTGCATGCACTAATACGCAATTCCATGAACTTACACGTACTTACACGCTCTTCCACACACTAACACGCACTTACATGCACTTACACGCACTTACACGCACTTATACGCACTTACACGCATTTACACACATGTCCACGCACTTACACGCATGTACACGCACTTACACAAACTTACACGCATTTACACGCACTTACATGCACTTACACATGCTTACATGGACATACACACACTTACACGCACTTACACGCACATAAACAAATTGACACGCACTTACACGCATTTACATACACTTACACACACTTCTCGTACTTACATGCACTTGCACGCACTTACACACACTTATACGCACTTACACACACTTACACAAACTTACACGCACTTACATACACTTATATACACTTACAGGTACTTACACGCACTTACACATATTTACACGCACGTACACGAACGTGCACGCACTTACACACACTTACACACACGTATACGCACGTACATGTACTTACATGAACTTACACGCATTTACACGCACTTACACGCACTTACACGAGCTTACACACACTTACACGCACTTACCTGCACTTACACAAGCTTACACGCACTTACACACACTTACACGTACGTGCAAGCACTTACACGCATTTACGCAAATTTACACGCACTTACACGAACTTACACTCACTTACACGCACTTACACGCACTTATACGTACTTACACGGACTCACACACACTTACACAAACTTACACGCACTTACACACACTTACACATACTTACACAAACTTGTACGCACTTACATGCACTTACGCGTATTTACACGCACTTACACGCACTTACACGCACTTACAAGAACGTACGTGCACATACACACACTTACACGCCCTTACACGCACTCATACGTTCTTACAAGCACTTTCACACACGTTCACGTACTTACACGCATTTACACGCACTTTTACATACTTACATGCAATTCCACAAACTTACACGTACATACATGCACTTACACGTACTTACACGAACTTCCACGCACTTACATGTACTTACACTCACTTACACAAACTTACACGCACTTACACATACTTACATACACTTACAGGCACATGCACAAACTTACACATACTTACATGCACTTACGTACACTTGCATACACATACACGCACTTACACGAACTTACACGTACCTACATGCACTTACACATACTTACACGCGCTTACGCACACTTACATGCACTTACACGGACTTACACGCACTTACACACAATTACACATACTTACACATACTTACACGCACTTACACATACTTACATGCACTCACTCGTACTTATACGTACTTACACAGACTTACACGCACTTACACGTACTTTCACGCACTTACACGTACTTACACGCACTTACAGACACTTACAGACACTTATACGAACTTACACACACTTACATGTACTTATACGCACTGACACGCACTTACACGCACTAACACATACTTACACATACTTACACACACTTACACAAACTGACACGCACTTACATGCAATTACACGCACTTACACATACTTATACACACTTACACGCACTTACGCAAAACTTACGGGTACTTACACAAACTTATACGTTCTTACACAAACTTGTACACGCTTATACGCACTTACACGTATTTACACGCACTTATACACACTTACACGCTCTGACACAAACTTAAATGCAGATACACACACTTACAAGCACTTCCACGTACTTACACGTGCTTACACGTACTTACACACACTTTTACGCACTTACACGCACTTAAACAAACTTACACGCACATACACACACTTACACGCACTTACACGAGCTTCCACATTCTTACATGCACTTACACACACTTACACGAACTTACACGTACTTACACACACTTACACACACTTATAGGAACGTATACGCACTTACACGTACTTACACGTATTTACACGCACTTACACGCACTTACATGCACTTACATAAACTTACACTACATACATGCACTTACACGTACGTACACGCACTCAGAAGCACTTACACGTACTTACATGCACTTCCACGTACTTACACAAATGTATACACACTTACACGCACTTACAAAAATTTACACACACTTATACGTACTTCCACGCACGTACACGTACTTACACGCACTTCTACGCACTTACACGCACTTACATACACTTACATGCACTTACACGTACTTACACGCACTTACACAAATGTACACGCACTTACACGCACTTACACACACTTACATGAACTTACACACACTTATATACACTTACGTAATCTTACACGCACTAACACGCACTTATACACACTTTCAAAAACTTACACGTACTTGCATGCACTTACACGCACTTACACATACTTACACGCTTTTACATACACTCACACACACTTACACGCACTTACACAAACTTACACGCACTTACACGCACTTACATCCACTTACACGCACTTGCACAAACTTACACATACGTACATGCACTTACACACACTTATATGCACTTACATGCACTTACACGCACTAACACACCCTTACACACACTTACATACACTTACACGGACTTACACGCACTTACACGTACTTACACATACTTGCACATACTTACACACACTTACACATACTTACTTGCACTCACACGCACTTACACGCACTTACATACACTTACACGTACATACACACACTTCCACGAGTTTACACACACTTACACACAGTTACACACACTTACACGCACTTACACATATTTACGTGTACTCACACGCACTTACACGCACTTACACATACTTACACATACTTACACGAACCTACACGCACTTACATGCACTTACACACCCTGCCACCTACTTACACGCACTAACACGCACTTACACATACTTACACGTACTTACACAAACTTACACGCACTTATACGCATTTACACACACTTACACGCACTTACACGCACTTACACGCACTTACACTCACTTGCACACACTTATATGCACTTACACGCACTTACGCACACTTACACCAACTTACACAAACTTACACTAACTTACACGCACTTACACACACTTACACAAACTTACAGGAACTTACACGTACTTACACGTACTTACACAAACTTACACGCACTTGCAAACACTTACACGCACCTACACGCACTTACCCAAACTTCCACGCACTTACACGTACTTACACACAATTAGACAAACTTACACGTACTTACACACACTTACACATACTTACACTAACTTACTCGCACTTACACGCACTTACACACATTGACACAAACTTACACGCACTTGCATGTATTTACATGCACTTACATGCACTGACATGCACGTACATAAACTTACACACACATACACGCACTTATACGCACTTACACGTCCATACAAGAACTTACATGCACTTACACGTACCTACACGCACTTACATGCACTTACACGCACTTATATGCACTTGCACAAATGTACACGCACTTACACTTACTTTGACTTACTTACACACACTAAGACAAACGTCTACGTACTTACACGCACTTACACGCATTTACATACACTTACACGCACTTGCACGTACGTACAAGTACTTACACGCACTTACACACACTTATACGCACTAACACGTACGTATTCACACTTACACGCACTTACACACACTTACACGCACATACACGTACTTACACGTACCTACAGAAACCTCCACGCGCTTACATGCACTTACACACACTTACACGAGCTTCTACGCACGTACACACACTTACACACACTTACATGGACTTACACGCACAAACATGCACTTACACACACGTACACGCACTTACAAGCAATTATATGTACTTACACACACTTACACGTACTTACACGTACTTATACACACTTACACCTACTTACACAAATGTACACACACTTACACATGTTTACACACACTTACACTCACTTACACGCACTTACATGCACTTACACGCACTTATATACACTTACGCGCACTTACATACAGTTACACAAACTTACACACACTTATATGTACTTATACAAACTTACTCGACTAACACACACCTACATGCACTTATACGTACTTACACGCACTTACATGTATTTACACTAGCTTACACGCACTTAAACACACTTACACATACTTACACACACTTATGTGCACTTACACACACTTATATGCACTTACATGTACTTATACGCATTTACACGCACTTACATGTACTTACACACACTTACACGCATTTACACGTACTAACACGCACTTACAAAAACTTACACACACTTACACGTACTTACACGTACTTAAACGAACTGAAACGCACTTACACGCACTTACACGTACTTACACGTACTTACACGCACTTCTCACACTTACACGAACTTGCACGTACTTACATGCATTTACACGCACTTACACACACTTACACGTACTTACACGCACTTACACGTACTTGCATATACTTACACACACTTACACATACTTACACGCGCGTACACGAACTTACACGCACTCAGATCCACTTACACACACTTATACGTATGTACATGCACTTACACACACTTACACTCACTTACACGTACTTACATGCACTTACACGAACTTACACACACTAACACACAATTACACACAGTTACACGCACATACATGAACGTATACACACTTACACATACTTACACACACTTACATGAAAAAACAGGCACTTACATAATCTTACACAAACTTACACACACTTACACAAACTTACACGCACTAACACACACTTACACATACTTACACACACTTACACAAACGTACACACAGTTACATGTATTTACACGCACATACATATACTTACACGCACAAACACGCACTCACACACACTTGCACCCACTTATACGCACTTACATGTACTTACATGCACTTACACATGCTTACACACACTTACACGTACCTAAACACGCTTATACGCAATTGGGCACACTTACACGCACTTACATGCACTTACACGCACTTACATACACTTACACGCGCTTACACGCACTTACATGCTCTTACACAAACTTACACACACTTCCATGAATTTAAGCACAGTTACACGCACGTACACGAACTTACACAAACGTACATGCACCTACACGTACTTACTGACACTTACACGTGCGTACACGCACATACATCCACTTACACGCACTTACACGCACTTACACGTACTTACACAAACTTACACAAACTTGCACGCACTTACACGCACTTACACACACTTACACACACGTACACGCACTTAGCCACACTTACACGAACTCACAAGCACTTACATGCACTGACACACACTGACACGCACTTACAGGCACTTACACGCACTTGCACGTACGTACACATACTTACACGCACTTACACACACTTAAACGTACCTACACACACTTACATGCACTTACACGCACTTACATGTACTTACACACACTTACACGCACTTACACACACTTACACACACTTCCACAAACTTACACGTACTTACATGCACTTTCACACACTTACACGCACTTACATAAATTTACAAACACTAACACGCACTTGCACATACTTACACACACTTATACAAACTTATACGTACTTACACGCGTTTACACGCTCTTACATGCACTTACACGTACTAACACTTACTTGCACTCACTGACACGCACTTACATGTAGTTACATGCACTTGCACGTACTTACACAGACTTACACGCACCTACACAAACTTAACGCACTTATACGCACTTACACGCACTTACATTCACATACATGCACTTACACGCACTTACACACACTTGTATGCACTTACACACACCTACACGCACTTACACACACTTACACGCACTTAGATGCACTTACACACACTTCCACGTACTTACACGAACTTACACATACGTACACGCACTTACATGCACTTACACACACTTATAGGCACTTGGACACACTTACATGTACTTACACACACTTGCACATACTTAGACGCATTTATACACACTTACACACACTAACACGTACTTATTCATACTTACACGCTCTTACACTCACTTACACGCACTTACATGCACTTACACGCACTTACTCATACTTACACAAACTTACACGCACTTACATGTACTTACACGCACTTATACGTACTTACATACACTTATATGCACTTACACACACTTACACAAACTTACACGCACTTGCACGCACATACACATACTTATAGAAAACAAATAGACACTTACATGCACTTACGCGCACTTACACGCACCTACACGCACTTACACGCACTTTCACACACTTACATGCACTTACATGCACTTACACGCACTTACACGCACGAACGCACACTTACACATACTTACACGCACTTACACAACTTACACGTACTTACACGTATTCACACCCACTTACACGTACTTACACGTACTTACACACATTTACATGCACTTGTACGTACTTACACACACTTACATGCACTTACACGAACTTACACGCACTTACACGCACTTACACGCACTTACACGCACTCATACGTACTTACACGCACTTACACATACTTACAAAAACTTAAACCGCACTTACACGCACTTACACACACGTATACAAAATTACACACACTTACACGCACTTACACAAACTTACACGTACTGACACGCATTTACACGCACTTACACGCACTTACACGCACGTACACGTACTTATACGCACTTATACGCACTTATAGGCTAGTGCACATGCTTACACGCACTTATACGCACTTACATGCACTTACACATACTTAAACACACTTACACATACTTACACGCAACCAAACGCACTAACACGCACTTACACACACTTGCATGCACTTTCATGCACTTACACGCAATTACACGCACTCACACACAATAACACGCACATAAACCGCACTTACATGCACTTTATACACACTTACACACACTTACACGCACTTACACACACTTACACGCACTAACACACACTTACACGCACTTACACAGATGCACTTACACGCACTTACAAGCACTTATACCAACTTGGACGCACTTACACACACTTACACGCACTTACATGTGCTTACATGCACTCACACGTACTTACACGCACTTACACATTTTTAAACGTACATACACATACTTATACACACTTACACGTACTTACATGTACTTACACGAACTGACACACACTGACACGCACTTATACACACTTACAAGCACTTAAACGTACTTACACACACTTGCATGCACTTACACACACTTGCACACACTAACACGCACTTACATGCACTTACACGTACTTACAAGCACTTACATGCACTTACACACACTTACACAAACTTATAAGCACTTACATTCACTTACACATACTTACACACACTTACACGCACTTACACGCACTTACATACACTTGCACGCACGGACACATACTAACTCGCACTTACGCGTACTTATACACACTTACACATACTTACACGCACTTACACGCACTTACACACACTTACAATCACTTATGCAAACGTACACGAACTTACACACACTTACACCAACTTACACGTACTCTCATACACTTACATGCACTTACAAACACTTACACACACTTACAGGCATTTATATGCACTTACTCACACTTACAGGCACTTACACAAACTTACACACACTTATACGCACTTACATGCACTAACACATACTTACATGCACTTACAAGAACTTACAGGTACTTACACGTACTTACATGCACTTACACATACTTACACGCACTTACACATACTTACACGCACTTACACGTACTTACACGCACTTACACAAACTGACACACTTTTACACGTACTTACACGCACTTACACGTACTTACACGTACTTACACGCACTAACACGCACTTACACGTACTTACACATACTTACAATCACTTACACATACTTACACACACTTTTATACACTTACACATAGTTACACGCACTTACACGCACTTACACACATTTACATGCACTTACACGCACTTACATGCACTTACATGCACTTACACATACTTACACACACTTACACATACTTACATGTACTTACATGCACTTACACGTAGTTACACACACTTACACACACACCTATACACATTTACATGCACTTACACGCACTTACACGCACTTACACACACTTACAAGTACTTACACACACTTACACATACTTACACGTACTTACATGCACTTACACATAGTTAAACGGACTTACACGCACTTACACACACTTACATGCACTTACACGCACTTATACTCACTTATATGCAGTTATACGCAGTTATACACAGTTCCACGCACTTATACGTACTTACATACACTTACGTGTACGCACTTAAACACACACACTTACACACACTTACACACGCTTACATGCACTTACACACACTTACACGTACCTATACACACTTACACGCACTTATACGTACTTACACACACTTACACCTACTTACACGTACTTACACGTACTTACACGTACTTACATACACTTACACGTACTTCACACACTTATACGCACTTACACGCACATACACGCACATACATGCACTTACATGCACTTACATGCATTTACACACACTTACACGCACGTATGGGTACTTACACGCACTTACAAGCACTTACACGCATTTACATGCACTTAGACACACTTACACGCACTTACACATAGTTATATGTAATTATACGTACTTATACGCAGTTATAAGCACTTACACATACTTACACGTACTTACACGCACTTATACACACTTACACGTACTTACATGCACTTACACGCACTTACACACACTCACACGCACATACACGTATTTACACAAACTTACACGCACTTACACGCACTTACACGTACTTACACATACTTACATGCACTTACACGTACTTAAACGTACTTACACACACTTACACGTGGTTAAACACACATATACGCACTTACACATACTTACACACACTTACACACAGGTATATTTACGTACACACACTTACACGCACTTACACACAGATACACGCACTTACATACACTTACACGCACTTACACACACTTACACATACTTACATGCACTTACACGTACTTACACACACTGACACACATATATATGCACTTACACGTACTTACACTTACTTACACGCACTAACATGCACTACATGTCTTCGCTTTGCTCGCTCCTCGCATTTCCTGTCTTTGCCAGTCCCTCTCAGTTCTTCGCTCCGTCACCTTCGCTACTTCGCTCGGCTTCCTTACTCCGCCAACCATCACTTACCTCACGAGAACTATCTCACATCAACTTGTATACCTCGGCTACCTCGCATCTCAGCCTCTATCAGCTTCCGCGACTAACTCCTCCGACCGCTCCCGCTTACGTCACTTTTCTGACGTACACGTGCATGTCCTGACGCTTCTATCTGCTTCTGTTGCTGCTGTTCTCGTACCTACATTCTTCTGACATGGTATCAGAGCTTGAGGCAACATTACCTGGAGTCCCATGACCGCGTCATCGCTCTGCTGTCATCCTTCCTTCATTGCTTCCACTCGCGTTCTCCTGCCGTCGCTACGGTCGTCCCGCGCCTCGCCGTTCTGCCAACAGCTGACAACAGCAGCTCTGCTTGATGAG
The DNA here is from genome assembly GCA_023375785.1 of Penium margaritaceum. Taxonomy (NCBI): domain Eukaryota; kingdom Viridiplantae; phylum Streptophyta; class Zygnematophyceae; order Desmidiales; family Peniaceae; genus Penium; species Penium margaritaceum. The sequence goes on along the minus strand of SZWC01000107.1, from coordinate 130,466 downwards.
TTCCTTGCACTGAATAAATGCCTAGTCATCCTAAGAAAGCCGTGTGCCCATTTTCGTGCCTGTGGCTGACAACCAGTGACCTGTCGCCCACATCAGTCGCAAGCTAATCTCGAGTCGCTGCTTGCTGTCAGCTACCAAGAAGCTTCCTGTCGTCTACCATCCACTGCCCCTCATTGCCTCCTTCACGAACATCTTCTCCTCTTGCATCTTGCCTTATCAGCCTTATCTGCTACTTCCTCGCTGCCATCCTCCGTCCGCTTGCGTCCATCATCTCGAGCCGCCTTCTCGCATCGCCTCGTCAGAAACTGCAGCAAAAACTGCCGCTCTCAGGATATCGGACACCACCAGTCTTCTCATTCCCATTTCCGAGCCAACTGGGGAACAAGCCGTCACTCTCCTAACATCAGTGGACTAGCGCCTCTGCCCGCTGCCTGACTCCCTCTGCCGCAACCAACCTCTTATAGCTGACAGGATATCGGACACCACAAGTCTTCTTTCTCCCATATCCGAGCCAAATGGGGAACAAGCCGTCACTCTCCTCAACGCAAGAAGAAGTGGTTGTGTCGCTCCACCTCCCTGCCGCGTCGCGTCTCATCGCTTCTCCCTCCGTCCGCATTGCTCTCCTCTTCAGCACCATGGTTAGCCTTTGGTCTTCATTTCTCACATCATCCTCATCTGCTTCCATCAGTTCCCCTCCTTGTCATCCTCACTCCAGTCTCCTCCGCTTTGTCAGCTGCCCGTTCCTGCCTCACCGCCATCTCTCCGTCATCAGCATCCTCCGCACCGCCTTTGCATTAATCATCTTCATCAGCATCATCTCTTCACGCACGTGGTTCCACCCCTGCGCCCACTCATCAATCAACTATTTCCTCTGCTTTTGCGTCGCTTTCAGCTCGGCACAAGGATCCACCCGGTCGCATTGCCTTTTTCGCGACGACCTGCGCCCACGTTGAAACTTCCTCCAGCACACGCGGCTCGCCCCTACCCCCACTCCATCATCATTAGCTTCCGCTTCAGCAATCATCATCAGCATCTGTAGCCAGCACAAGGATCTGCACGAGCTAGCTGCCCGCTTTGCAGCAGCCTGCACCCACGCCGGCAGCAGATTTCTCGCAGCGCATTTGCCTCTGCCTTCCCATTGCTGCATCCTACTCCCCTATTTCAATCGTGCACGAGGTTTTGCCCCTACGCCCACTCCATCAATCAATCGTTCCTCGCCATCCGCATCATCCTCAGCTCGGGGCAAGGATCCGCCCGGTCGCATCGCCCATTCCGCGACTACCTGCACCCACGTCGAAAACATCCATCGCGCACATTGTTTCGTCCCAGCGCCCACTCTGTCATCAATCATCCTCCACCATCAGCATCATCCTCAGCTCAACCCAACTGCTACATTCTACCACTGACTACCTGCACCTCGCACCTCCGACAAACTTTCACGCCAACCATTGTCATGGCTACTCCACCTTCTCCCCTACTTGACATACTCGCCGAAGACAGGTCCATCGTGCACACATGGTCTGCCTCTGTCGTGATACATGCTGTCGGATGGTCACTCCATGAACATTCACTCGTCAACCTACTCTGAGGATCTATCGAGTTCAACGCCGATAGACACACCCTACCAATGGGTGACTACTCCATGAACATCCAACAAATCACCTTTGAAGCAGCGTGCGATCAACTACGACCCCTTGTGCATCCCTCCTATCACCATCACTTCAGTACAGCTCACACTACCCCAATGCTTTGGCTCAGGATTCTTCATCAGGGGTGGTGGCGTCACTGGCTCAAAGATGTCTACACCAACATGCCAAAACTGCCCACAATGGCAGGAGAGATTGACCCTTTACCTGCCTTTGGGCGTTATGAAGGATGGACACAAATACAAGAATGGGTCAAACAGGTGTACAAGTTCCTCTACCCAGTCCTTCTCCTACACCTCGGTGTAACAGACGGTCTGTTTGGTGATCAACTCTACATTGGGCCGCCAGAACAACGGACTGAGTCGTACGTTGAGGTAAATCAGCGAGTATGCAGAGAACTGAAGACCGTCATGCACAAAACCTATCATGCACTTGTTTACGCACATCCAGAGGACCTCGGAGACATGTGGTCCCACTCTCTCTCCTCTTGGGGTTTAGGACACTCCATTGCTATGGAACGAACCTACTCACATAGAGAATCTGTCAGATTCAAGGGGGGTGTCGGGATATGAATCTGACAGAGCCTGACACACCCAAGATTAAATCTCAATAACGGTTCAGCTCCGGCTCGGAACCACCTTGGTCATCACTTATGACTAGCCGTTAACGGTCCTCGATCTATCAACAGCCATCCTACCGAGGCATCCCCTAATAAGCGGCCCGATCGCAAGCACGTCCGGCTAGTGCACAAGAATCCATTGCATAAATGTTGTCCTTTTTCTGTATTTGTTATAAAGAGGATGCTCATTCCCTCCCAGCTTAACGAGAACAGTTCTGCTCATCCTGTTCCCCTTTGGTTTTGCGGCCTCGCCGCCGTGTCTTGACTTTGCTCGCTCTTCGCATTTCCTGTCTTCGCCAGTCCCTCTCAGTTCTTCGCTCCATCACTCTTGCTCCTTCGCTCAACTCCCTTACTCCGCCATCCATCACTCACCTTGCAAGAACTCTCTCACATCAACTTGTATACCTTGGCTACCTCGCGTCTCAGCCTCTACCAGCTTCTCCGACTAACTCCTTGGACCGCTCTTGCTTGCGTCACTTTGCTGACGTACACGTGCATGTCCTGACGCTTCTGTCTCCTTCTGCTACTGCTATTCTTGTACCTATATTCTTCTGACAGTACTTACACACACTTACACTCTCTAACATGCATTTACACACTGTTACATGCAGTTACACACAGTTACACAAAGCTACACGTAGTTACACAAACTTACATGTACTTACACGCAACTACACGCACTTAGATGCACTTACACACACTGACATGCACTTATATATACTTCCACAGACTTCCACATACTTCCACACAGTGTAACCGAATTACACGCACTAACACGTACTTACACGTACTTACACATATTTACATACAGTTACACATACTTACACGTACATACACAAATGTATATACACTTACACGTACTTATACGCAATTGTACATAGTTACACGCAGTAACGCATACTTACAAGTAGTTACACGCAGTTACACGAACTTACACACACTTACACGTACTTATACGTACTTACACGTACTTTAACGCACTTACGAGTACTTACACGTACTTACACACACTTACATATACTTACACGCACATACAGGTACTTACACACACTTACACGCACTTGCACACACTTACACACACTTATAGACAGTAACACACACTTACACGTACTTACATGCACCTACACTCACTTACATGTATTTACACGCACTTACACGCACTTACACGCACTTACATTCACTTACATGTACTTACACACACTTACACGCACTTACACACACTTGTGCATACTTACACACACTTACACATACTTACACGCACTTACACGCACTTACACGCACTTACACGTACTAGCATGCATTTACACGCACTTACACGCACTTAAGCGTACTTACACGCACTTACACGTACGTACTCACGCTTACACGTACTTATATGCACTTAAAGGCACTAAGACGTACTTACGTGTACTTACACCCAGTTACACACACTTACACGCACTTACATGTACTTACACGCACTTATATGTAGTTATACGCAGTTGTACGCAGTTACACGCACTCACACACAGTGTAACTGACTTTAACGTGCTTACACACACTTACACTTACGTAGACGCAATTACACGTACTTAGACGTACTTACACACACTTACACACACTTACTCGTACTTACACGTACTTATATGCACTTACGCACACGTCTGTATACTTACACGCACTTAAATGTACTTACTCGTACTTACACGCACTTGAACGCACTTATGAACACTTACATGCACTTACACATGCTTACACAAACTTACACGCACTTACACGCACATACATGCACTTATATGGACCTATATACACTTACACGCACTTACACACTTACACACACTTATATGCAGTTACACGCATTTACACAGAGTTACACGCACTTACACGTACTCATACGCACTTACATGCACTTACACGCACTTACATGCAATTACACATACTTACACGCACTTACACACACTTACACACGCTTACACGTACTTACATGCACTTACACGCACTTACACACAGTCACAATAGTTACACATAGTTACATGCAATTACACGCAGTTACACATAGTTTTACACACTTACATGCACATACATGCACTTACAGGCACTTACACGTACTTATATGTAATTACACACACTTACACGTACTTCTTCCCATGTCCACACAGTATAACGGACTTACACGTACTTGCATATGCCTACATGCACTTACACACACTTACACGCATTTACACGTAGTTATACATACTTACACGTACACACATGCACATATATGCACTTACACGCACTTACATGCAATTACACGCAGTTACACACAGTCACACGTACTTCTACACAGTTACACAGAGCTACACACACTTTCATCCAATTATACGTACTTACACGCACTTATACGTACTTACACACACTTACACGCACTTACACGCACGTACACGTACTTACACGCAGTTATACATATGTACACGCACTTATATGCACTTACACATACTTAAACGCAATTACAAAAACTTACACGTACTTATACATACTCACACACACTTACACACACTTACACACACTTACACACACTTACCCTACGTGCGTGTACTTACCTACAGTAAGACGTACTTACACGCACTTACACGCACTTATCCGTACTTACACGTACTTATACACACTTACATGCACTTACACGCACTTACACGCACTTAAACACACTTACACGGACTTACACACACTTATACATAGTTACACGCAGTTACACGTACTTACACGTAGTTACATGCAGTTACATGTAGTTACACGCACTTACATGTACTTACACGTACTTAGACGCACTTACACGCACTTACACTCACTTACATGCAGTTACACACAATTACACGTACTTACACGCATTTACACGCACTTACACGTACTTAAACACGCTTACACGCACTTACACATACTTACACGCAGTTACACACACTTACACAAACTTACACACACTTACACACACTTACACATACTTACACGTACCTACACGCACTTACACGCCCTTACACGCACTTACATGCACTTACACGTACTTACACACACTTACACGCATTCAGATGTACTTATGCATACTTACACGCATTTACACATACTTACACGTACTTACATGCGCTTACAAGCACTTAGACGCACTAACATGCACTTACACACACTTACACGTACTTACGCGCACTTACACGTACTTATACGTACTTACTCACACTTACACATACTAACACACACTTACACGCACTTACACGTACTTACATGTAGTTACAGGCACTAAGACGTACTTACGTGCACTTACACATAGTTACACACACTTATACACACTTATACGTACTTACACGTACTTACATGTAGTTATACATAGTTGTACGCAGTTACACCTACTTACACGCAGTGTAACGGACTTACACATTCTTACACACACTTACATACACTTTCGCGCAATTACACGCACTTACACGTACTTACACGCACTTACATGCAATTACACACACTTCCATACACTTACACGTACTTAAACGCACTTACTCATACTTACACGCACTTACAAGCACTTATAAACACGTACACATATACTCACACACTTACACACACTTACAAGCACTTACACGCACTTACATGCAGTTACACACACTTATATGCACTTATACGTACTTACACACACTTGCACGCACTTCCACGCACTTACACGCACTTACACGTACTTACACGCAGTTACATGCCCTCATACGTACTTACACACCCTTACACGTACTTACATGCAGTTAGACGCACTTACACGCACTTACACGTACTTACGCATACTTACATGCACTTACACGCACTTACACGTACTCACACACACTTACACCTACTTACACATTCTTACATGCACATACACGTACTTATACATACTTACATGCAGTTACACGTAGTTACACATAGTTACACACACTAATACACACTTACACACACGTACATGTACTTATACGCACTTACACACACTTACACGCATATACACACACTTACACACACTTATAGACACTTACACATACTTACACGTACTCATATGCACTCACACACACTTACACGCACTTACATCCACTTCCACGCACTTACATGTACTTACATGTACTTACACATACTTACACAAACTTATACGCACTTACACACACTTACATACACTTACACGCACTTATACGCACTTACATGCACTTATATGCACTTATACACACTTACATGCACTTCCATACTTACACACACTTATACGCAGTTACAGGCATTAATACATGTTTACACGCACATACACGCATGTATACGCACTTACATGCACTTACAGGCACTTACACGCATTTACACGCACTTACACGCACTTACACGCACTAACATGAACTTACACGCACTTACATGTACTTACATGCACTTGCACACCGTTACACACAGTTACATGCAGTTACACGAAGTTACACGTAGTCACACACACGTATACACACTTACACACACTTACAGGCACTCACACATACTTACACGTACTTCCACGTACTTACACGCACTTCCACGCATGTCCACACAGTATAACGGACTTATAGGCACTTATATAAACTTACACGTACTTACACGTACCTACACGTACTTACACACAGTTACACACACTTACACGCACACACACGTACTTATATGCACTTACACGTACTTACACGCACTTACACGAAGTTATATGTAGTTAGACGCTCTTCCATGTAGTTACACATAGTTACACGTACTTACAGACATTTACACGCACTTACACATACTTACACGCACTTATACGCACTTACACGCTCTTAAACATAGTCGAACATAGTTACACGTACTTACACATGCTTATACACACGTACACATACTTACACGCAGTTATACACACTTACACGCACTTATACGTACTTACACGTACTTAAACGCACTTACACGCACTTACACATACTTATACACACTCACAGACACTTCAACGCACTTACACACTCTTACACACACGTACGCACACTTACTCACACTCATATGCACTTATAAAAACTTACACACACTTACACGCACTTATACGCACTTACACGCACTTACACACGCTTACATGCACTTACACACACTTACATGCTCTTAAACACACTTACACGCACTTATACGCACTTACGCGCACTTACACGCACGTACACGTACTTAAACACAGTTATACATACTATCACGCACTTATACGCACTTACACGTACTTAAACACAATTACACGCACTTACACGTACTTAAATGAACTCACACACACTTACACGTACTTACACACACTTACACACACTTTCGCATACGTAATCGTACTTACATGCACTTACACGTCCTTACACGCACTTACACACACTTATACATACTTACACGCACTTAGACACGCTTACATGCACTTACACGCACTTACACGCACTTAAACACACTTACACGGACTTGCACATACTTATACATAGTTACACGCAGTTACACATACTAACATGTAGTTACACGCAATTACACACACTTACACGCACATACACGTACTTACACGCACTTACACGCACTTACATGCAATTACACGCACATACATGCAGTTACATACACGTACACATACTTACACGTACTTACACGTACTTACACGCACTTACATGCACTTACACGCACTTACACGTACTTACACGCGGTTACACATACTTACACATACTTACACGCACTTACACGCACTTATACACACTTACATGCACTTACACGTACTTACACGCACTTACAAGCACTTACATGCACTTACATGCACTTACACACACTTACACGCATTTACACGTACTTATGCACACTTACACGCACTTACACATACTTACACGCACTTACACACACTAACATGCACTTACACGTACTTATACGCACTTACACGCACTTACACGTACTTATACGTACTTACTCACACTTACACATACTAACATACACTTCCACGTACTTACACGTACTTACATTCACTTAGATGCACTGAGACATACTTACGTGCCTTCTACATAGTTACACACACTTATACGTACTTACACGTACTTACACATACTTAGATGTAGTTGTACGCAGTTGTACGCAGTTACACGCACTTACACGCAGTGTAACGGATTTACACGTTCTTACAAACACTTACACACACTTAGACGCAATTACACGCACTTAGAGATACTTACACGCACTTACACACACGTACATGTACTCACACACACTTACTTGCACTTATACACACTTCTCTCCACATACACGCACTTAAACACACTTACTCGTACTTATACGCACTTACATGCACTTATAAACACTTACACACACTCACACATACTTACACATACTTACAAGCACTTACACACAATTATACGCAGTTACATACACTTACACGCACTTACACATACTTACACGCACGTGCACGCACTTCCACGCACTTACATGCACTTACACGTACTTAAATACAGGTACATGCACTTATACATACTTACACACCATTACACGTACTTATACGCAGTTACACGCACTTACACACACTTATACGTAGTTACGTGTACTTACATGCACTTGCACGTACTTACACGCACTCACACACACTTACACCTACTTATACGTACTTACATGCACTTGTACGTACTTATACATACTTATATGAAGTTACACGTAGTTACACATAGTTACACGCACTAAGACACACTTACACGCACGTACATGCACTTACGCACACTTACACACACTTACACACACTTATCGACACTTACATGCACTTACACGTACTCATACGCACTCACACACACTTACACGCACTTACACGCACTTACAGGCACTTACACGTACTTACATGTACTTACACATTCTTATACGTACTTACACACACTTACACGCACTTATACACACTTATACACACTTACACGTACTTACACACACTTACACGTACTTACACGCACTCACATGCACTTATATGTACTTATACACACTTACCCACACTTCCATACTTACACACACTTATACGCAGTTACATGCAGTTACACGTAATTACACGCACGTACACGCACTTACACGCACTTACACACAATTACACGCACTTACACGCACTTACACGCACTTACATGCATTTACACACACTAAAATACATTTACACGCATTTACACACAGTTACACACTGTTACATGCAGTTACACACAGTTACACGTAGTCACACACACTTACACGTACTTACATGCACTTACAGGCACTCACACGCACTTATACGCACTTACACGTACTTACACACACTTCCATGCATGTCCACACAGTATAACAGACTTACACATAGTTACATACACTTACACGCATTTATACGCACCTACACGTACTTGCACGCAGTTACACACACTTACACGCACACACACGTATTTATATGCACTAACACGCACTTATACGCACTTATACGCAGTTATACGTAGTTACACATACTTCCACGCAGTTACACATAGTTACATGCACTTACACGCACTTATATGTACTTACACGTACTTATACGTACTTACACGCACTTACACGCTCTTACACATAATCACACATTGTTACACGCACTTACACACACTTACACGCACGTATACGTACTTACACACAGTTATACACAGTTACACGTACTTATACGCACTTACACGTACTTTAACACACTTACACGCACATATACGTACTTATACACACTCACACACACTTCAACGCACTTACACACACTTACAGACACGTACGCACTTTTACTCGCACTTACATGCACTGACACGTACTTACATAGACTTACACACACGTATACACACTTACACGCACTTACACATGCTTACATGCACTTACACACACTTACACACACCTAAACACACTTACACGCACTTATACGCAATTACACACACTTACACGCACTTACACGTACTTACACACACTTACATGCACTAACACACACTTACACACACTTACATTCACTTACACATAGTTACACGCACTTACATACACTTACACGTGCATACACGTACTTACATGCACTTACATTAACTTATACATAGTTACACGCACTTACATACACTTACACGTGCATACACGTACTTACATGCACTCACATGTACTTACACACACTCACACGTACTTACACTCATGTACACACATGTACACACACTTACGGGCACTTACACACACTTATACGCACTTACACGCACTAACACGCACTTACACACACTTACACACACTTACATGCACTTACACACACTTACACTTACTTACACGTACTTCCAGGCATTTACATGCACTTACACGCACTTACACGCACTTACACATACTTATACGCACTTACACGATTTTACTCGTACTTACACGTACTAACACGTACTCACACGCACTTACACGTAGTTACACACACTCACACGCACTTATACACACTTACACATACTTACACGTAGATACACGAAGTTACATGCACTTACATGCACTTACACGCACTTATATTTACATACACGTACTTACACACACTTACACGCTCTTACGTACACATATACGTACTTACATGCACTTACATGCAGTTATACGTACTTACACACACTTACATACACTTATACACACTTACATGCACTTATACGTACTTACACACACTTACACGTACTTGCATGCACTTAAACGTACTTAAACGCACTTACATATACTTACACACACTTACATGTACATATACACACTTACACATATTTACAAGCACTTACACACACTTACATGCACTTACACACACTTACACACAATAACACGTACTAACACATATTAACACGCAATTACATACACTTACACGCACACACACGCACTTATATGCATTTACACACACTTACACGTACTTACACACAGGTTTACGCAGTTACACGCACTTCCACACAGTTACACATAGTTATATGCACTTACACACACTTACACGCACTTACACGCACTTACACGCACTTACACGCACTTACACGCTCTTACACATAGTCACATGTAGTTACACGCACTTACACGTACTTATACGCACGTATACGTACTTACACGCAGTTATATACACTTACACACACTTATACGCACTTACACATACTTAAACGCACTTACACGTACTTATACACTCTCACACACACTTCAACGCACTTACACATACTTACACACACTTACGCACACTTACTCATACTCACATGCACTGACACGTACTTACACACACTTACATGTACTTATACGCACTTACACGCACTTACACATGGTTACATTCACTTACACACACTTACACATACTTAAACACACTTACACGTACTTATACACACTTACACGTACTTACACGTACTTACACGTACTCACACGCAGTTACACGTACTTACACGTACTTACACACACTTACACGCACTTACATACACTTACACGTACTTACACGCACTTACATATACTTACACGCACATACACACACTTACGCACACTTACATGCCCTTACACATAGTTACACACACTTACACACACTTACACGTGCATACACGTCTTACATGCACTTACATGTACTTCATACACATACACATACTTACACACACTTACACACACTTACACATACATACACGTACTTACACACAATTACACTTACTTACACGTACTAATACACACTTACACACACTTACACACACTTACATGCACTTACAGACACTTATACTTACTTACAGGTACTTACAGGTACTTACATACACTTACACGCACTTACACGCACTTACACATACTTATACTTACTTACATGAACTTACTCATACTTACACGTACTAACATGTACTTATATGCACTTACACGTAGTTACACACACTCACACGTACTTATACACACTTACACATACTTACACGTAGTTACACGCAGTTACATGCACTTACATGCACTTACACGTACTTATATTTACTTACACGCACTTACATATACTTACACGCACTTACGTACACGTATACGCACCTACACGCACTTACATGCAGTTACAGGTACTTACACACACTTATATACACTTATGCATACTTACACATACTTACACGCACTTACACACACTTACACGCACTTGCATGTACTTACACACACTTACACACACTTACGTATACTTACACACACTTACATGCACGTACACGCACTTACACGCATTTACTATCACTTACACACACTTACACGCACTTACACACACTTACACACACTAACACGCACTTACATGCACTAACACGTACATAAACACACTTACACACACTTACACATACTTATATGGACTTACACGCACTTACACACACTTACACGCACTTACACGCACTTACATGCAAGTACACCTACTTACACACACTAATACGCACTTACACGCAATTATACGTACATACACATACTTACACGCACTTACAGGCACTTGCACACACTTACATACACTTGTACGCACTTACATACACTTAGATGCACTTACACGTACTTACACACACTTACATGTACTGAGACGCACTTACATGTACTTGCACGAAGTTACACAAAGTTACACGCAGTTACACACCCTTACATGCCCTTATATACCCTTGCACGTACTTAAATGCACTTAAATGTACTGACACACACTTGCACGCACTTGCACGCACTTGGATGCAGTTACACGCACTTACACACACTTACACATACTTATACGCACTTACAAGCACTTAAGTGCGTGTAAGTGTGTATAAGTACGTGTAAGTGCGTGTACATACGTGTAAGTGCATGCAAGTGCCCACACGTGCGTGTAAGTACTCATACACACACTTACACGTACTTAGACGTAGTTAGACGTACTTATACATACTTACACGCACTTACACACACTAATACGTACATACACGCACTTACACGTACTTACACGCACTTATACACACTTACACATACGTACACGCACTTACATGCACTTGCACACACTTACACACAATTACACACACTTACATGCACTCACATGTACTTACATGCATTTGCATGCACTCACACACACTTACATACACTTACATGCACTTACACACATTTACACGCAGTTATACGTAATTCCATGCAGTTACACGCACTTGTATGCACTTACACACACTTACACATACATATACACACTTATACACACTTACACGTACTTACACATACTTACACGTACTTATACGCACTTACACACTGTTATATGTAGTTATACATAGTTATACACAGTTACACGTAGTTACACACACCTACACACACTTACACGCACTTACACATACTAACACACACTAACATGTACTTATACACACTTATATGCACTTACATGAACTTCCACGCACTTCCACGCAGTGTAACGGGCTTGCACACACTTACACGTACTTACATGCACTTACACACACTTACACGCACTTACACGCATTTACACATACTTACACATACTTACACACACATACACATACTTATACATACTTACATACACTTACACATAGTTACACGTAGTTACACACAATTACATGCACTTACAGGCAGTTACACGCAGTTACAGATGAATACACACACTTACACATACTTATACACACTTACATGTACTTACATACACTTACACGCACTTACACATACTTACACGCAGTTATACCCAGTTACACGCACTTACACGTACTTACATGTACTTACATTCACTTACACGCAGTTACGTGCACTTACACGTACTCATACGTACTTATACACACGAACACGTACTTATACGCTCTTACACATACTTACACATACTTACACACACTTACACCAACTTACATGCACTTACACATACTTACTCGCACTTACGTACACTTACACGTACTTGTACGCACCTACATGCACTTACACACACTTACACACACTTACACGTACTTACACGCTCTTACATCTACATATACACACTTCCGCGCACTTACACATACTTACACGTACTTACACGTACTTACACTCATTTACACACACTAACACGTACTTACACACACTTATACACACTTACGCGCACTTACACATGGTTACACACAGTTACACATACTTACATGCACTTACATGCACTTACATATAGTTACACGCAGTTATGTGCAGTTACACACACTTACACACAATGTAACGGACTAACACGTACTTACATACCCCTACACGTACGTAGACGCACTTACACACACATAGATGCACTAACACACACTTACACATACTTACACGTATGACACACACTTACACATACTTACACACACTTACACACACTTACACACACGTACACGTACTTACATGCACTTACACGTACATACATGCATTTACACGCACTTACATACACTTACACGTACTTACACACACTTACACGCTCTTACATGCACTTACACGTACTTACACGCACTTATACGCATTTACACGCACTTACATGCACTTACAAACACATACACACACTTACACGCAGTTACACATACTTACACGTACTTACACGCACTTACACGCACGTACACACACTTACACACACTTAAATGCACTTACACGCAATTACACGTACATTAACGCACTAACACGCAGTAACATACACCTACACACACTAACACACATCTACACACACTTTCGTGCACTTATACGTACTTCCATGGACTTACACGCACTCACACACACTTACACACACTTACACGCAGTGATATGCAGTTACACGCACTTCCACGTACTTACACGTAGTTACGCGCACTTACACACACTTACACGCAATTACACGCACTTTGACACAATTACACTCAGTTATATACAGTTACACGCACTTACACACACTTACATGTACTTACACACACTTACACATACTTACACGTACTTATACGCACTTACACACACTTACACGCACTTTAATGTACTTACATGTACTTACACGCACTTACACATACTTACACACAGTCATACGCAGTTACACATACTTACACACACTTAAACATACATAAATGCACTTACACGTACTAACACGAAGTGTAATGGACTCACATACACCTACACGTGCTTCCACATACATACACGCACTTACACGCGCTTACACACACGTACACGCACTCGCACAGACTTCGACGCACTTACACGCACTTACAATCACTTACACGCACTTACATGCACTTACTCACACTTACACGTACTTACACACACTTACACGCACATGCATACACTTAAACATAGTTACACGTACTTACACGCACTTACATGCATCTACACACACTTACACGCACTTACACACACACTTACACACACTTACATGTAGTTACACACACTTACATGTAGTTACATACTCTTGCATGCACTAGCACGCACTTACATACACTTATACACACTTACACGTACTTACACGTACTTACACGCACTTACACGTACCTACACATACTTACACGTACTTACACACAGTTACATGCAGTTACACATAGTTACACACAATTACACGTAGTTACACGTACTTACATACACTTACACGCACTTACATGCACTTACATGCACTTATACGCACTGACATGCACTTACACACACTTCAACACACTTCCATGCACTTCCATACAGTGTAACAGACTTACATGCACTAATATGCACATACACACACTTACACATATTTACATGTACTTACACGTACTTATATGTAGTTACACACACTTACGCGCACTTACACGCACTTATATACACTTCCATATACTTACACGCACTTCCATACACTTACACACACTTACACGCACTTACATATACTTACACACACTTACATGCACGTACACGCACTTATACGCATTTACAAGCTCTTACACACACTTACACACACTTACACACACTTACACACACTAACTCATACTTACACGTACTTACACGCAGTTACACACACTTACACGTACACACACGCACTTATATGCACTTACACACACTTATACGCACTTACACACAGTTATACACAATTACACGCACTTCCACCCAGTTACACATAGTTATATGAACTTACATGTACTTACACACACTTACACGCACTGACACGCACTTACATACACTTACACGTACTTACACGCTCTTACACATAGTCCCACGTAGTTTCACGCACTTACACATACTTACACGCACGTATACATACTTACACGCAGTTATACACACTTACACGCACTTATACGCACTTACACGTACTTAAACACACTTACACGCACTTACACGTACTTATAAACACAGACACATACTTCAACACATTTACACACACTTACATACACTTACGCACACTTACTCGCACTTACATGCACTTACACGTACTTACACACACTTACATGTACTTATACGTACTTAAACGCACTTACAAACGCTTACGTGCACTTGCACACACTTAGACACACTTAAACACACTTACACGCACTTATACGCACTTACGCGTACTAACATACACTTACACGTACTTACACACAGTTACACATACTTACACGTCCTTACACACACTTACACGCACTTACACGCTTTTACACGTACTTACACACACTTACATACACTTACACGCACTTACACACACTTACACGCACTTACATGTCCTTACACGTAGTTACACACACTTAGACACACTTACACGTGCATACACGTTCTCACATGAACTTACATGTAATTACACACATATACACATACTTACACACACTTACACACACTTATACATACTTACACATACTTACACAAACTTACATGCACTTACACGGACTAACACGCACTTACACACACTTACACACACTTACATGCACTCACACATACTTACACTTACATACACGTACTTACACGCACTTACATGCACTTACACGCACTTACACGCACTTACACATACTTATACGCACTTACACGAACTTACTCCTACTTACACGTACAAACACGTACTTACACGCACTTACACGTAGTTACACACACTCACACATACTTATACACACTTATACATACTTAGACGTAGTTACACGCAGTTACATGTACATACATGCACTTACACATACTTATATTTACTTACATGCACTTACACACACTTACACGCACTTACGTACACGTATACATACTTACACGCACTTATATGCAGTTACACGTACTTCGAACACTTACATACACCTCCAAACACTTACACGCACTTAGACGCACTTATACACACTTATACACACTTGCATGCACTTACACGCACTTACACGCACTTACATATACTTACACATACTTACATGCACGTACACGCACTTACACGCATTTAAAAGCACATACACAGGCTTACACGCACTTACACACACTTACACACACCAACACGTACTTACATGCACTTACACGTACTTAAACTCACATACACACACTTACACACACCTACATGCACTTACACGCACTTGCACATACTTATACACACTTACACATAATTATACATACTTACACGTACTTACACGCACCTACAGGCACTTACACGTACTTACATATACTTATACGCACTTACATACACTTACATGCACTTACACATACTTACGCACACTTACACGTACTGAGACGCACTTACATGCACTTACACAAAGTTACACGCAGTAACACGCAGTTACACACCCTTACACGTACTTATACTCACATACACACACTTAAACGCACTTTAATGCACTTACAAACACTTGCATGCACTTGCATGCACTTGCACGCAGTTACACGCACTTCCACGCACTTACACATACGTATACGCACTTACAAGCACTTAAGTGCGTATAAGTGCGTATAAGTGCGTGTAAGTGCGTGTACGTACGTGTAAGTGCGTGTAAGTGCCCATACGTGCGTATAAGTGCGCATACACACACTTACGCGTACTTAGACGTAGTTATACGTACTTACACGCACTTGCACACACTTACATGCACATACAGGCACTTACACGTACTTACACGTACTTATACACACTTATACATACTTACACGTACTTACATGCACCTGCACACACTTACACACACTTACACACACATACATGCACTCACACGCACTTACATGCACTTACATGCACTTACACATACTTACATGCACTTACATGTACTTACACACATTTGCACGCACTTGTACGTAATTATACGTAGTTACACGCACTTATACGCACTTAGACGTACTTACACGTACTTATACACACTTACATGCACTTACACGTACTTACACATACTTACACGTACTTACACGCACTTAGACACTGTTACATGTAGTGACACGTAGTTACACACAGTTACACGTAGTTATGCGCACCTACAGACACTTACACGCACTTACACGTACTTACACACACTAACATGTACTTATACACACTTACATGTACTTACATGCACTTCCACGCACTTCCATGTAGTGTAACGGACTTACACGCACTTACACATACTGACATGCACTTACACGCACTTACACACACTTACACACATTTACACATACTTACAGGTACTTACACACATATACATATACTTACATGCAGTTACACACAATTACATGCACTTACACGCAGTTACACGCAGTTACACACACTTGTACACACTTACACGTACTTACACACACTAACATGTACTTACATGCACTTACACGCACTTACACGTACTTCCATGTAGTTATACGCAGTTACACACGCTTACACGCACTTACATGTACTTAGACACACTTACACGCAGTTACATGCACTCGCACGTACTTATACGTACTTATATACACGTACATGCACTTATACGCTCTTTCACATACTTACAAATACTTACACACACTTACACCCACTTACATGCACTTACACACACTTACTCACACTGTCGCGCACTTACACGTACTTATACGCACTTACATGTACTGACACACACTTACACACTCTTACACGCTCTTATATCTACTTATACACACTTTCGCGTACTAACACGCACTTACACACACTTACACATACTTACACTCATTTACACACACTTACACGTACTTACACACACTTATACGTACTAACGCACACTTACACACACTTACGTGCACTTACACGCACTTACATGCACTTACACGCACTTACGCATACTTACACATAGTTACACGTAGTTATACATACTTACATACACTTACATGCACTTACACACAGTTACATGCAGTTATGTACCGTTAAACACACTTGCACACAGTATAACAGACTTACACGTACTTAGATACCCTTACACATACCTAGATGCACTTACACACACTTAGATGCACTTACACACACTTACACATACTTACATATATGACACGCACTTACACACACTTACACACACTTACACACACTTACATACACTTACACGTACTTACATGCAGTTACACGTACTTACTCGCATTTACACGCACTTACACACACTTACATGTACTTACACACACTTAAATGCTCTTACATGTACTTACACGCACTTACAGGCACTTTTACGCATTTACACACACTTACACGCACTTACAAATACATACACACACTTACACGCGGTTATACACACTTACACATACTTACACGCACTTACACGTACCTACACACACTTACACACACTTATATGCACTTACACGCAATTACACGTACATACATGCACTAACACGCAGTTACATACACTTACATACACTTACACACATCTACACACACTTTCGTGCACTTATACATACTTCCATGGACTTACACGTACTTAGACACACTTACACACACTTACACGCAGTTACACACAGTTACACGCACTTCCACGTACTTACACATAGTTATGCGCACTTACACACACTTACATGCAATTATACACACTTACACACAGGTACACGCAGCTAGATACAGTCACACATACTTACACACACATACATGCACTTACACACACTTACACATACTTACACACACTTATTAGTACTTACACGCACTTACAAGTACTGACACGCACTTTCACGCACTTACATGGACGTACACACACTTACACGTACTTACACAGAGTCATACGCAGTTACACACACTTACACATACTTACACAGACTTACATGCAGTTACACGTACTAACATGAAGTGTAACGGACTCACATACACTTACTCGTGCTTACACATACATACACGCACTTACATGCCCTTACACACTCGTACACGCACTCGCACACACTTATAAGCACTTACACGCACTTACACGCAGTTACACATACTTACACGTACTTACACGCACTTACACGCACTTACACACACTTACACACACTTAAATGCACTTACACGTAATTATACGTACATACACGCACTAAAACAAAGTAACATACACTTACACACACTTACACACATCTACACACCCTTTCGTGCACTTATACGTACTTCCATGGACTTGCACGCACTCACACACACTTACACACACTTACACATAGTGACACGCAGTTACACGCACTTCCACGTACTTACATGTAGTTACACACACTTACGCACACTTACACGCAATTACACGCACTTACACACAATTACACGCACTTATATACAGTTGCACGCACTTACACACACTTACATGCACTTACACACACTTACACATACTTACACGTACTTATACACACTTACACGTACTTACGCGCACTTTAACATACTTACATGCACTTACACGCACTTAATCATACTTACACGCAGCCATACTCAGTTACACATACTTACACACACTTAAACATACTTACATGCACTCTCACATACTAACACGAAGTGTAATGGACTCACATACACTTACACGTGCTTACACATACATACACGTACTTACACGCGCTTACATACACGTACACGCACTCGCACAGACTTACACGCACTTAGACGCACCTACAATCACTTACACGCACTTACATGCACTTACACACACTCACACGCACTTACACACAGTTACACGCACTTACATATACTTACACGTACTAACACGTACTTACACGCACTTACATGCATTTACACACACTTACATGTACTTACACACACACTTACACACACTTACATGTCCTTACATGCACTTACACGTAGTTACATGCACTTGCACGCACTAACACGCACTTATACGCACTTATACACACTTACACGTACTTACACGTACTTACACGTACTTACACGCACTTACACATTGTTACATCTACTTACACACACTTACACTTAATTAAATGAACTTACACACAGTTACATGCAGTTACACGCAGTTATACACAGTTACATGTAGTTACATGTACTTACATGCACTTACACGCACTTACATGCACGTACATGCACTTATACGCACTAACATGCACTTACACGCACTTTCACACACTTCCATGCACTTCCATACAGTGTAACAAACTTACATGCACTAACATGCACTTACACACACTTACACGTACTTACACGTACCTATACGCACTTATATGGAGTTACACACACTTACGCACACATACACAAACATATACGCACTTACACGGACCCACACGTAGTTACACGTACTTACACGTAGTTACACATACTTACATGCACTTATACGTACTTACACCCACTGACACGCACTTACAGGCACTTACACGTACTTTGATGTACTTACACACAATTACACGCACTTACACACACTTACACACTTACACACACTTACACGCAGTTACACGCACTTATATGTACTTACACGCACTTACACCCACTTAGACGTATTTACACGCACTTACACGCACTAACACGCACTTACACGCACTTACACGTACTTACACGCACTTGTACGCACTTACACATACTTATGCGTACGTACACACACTTACACGCACTTACACGTACTTACATGTACTTACACGTATTTACACATACTTACACGTACTTACATGTACTTACACGTACTTAAATGTGCTTACACACACTTACACGCTGTTACATGCACTTATACACACTTACACGCACTTACACGCACTTGCACTCACTTGCACGTACTTGCATGACTTGCCCGTACTTACACGCACTTACACGTACTTACACATACTTACACACAATTGCATGCAGTTGCACACACTTATACGCACTTACACGCATTTATACGCAGTTAGATGCACTTATACGCACTTACACGCACTTACATACACTTATATGCACTTAGACGCACTTACACATACTTACACGCACTTACACGTACTTACACACACTTACACGCACTTACGCATACTTACAGGCACTTACACGCACTTATACACACTTACATGCACTTACACACACTTCAACGTAGCTACACACAGTTACACGCACTTACACACACTTACACGCACTACAATGCACTTGCACGTACTTACACGCACTTGCACATACTTGCACACTCTTACACACACTTACACGTTCTTACACGTACGTACACGCACTTATACATATTTACACGTACTTACACATACTTACACGCACTTTCACGCAATTATACACACTTCTTTGTACGTACATGCACTTACACGTACTTACACGTACTTACACGCCCTTACACGTACTTACACACACTTACACGCACTTGCACACACGTATACGTACTTACACGCACTTATATACACTTGCACACACTTACACGTACTTACACGTACTTACACGCACTTACACACACTTACACGCACTAATACGCACTTACATGCAGTTATACACAGTTACACGCACTTACACACAAATACACGCACTTATATCTACTTACACGCAGTTACACATACTTATACGCACTTACACGCACTTACACACACTTACACGTACTTACACATACTTCCACGCACTTACATGCACTTACACACACTTACACGTACTTACGCGCACTTAAACGCACTTACACACACTTACATGCTCTTACACATAGCTACACACAGTTACACATACTTATACGCACTTACACGCACGTACATGTACTTACACACAGTTATACACACTTATATACACTTATATGCACTTACACACACTTACACGTACTTACACACACTTACACGTACTTATATGCACTCACACACACTTATACACACTTACACGTACTTACACACACTCACGCACACTTACTCGTACTTACATGCACTTTCACATACTTACACACACTTACACGTACTTCCACGCATTTACACGCACTTACACACACTTACATGCACTTACACATACTTACACGCACTTAAACGCACTTACACGCACTTACACACACTTACACGCACTTACACACACTAACACGTACTTACACGTACTTACACATAGTTATAGACATTCACACATACTTATACACACTTACACACACTTACACGCACTTATACACAGTTACACAAACTTACACACAGTTATACATACTTACACGCACTTACAGGAACTTACACGCACTTACACGCACTTCCTCGTACTAACGCACACTTATACATACTTACAAGTACTTAGACGCAATTACACGTACTTACACACACTTACACACGCTTACACATACTGACACGCACTTACACACACTTACACGCATGCACTTACACGCACACACACTTACACGTACTTATACGTATTTACACGCAGTCATATGTACGTGCACACACTTACAAGTACTTACATGTACTTAGACTCACTTACACACACTTAGATGCACTTATACGCAATTACACGCACTTACATGCACTTACACACACTTAGACATACTTACACGCACTTACACACACTTACACACACTTACACGCACTTTTATTCACTTACACGAAGTTACAAGCACTTACACATACTTACATGCACTTATACACACTTACACGCACTTACACGTACTTGCATGCACTTACATGCACTTCCACACGCTTACATGTTCTTACATACACTTACACATACTCACACGTCCTTATACACACTTACACGTACTTACATACACTTAAACACACTTACACGCACTTACACACACTTACACATACTTACACGCTTTTACACGCACTTACATGTACGTACACATACTTACACACACTTACACGCACTAACACACAATAATACGTACTTACACATACTTACACACACTTGCACGTACTGACACACACTTACACACACTTACACATACTTACATGCACTTACACGCACTTACACACACTAACACACATTTATACCCGCTTAGACGTACTTATGTGTACTTCTATGCAGTTACATGCAGTTACACATACTTACATGAACTTACATGCACTTACACGCAGTTACACGCACTGACACGTAGTGTAACGGACTTACGTGCACTTACACACACATACACACACTTACACACACTTACACGTACTTACATGCACTTACACACACTTGCACACACTTGCACGCACTTGCACGCACTTGCACGCACTTACACGCACTTACACGCACTTACACATACTTAAACACACTTACAAGCACTTAAGTGCGTGTAAGTGCGTGTAAGTGCGTGTAATACGTGTAAGTGCCTGTAAGTACGTATTAGTGCGTATAAGTGTGTGTAAGTGCGTGTGAGTGTATGTAAGTAGCCATACGCGTGTGTAAGTACCCATACACGTACTTACACACACTTACACGTACTTAGACGTAGTTACACATACTTATATGCACTTACACGCACTTACACATACTTATATGCACATATACGCACTTACACGTACTTACAGATACTTACACGTACTTAGACACACTTACATATACTTACACGCACTTACAGACACTTACACGTACTTACATGTACTTACACATACTTATGTGCACTTATACGTACTTACACGCACTTATACGCACTTACACGCACTTACACGCACTTACATGCACTTACACACACTTACACATACTTACATGCACTTACACATAATTACACACAGTTACACGTACTTACACGCAGTCACACGCACTTATACGTACTTACACGTACTTGCACGCACTTATACACACTTACACATACTTACACACACTTACACATACTTACACGCACTCACACACACTTACACATACTTACACACACTTACACGTACTTATACATACTTACACACAGTTACACACAGTTATATGCACTTATACACAGTTACACATAGTTACATGCACTTACACACACTTACACACACTTACACATACTTACACACACTTACACGCACTGACACGTACTTGTACGCACTTACACGCACTTCCACGCACTTCCACGTAGTGTAACAGACTTACACGCACTTACACGCACTCACTCGCACTTACACACACTTACACAAACTTACACACATTTACACCCAGTTACATATAGTTCCACGCATATACACGTACTTATACGCACTTACACGTACTTACACGCAGTGACACGCAGTTACACATACTTACACACAGTTACACACACTTACACACACTTACACGTACTTACACGTACTTACATGCACGTACATGCACTTACACATACTTACACGTACTATCACGCAATTATACACAGTTCCAGGCACTTAGACGTACTTACACGTACTTACACACACTTACATGCAGTTACATGCACTTGCAAGCACTTATACGTACTTATACATACTTACACGCACTTATACGTACTTACACGTACTTACATGTACTTGCACGTACTTACGTACACTTACACACACTTCATATACTTACACGTACTTACACACACTTACACGTACTTACACGCACTTACACATACTTACACGCACTTACACAAACGTACACATACTTACACACACCTACACGCACTTACAAGCACTTACATGCACTTACATGCACTTACACATACTTAAACACACTTATGCATACTTACACGCTCTTACGTCTACTTACACACACTTATACACACTTACACACACTTATACACACTTACACGCAGTTACACGCACTTACACACACTTACATATACTTATACGTACTTACACACACTTATACGTACTAACACTCACATACACGTACTTACATGCACTTACATGTACTTACACGCACTTACATGCTCTTACACACATTTTTACGCACTTACACACACTTACATGCACCTACACGTACTCACATGCACTTACATGTACTTATACACACTTACAGGTACTTACATGCACTTACACGGACTTACACACACTTACGCACACTAACACATAATTACACAAAGTTTTACGTACTTACATGCACTTACATGCACTTACAGTCACTTACATGCACTTACATGCACTTACACGCAGTTACACGTACTTACACACACTTACACGCACTTACGCACACTTACACACACTTACACATACTTACATGCACTTACATGCACTTACAAACATTTATACGCACTTTCACGCACTTATATGCACTTACATACACTAACACGCACTTACATGTACTTACACACACTTACACGCACTTCTACGCACTTATACGCACTTACACACAGTTACGTCCACTTTTACGCACTTACACACATTTACCCACACTTACACGTACTTACACACACTTACACACACTTACACACACTTGCACGTACTTACATGCACTTACACACACTTACACGTACTTACACGTTCTTACACGCAGTTACATGTACTTACATACAGTTACAGATACTTACACACACTTACGCGCACTTGCATGTACTTCTATGGAATTACACGTACTTACACATACTTACACACACTTATACGCAGTTACATGCAGTTACACACACTTACACGTAGTTCCGTGCAGTTACACGCACTTACACACAATTACATGCACTTACACACAGTTACACGAAGTTACACATACTTACACGCTCTTACAAACACTTACACGCACTTATACGCACTTACGTGCACTTACACGCACTTACACGCACTTACTGTTGGATTTGCCAGGTTCAAACTCAGGTATATAGACTGAAGGACATGAGATGAATTGTGAGAAATAATAGGGTTGACAGGAGCAGGTGGACACGGACCGATGGTCAGATCGATGACATTACTTGTGGGCATCGGTCCGCCAATGGAAGTGAACTAATGACCGGCACGTGACCTCCTCTCGTCGTCCGGAACAAGCTGGCGTTGACCGCCTGTCAACTCTGGGCAAATGACAGGTTGACCAAAGAACAGAGTCTGACGCGGCAACACATATCCGTCCAACCAATCTACGATGCAATGATATCAAGATCCGACGGTCAGATCGTAGCCGTCCAATTGAGCAGCCGGAGCAAGCATTCACCTGCTCGACGCTGGTGATCTCCGTTCTACGGAGATCACCAGCGCCGGCAGCAAAGCTGGCCACACACCTCAACACTCACACAGACACACACGCACAAGCATAAAGTGTTGATGTAGACTATATTATTTTCTTAACTGTTCCTAGCACACTTGCACGATTCAGCACTTGTAGTAGAATCTGTACCCAGTAGCTGGAGTTAAAGAAGTTTCTGTCTGACTCCTGTTTGTAGCTGCTGGTGCATGATTCTTCGTGCAACAAATTCAAGAAGATCACTGACGGCTTTATCATAATTTTCAACAAATTTTTATCAGAGCAGGGGCCGTTAAATCTTCTCGAGTTTACCTCTCACTTGTTGTGGGATGAAAAAGGACGTTTAGGGGGTCACGCCCACAACCTCTGCTGGCTGTACTGAAAACAATCTTGCGCCGCAAGAAGTGAGCCAGTCACTTCAAGGACGAAGCTTGGTTCCTGTGACTGGTACGGGTTGCCACTGTTGCTTCTTGGTCAGCTTTCGGCGCTGGAGGTCTCCTCATGGATGAAGAACCAGTTACCACCGGCCTTATGTTCAAAGTTCCCGTATTCGATGGTGACAGTTATCACCAGTGGGCTTTCCAGATGAAGCTCCTTTTCATGTCACAAAATCTGTGGGTTGTTGTTGGTGGAGAATCCCATGACAAGCAATCTGCGGGCATGCAGCTGAGAAGGACCAAGCATAACATTGCATTCTCTCTGTTTGAGAAGCACGTGGCATTCAAGTACAGAATCATTCTCACTGAAAACAACCCGGCTGACGACCCCAATGTTGCCTGCACATCATTGAGGGATTTCATCATCAAAGCCGATCCAGTCGTCATTGATGAGCTCAGGAGAGAATTCAACTTCACCTGGGTGAAGAAAAGTCAGCAGGTTTCAGATCGCATTCTGTTTCTCAAAACTCTCGCTGGTCAACTGCTAGATCTTGGTGACTACATTACACAAAGAGCATTTTCTCTGACTCTCCTTCAGTCACTGCCAGATCGATTGCATGGCGCAGGCCGGGACAGCTACATTCTCCACTTCTTACAACCCTGCAGCTTCAATGAGCTTGATTCAGAACAAAGAGACTTTTTGGATCTTCAAACGCTCATCTATAACGTCATATGTGCAGACAAACACGAGCTTCGTCTCACTGGATCTCCAGACTCTGCACTCACTTTAACAGGTTTCTCAGGCAGCTCAAGAACAGTACGGCCATCACATTTCAGCAGCACACTCTGTGGGACAAGACAAACTCGGTTCAAAGGAATCTGCTGGAAGTGCAACACTTACGGCCATCCTCAACATTTTTGTCCTCTCCTGAAAATGAAGCGGAAGCAGCAATCCAAATCACTTGCAGCTACCACGCCACAGATTCCAATTTCACATGTAGGATCAGTTTCAAATTGGTCAAAACCTCAGTCAAAAGCAGCAGATTTTCATCCTTCAGCACAGAAGCCAATATCGGTGCCAGTACCACCTCAGCAAAATGAGACAAAAAACGGATCTGTGATACTTGTTCCGCACCCAGCAAAGTTAGCCTGCACTGATCCAACTCTCCAGCCAATACCCAACTTCTCTGAGGAGCCAGATTCAACAAAGCTTCCTGAGACTTTGCGCCATCCAAAAGAGTGGCTTAAGAAGAGTTGGTTTTCTGTGCCCTTGAAAATTGTACACCCTCATCAGAAAGCTGCTCCTCGTTGCCTAGCTCCTCATCAGATCCATTCACTGGAATTCTGTGTGCTAAAGTTGAAAGGCTCATTCCTGGAGAACCTCATTCAGTGCTGTTTTCAAATCCAGAAGCACCAACTATAGGCTTGGCCTCCACTACTTCAGCTTCTGACATTCCTCTCTCTGCTGTGCTGTCTGCACTGATCAAAGATTCTGTCTTTTCTCCAACTCCAGTGTCACTGATGGCTCCTACAACAGCCTCACCAGACTCAACTGCAGGCCCGACAGTGAACACATCTTCAGTGTTAGCCTCCTTTTCAGCCTCAGGTTTCTTCTCCACTCCATCTTCTGCAGTCTCCGTCTTTGGTTCAGCACCAGACTCAGATTCAACTTTCAGATTAACCTCAGTGAGAACATTGACCTTAACATCAGCGTCATCATTACAGACATCAGCTGCAGCTATGTCTGTGCCAACCTTTGCGTCAGCAACACCAGATTCAGCTTCTGGTTTGGTGGCATCAACTCCGCTAATCACAGCTCTACCTTTGACTTCACTTTCATCTTCCGCAGTTGACATACCAGCCCCCATCTCACCCTCACCTCTTCCTACCACCACAGAAACCTCGCCTTCAGTATCATCCTCAGTGTTCTCTGCTTCTGCTCTGGCTTTGACTGCGACAGCAGCTGCAACATCATGTGGACGTTCTTCTCATTTCTCACCAATGGCATTGGAAGGTTCCTCTATTCCTCCACGTCGCTATGGATATGCCTTGAATGCCTCCTTTTTAAACCCTTTCTGGCTGTGGGTATCAGCGCGATACAAGCTGTGGCATATCCGGGTGGATCGGCTCCCACGGAGGGGAAAACTGTGCAAAATTTGTGACCCGATCCACCCGGAACCGGGAATGGCACCAGCTATAGTCAGACTGGAAGAGAGATACATGGAGGAGCAGATTGCACGTACCATGGAGGTTCTAGGGAATACAACCATGGCTGGCGGAGGTGACAATCTGGCTGGAAGCAGCTGCGTAACAACTCTGAAGGCAGCAGCAGCAGCAGCGACAGAAGCAGCGGCAAGATGGGAGCACATAGCAGCAGCAAGTTGCAGCACGCTGCACGCAGCAACAAAGGCAGCGGCGAAGAGCGGCGAGCAGGGACAAGGGGCATCCAGTCAACAGAAAGAAGCGGCAAGCAGCTATGATGAGCTTCCAGAAGCGGCAAAAACTCAGTGGCGACAAACACGTGCTGCACTTGCGAGTGGTGACCCGGCGGAAAGCATCAATAGCGGTGAACGGCAGCAGTGGCGAGTGGCGCAAGCAGCGTAAGCAGCATACGCAGTGAAGAGCGGCAGCGGCAGCAATGTCGTTACATCTGCATGAGCTGCGTGGCGCATTCGACCGCGCAGTCGGAAAAAGGAAGGATGCGCAGCAGGTCGCCTTAAACCCGAAACCACGCGGCACACTTGTCCAGGCCTACGAGTGTGGCGGGGCTGATGAGTGGAAGGACGCGCAGCAGGTCAACGCGTGCGAAGGGGCTGTTTGGCGTTTGGCCGCACAGAAACTTCTGCATATCCAGTTTTATGCTTGTTTTGGACCTATGTGCATAGGGAGGATTTGGGTCTTGCGGAGGGGTGCTGCTCCGACTCTATCTGCGGAATGGACAGGGGTATGACGGCTGAAACACAACCCAGCGCTTTGGTACTATAGTTGTGAGTTTGACTGGCATGAGGGGTATGTTGGATTTGCCAGGTTCAAACTCACGTCAAAGGACTGAAGGCCATGAGATAAAATGTGAGAAATGATAAGGTTGACAGGAGCAGGTGGACATGAACCGATGGTCAGATCGATGACATCACTTGTGGGCATCGGTCCGCCAACAGAAGTGAACCAATGACCGGCACGCGACCTCCTATCGTCGTCAAGAACAAGCTAGTGTGGACCGCCAGTGAACTCTAGGCAAACGACAAGCTGATCAAATAACAGAGTTTGACCCGGCAACACATATCCGTCCAACCAATCTACGGTGCAATGATATCAAGATCCAGCGGTCAGATCGTAGCCGTCCACTTGAGCAGCCAGAGCAAGCATTCACCTGCTCGACACTGGTGATCTCCGTTCTACGAAAATCACCAGCACCGGTAGCGAAGCTTGCCACACACCTCAGCACTCACACAGACACACACGCACAAGCATATAGTGCTGATCTAGACTAAATTATTTTCTTGACTGTTCCTAGCACACTTGCATGATTCAGCACTTGTAGTAGAATCGGTACCCAGTAGCTGGAGTTAAAGAAGTTTGTGTCTGAATCCTGTTTGTCGCTACTGGTGCATGATTCTTCGTGCAATAAAATCAAGAAGATCACTGACGGCTTGATCCAAATTTTCAACACTTACTCACACTTATACGTACTTACACACGCTTACATAAACTTACACGCACTTACATGCACTTACATGCACTTACATGCACTTACACATACTTACTCACAGTTACACGCAATTACACGTACTTACACACACTAACACGTACTTACATGCACTTACACACAATGACACAACTGTAACAGACTCACATACATTTACACGCACTTATACGCACTTACACATACTTACACGCACTTACACACACTTACACACACATACATGCGCGTACACGTACTTACACGTACTTACATGCACTTACAAGCACTTGTACGTACTTACACGCACTTACACACACTTACACGCACTTACACGCACTTACACGTACTTACACGTACGTACATACACTTACACGTACTTACACGTACTTACACGTACTTACATGCACGTAGAGACACTTACACGTAATTACACATACTTATACACACTTATACGTGGTTACGCGCACTTCCACACGGTTATACGCACTTACACGCACTTACACACACTTACACGTACTTACACGTACTTGTACGTACTTACACAAACTTACACGCACTTACACGTACTTACACGTACTTACACACACATACACTCTCTTACATGCATTTATACACTGTTACATGCAGTTACACGCTGTTACACACAATTACACATAGTAACACACACTTACATGCACTTCCACACACTGACACGCACTTCCACGCACTTCCACAGAGTGTAACGGACTTACACGCACTAACACGCACTTAGAAACACTTGCATGTACGTACACGTACTTACATGCACTTACGCACAGTTACACACACTTACACGCACATACACAAATGTATACATACTTATACAGACTTACACCCATGTACACGTAGTTACACGCAGTTACACGTACATACATGTAGTTACACACTGTTATACGCACTTAGACGCACTTACACGTACTTACACGCACTTGCACGCACTTACATGCACTTACACACACTTACACACACTTACACGCTTACACGTACTTACACGTACTTACCCACACTTATACGCACTTACACACTTACACATACAAATACGTAGTTACACGCACTTACATGCAGTTACACACAATTACAGGTACTTAAACGCGATTACACGTACTTACACGCACCTACACACAATTGCACACACTTACATGCACTTACACACACTTACACGCACTTGCATGTACTTACACGCACTTACACACAGTTACATGGAGCTACACGTAGTTACACACAGTTAGACGTAGTTACATACACTTACACGCACTTACACGCACTTACAGGCACTTACACGTACTTACACGTACTTACATGCACTTACACACATTTCCACGTACTTCCACACAGTATAATGGACTTACAGGCACTTACATGCATTTACACACACTTACACGTACTTACACGTACTTATACGCAGTTACATACACTCACACATACACACATACACTTACACATACTTACATGCACTTATACGCACTTACACACAGTTACATGCAGTTACACATACTTACACGCAGTTATACACAGTTACACGCACTTACACGTAGTTACACACACTTACACGCACTTACACACACTAACACGCTCTTATACATAGTTACACGTAGTTATACACACTTATACACACTTACACGCACTTACACGTACTTACACGCACTTACATGTTCTTACACATAGTTACACATAGTTACACGCACTTATACACACGCACCTAAACACACTTACACACACTGATACACACTTACGCGTACTTACACGCACTTACACCTACTTACACGCAGTTACACATACTCATACATACTTACACACACTTACACATACTTACACGCACTCACACGTACTCACACACACTTACACACACTTACACATACTTACACACACTTACACGTACTTACATGTACTTATACGCACTTACACAGAGTTACACGCACTTACATATACTTATATGTACTTACACACACTTACACATACGTACACACACTTACACACACTTACACATACTTACATACACTTACACACACTTACATGCACTTACACATACTTGCATACACTTACACACACTTACACATACTTACATGTACTTACACGCACTTACACATACCTACACCTACTTACACGCACTTACACAGACTTACACGCACTTACACGCACTTACACGTACTTATACGCACTTGCACGTACTTACTCATGCTTACACATACTAACACATACTTACACACACTAACACGTAGTTACACACACTCACACGTACTTATACACACTTACACATACTTACACATACTTATACGCAGTTACACGCAGCTATATGCAGTTACACGCACTTGCACATACATACATGTACTTACACATACTTACACGCACTTACATGCACTTACATGCACTTACACACACTTACACATACTTACGCGTACTTACACATACTTACACGCACTTACACACACTTACACGCACTTACACGTACTTACACGCATTTACACGCACTTATACGCACTAATACGCACTTTCACGCACTTAGACTCACTTACACGTACTTATACATACTTACACACACTTACACGCACTTACACGCAGTTACACACACCTACACGTACTTGACGCACTTAGATGCTCTTACACACACTTATTCATACTTACACGCACTTACACGCAATTTAACGTACTAGCACGCACTAACACGCAATTCCATGCACTTATACGCAGTTACGCACACTTGCAGACACTTCCGTATACTTACACATACTTCCATGGACTTACACGCACTTACACACACTTACACGTACTTACCGGTAGTTACACGTAGTTAAACGCACTTACACGTATTTACACGCAGTTACGCGTACTTACACACACTTAAACGTAATTTCACGTACTTACACACGGTTACACGCACTTACACGCAGTTATACACACTTACATACACTAACACACACTTACACGCACTTACACGCACTTACATGCACGTACACGTACTTACACATGCTTATACCTGCTTATATGTACCTACACACACTTGCACATACTTACGTATACTTACACGCACTTACACATACATACACACACTTAGATACAGTTACACGCACTTACACACACTTACACGTACTTACATGCACTTACGCGTACTGACATGCGGTGTTACGGACTCACATACACTTACACGCACGTATACGCACTTATAGGCATTTACACATACTTACACGCACTTACACGCACCTACACATATCTACATGCACTCGCACGCACTGACACGCACTTACACATACTTACAAGAACTTACATGTACTTATACACACTTATACACACTTACGCACACTCACATGCACTTACACACACTTACACGTACTGACACGTACTTACATACACTTACATGTACTTACACACACTTACATGTACTTACATGCACTCACACACACTTACACACAGTAACATGCACTTAAACACAGTTACATGCACTTACACGCACTTACACGTACCTACATGCACTAACATGCACATACATGCACTTACACGCACTTCACGCACTTACATGTACTTACACGTACTTACACGTACTTACACACACTTACATTGACTTACGTGCACTTACACACAGTTACATGCAGTTACACGCAGTTACACACAGCTACACATAGTTACACGTACTTACATGCACTTACACATACTTACACGCACTTACATGCGCTTATACGCACTAACATGTACTTACACGTACTTCCACGCACTTCCATACAGTGTAACAGACTTATACACACTAATGAGCACTTACACACACTTACACATATTTACACCTACTTACACACACTGACACACAGTTACACACACTTACACACACATACACAAACGTATACGCACGTACACGGACTTGCATGCACTTACATGCAGTAACACGCAATTACACGTACTTACACATAGTTACACGTAGTTACACGCACTTACACACACTTGCACGCACTTTCATACACTTGCACACACTTACACGCACTTAGATGTACTTATACGCAATTATATGCACTTACACACACTTACACGCACAAACATGCACTTACAGGCAGTTACACTTACTTATACATACTTATACATACTTACACGCACTTACACGCACTTACACGTACTCACACGTACTTACACGCACTTACACATACTTACACGCACTTACACGCACTTATACATTCTTACACGTACTTATGCGCACTTATACGCACTTACACGCACGTACACGCACTTACACGGACTTACACACACTATCACAAACTTATACGCAATTACACATACGTATATGCACCTAAACACACTTACACGCTCTTACACGCACTTACGTGTACTTACACGCACTTATACACACTTACACCCACTTAAACGGACTTACACATAGTTACACACACTTACACACACTGATACATACTTATACATACTTATATGTACTAACACGCACTTAAAGGCACTTATATGTACTTACACGCACTTACACATACTTACACAAAATTACATGCACTTACATGCACTTACACACACTTACGCGCATTCACACGTACTCACATGCACATACACACACTTACACGTACTTACACACACTTACATGCACTTATACACACATATACATACTGATACGTGCTACCACGCACTTAAACGCACTTATCTATACTTACAAGCTCTTACACACACTTACATGCACTTACATGCACTTAGACACACTTACGTGCATTTACGCACGGTTCCACATACTTATGTGCACTTACACGTATTTACACGTACTTACATGCAGTTACATGCAGTTTTATGCAGTTACACATACGTACACGCAGCTCAACACACTTACACATACTTATACACGCTTACACACACTTACACGTATGTATACGTACTTACACGTACTTACACACAATTATGTACACTTACAGACACTTAAACGCCCTCATGCATACTTACACACAATTACACGCACGTGCACACACTTGTACATACTTACACGTACTTACACGCACTTACACACACTTACACACACTTATACGTACCCATATGCACTTACACGCACTTACACGTACATATACATACTTACACATACTTACATGTACTTACATGCACTTACACGCACTTACACGCACTTACACGTACTTACACATAGTTATACACAGTTACACATACTTACACGAACATACACGTACTTACACACAGTTCCACACACTTACAAGCACGTACACGCACTGACATGCACTTACACACACTTACACGTACTTACATGCAGTTACATACACTTACACCCACTTACACGCACTTCCGTGCACTTATACACACTTACATGCACTTACACACACTTACACACACTTACACGTACTTACACGCAGTTACATGTAGTTACACGCACTTACACACACTTATACGCACTTACGTGTACTTACACACGCTTATACACACTTATACTAGCTTACACACACTGACACCTACTTACATGTACTTACATACACTTACACGCACTTAGACGTACTTAGACGCAGTTACACGCAGTTATACAAAGTTACACGTACGTTTACGTACTTATACACACTTCTATGCCCTTACACACACTTACACGCACTCACACGCACTTACATGCACTTACACGCACTTACACCTACTTACACACACTTACACGCACTTACATGCACTTACACGCACTTACATGCACTTACACATAGTTACACGCAGTTACACGTAATTACACATACTTACACGTACTTACACGCACTTACATGCAATTACACACACTTACACGCACTTACATGTACTTACACGTATTTACACACATGTACACGCAACTATACGCACTTACACGTACTTACACACACTTACACGCACTTCCATGCCTTTACATGCACTTACATATACTTACACACACTTACACATACTTATACGCACTTACACATAGTTACACGCACTTACACCCAGTTACACACACTTACATCCACTTACACGCACTTACATACACTTACACGCACTTACACGCACTTATAGCACTTATACATACTTACACACACTCACATGCACTTACACGCACTCACACACACTTACACACACTCATACATACTTATACGCACTTACGCAGACTTATATGCACTTACAAATACTTATAATCACTTGCATGCACTTACACGCACTTACACGCACTTATACGCACTTACACACACTTACACGCACTTACACGCACATACACGCACTTACACCCACCTACTTCCACGCATACACTTACACGTACTTACACGCACTTACACACACTTACACACACTTACATGCATTTACATGCTTTTACACACAATTACACGCACTTACATGCAGTTATACGCAGTTGCATGCAATTACACGCACTTACACTCACTTACATGCACCATTTGCACTTACACATACTTACGTGCTCTTACGCACATTTACACGCACTAACACGTATGTATACACACTTACAAACACTTACACGCACTTACACATACTTATACATACTTACACGTACTTACATGTACTTACATGCACTTACACGCACTTACACACACTTACACGGACTTACACACACATACGCACACTTACACGTACTTACACGCACTTACACGCATTTACACACACTTATACGTACTTACACGTACGTATGCGCACTTACACACACGTACACGCACTTACACGCACTTACACGCACTTACACGTACTTACACACACTTGCACAAACATACACGCACTTACACATACGTATACGCACCTAAATACACTTACACGTACATACACGCACTTACGTGCACTTACACGTACTTATACCCACTAACACCCACTTAAACGCACTTACACACAGTTATACACACTTACACACACTTATACACACTTATACATACTTATACGTACTAACACGCACTTAAACGCACTTATATGCACTTACACGCACTTACACACACTTACACGTACTTACATACACTTACTTGCACTTACACGCACTTACGCGCACTTACACGTACTTACATGCACTTACACGCACTCACACGTACTTACACATACTTACATGCACTTATACACACATAAACATACTGATACGTGCTACCACGCACTTAAACGCACTTATCCATACTTACACGAACTTACACACACTTACATGCACTTATACGCACTTAGACACACTTACATGCACTTACGCGCAGTTACACATACTTATACGCACTTACACGCACATACACATACTTACATGCAGTTACATGCAGTTATACGCAGTTACACATACTTACATGTAGCTCAACAGATGTACACGTACTTATACACGCTTACACACACTTACACGCACTTACACGCACTTAGATGCACATACACGTACTTACACACACTTACATGTACGTATACGTACTTACACATACCTACATACACTTATGTACACTTACACACACTTAAACGCCCTCACTCGTACTTACACACACTTACACGCACGTGCACACACTTGTACAAACTTACACGTACTTACACGTACTTACATACACTTACACACACTTACACGTACTTATACACACTTACACATACTTACACATACTTACACGCACTTACACGCACTTACACGCACTTACACGTACTTACACGTAGTTACACACAATAACACATACTTCCACGTACTTACATGTACTTACACTCACTTACACACACTTCCACACACTTACAGGCACGTACACACACTTACATGCACTTACACACACTTACACACACTTACACGCAGTTACATGCACTTACACACACTTACACACTCTTCCGTGCACTTATAAACACTTACATGCACTTACACGCACTTACACACACTTACACGTACTTACACGCACTTACACATAGTTACACACACTTACATATACTTACACGCACTTACGTGTACTTACACACACTTACACGCACTTACACACACTTACACACACTGACACCTACTTACACGCACTTACATGCACTTACACGCACTTAGACATACTTACACGCAGTTACACGCAGTTATACACAATTACACACACTTATACGCATTTATACACACTTATATGCACTTACATGTACTTACACGCACTCACACGCACTTACATGCACTTACAAGTGCTTACACGTACTTACACACACTTACACGCACTTACATGCACTTACACGTACTTACACGTACTTACGCATAGTTACACGCAGTTACACGCAATTACACATACTTACACGTACTTACATGCACTTACATACCATGACACACACTTACACGCACTTACATATACTTATACTTACTTATACACACGTGCACGCAATTATACGCACTTACACGTACTTACACACACTTACACGCACTTGCACACACTTACATGCACTTACATATACTTACACACACTTAGACGCACTTACACGCACTTACACGTAGTTACAGGCACTTACACCCAGTTACACACACTTACATCCACTTATACGCACTTACACGCACTTACATACACTTACACGCACTTACACGCACGCGTAGCACTTACACATACTTACACGACTCACATGCACTTACACGCACTCACACACACTTACACGCACTCATACATACTTATACGCACTTACCCATACTTACATGCACTTACACATACTTATAATCACTTGCATGCACTTACACGCACTTACACGCACTTACACACACTTATACGCACTTATACGCACTTACACGCACTTACACCCACATTCTTATACGCACACACTTACACGTACTAACACGTACCTACACGCACTTACCCACACTTACATGCATTTACATGCACTTACACACAATTACACGCACTTACACGCAGTTATACTCAGTTGCACACATTTACACGCACTTACACGCACTTACATGCACCTTTTGTACATACACATACTTACGTGCACTTACGGACATTTACACGCACTAACACGTATCTATACACACTTACACGCACTTACACGCACTTACACGTACTTATACATACTTACACACACTTACATGTACTTACACGCACTTACACGTACTTATACATACCTACACGCACTTATACACACTTGTACGCATGTATACACATTTAAACACACTTACACGTACTTACACATACTTATACGTACTTACACACACTTACACGCACTTACGCACACTTTCACACACTTACACACATTTACACATTGTTACACGTACTTACACGTACTTTTGTACTGACAAGTACTTACAGATACTTACACGCACTTACAAGCACTTTCACGCACTTACACACACTTACACACAGTTACATGCCGTTACATACAGTTACACGTACTTACACACACTTACACACACTTATACATACTTGCACACACTTATACGCACTTAAACACACTTACACGTACTTACACACACTTACACGCACTTACACGTACGTACACACATTTACATGCACTTACATGTACTTACACGTACTTACACGTACTTACACGTACGTACATGCAATTACACGCACTTACACCTACTTACACGCACTTACATGCACTTACACATACCTACACACACTTACACGTACTTACACACATTTACATGCACTTACATGCACTTACATGCACTTACACGCACTTACATGTACTTATATCACTTACACGTACTTGCATGCACTTATACGCACTTCCACGCACTTGTGCGCACTTACACGCACTTACACACACTTACACGCACTCATAAACACTCACACATACGCACTGACATGCACGTACTTACACGCACGTACACAAACTTACAGGCACTTACACGTACTTACACGTACTTACATGCACTTGCACGTACTTGCACGCACTTACACGCACTTACACATAGGCACTTACATGCACATACTTATACGTACTTACACGCACTTACACATACTCTCATACACTTATATGCACTTATACGCACTTATACACACTTACACCCACTTACACACACTTACACACACTTACATGCAGTTGTACGCAGTTACACCCACCTATATGCACTTACACGTATTTATATGTACTTAGACACACTTACACGTACTTACACACACTTACACGCACTGACACGCACTTACACATACTTACACGTACTTACACGCATTTACACATACTTACATGCACTTACACGTACTTACATGCACTTATACGTACCTACACGCACTTACAGGCACTTACACACACTTACACACACTTATACGTACTTACATGGACCTATACATACTTACATGTACTTACACGTACTTAGATGCACTTACACGCACTTACTCGCACTTATACACACGTATACGCACTTACACACACTTTTGCACTTACAAGTACTTA
The DNA here is from genome assembly GCA_023375785.1 of Penium margaritaceum. Classification (NCBI taxonomy): domain Eukaryota; kingdom Viridiplantae; phylum Streptophyta; class Zygnematophyceae; order Desmidiales; family Peniaceae; genus Penium; species Penium margaritaceum. The sequence goes on along the minus strand of SZWC01000107.1, from coordinate 88,864 downwards.
CACACACCTACACGCACTTACACGTACTTACACACACACACAGTTACACACACTTACACGTAGTTACAGACACTTGGACATACTTACACGTACTTACACGCAATTTCATAAACTTACACGCACTTACACACACTTACACGTACTAGCACACACTTACACACAATTACACGCACTTATATGTGCTTATACATACTTACAGACACTTACAGAAACTCACACACACTTATACATACTTCCACATACTTACATACACTTTTACAAACTTACACACACTTATGCGCACTTATATCCACTTACACGCACTTACATGTACTTATACGTGTTTATATGCAGTTACACGCAGTTACACGTAGTTACATGCAGTTACACATACTTACACACACTTACACGTACTTACACACTGTTATGTGCACTTACACACACTTACACGTAATTATACATGCTTACATGCACTTACATGTACTTACATGCAGTTATACACTGTTACGCACAGTTTCATGCAGTTAAACACACTTATTAGCACTCACATGCACTTACACGCAGTTATAGGCACTTACACGCACTTACACATACTTACACACAGTTACTTGTAGTATTCCCACTTATACACACTCAGACACACTTACACGTACTTACATGTACTTACAGGCACTTACATGCACGTACACGCACTTACACAAACTTGCATGCAATTACACACACTTACATGCACTTGTATGCACTTATATACACTTACACACATTTACATGCACTTACACGCAAGTACAAGTACTTACACTCACTTACACGTACTTACAGACACTTACACGTACTTACACATACTTACATGCACTCACACGCACTTACACGCACTTACACACACGTATACGTACTTACATGCACTTACACACACTTACATGCACTTATAAGTACTTATATGTACTTACCCACACTAACACGCACTTACACGTACTTACATGCACTTACATGTACTTACTCACAGTTACACATACTTACACGTAATTACACACACTTAGACACACTTACACACACTTACACATACTTACACGCACTTCCATGCACGCACTTGCACGTACATACTTACATGCACTTACACGTACTCACACGCACTCACACGCACTTACGTGTACTTACACGTACTTACAAGCACTTGCACGCACTTACATGCACCACTTACACGCACTTACACGCACTTACACGCACTTACAGGCACTTATACACACTTACATATTCTTACACGCACTTACACACACTTACACATACTTATACGCACTTGCATACACTTACACGTACATACACGCACTTAGACATACCTACACACACTTATATGCACTTACACGCACTTACACGTACTTGTATGTACTTACATACACTTACACGTACTTACACGCACTTACACGTACCGACATGCACTCACACGTACTTACACGTAGGTACAAGTACTTACACACACTTACACACACTTACACGCACTAAACACGCCCTTACACGTAGTTAGATGTAGTTATACGCAGTAACACGTAGTTAAACTTACTTACACGCAGTTATATGCAGTTACACGCAGTGACACGCACTCACATGCACTTACATGTACTTACACGCACTATCACACACTTACGTACGCTTACACATACTTACACGTACTTACATCCACTTACACGTACTTACACGTACTTACACACACTTACATACCTTTACACGCACCTACACGTACTTATGCATAGTTATACACAGTTACACGTACTTACACACACTTACACGCACTTACATGCACTTACACGCACTTATACACACTTACACGCACTTACATCTACTTACACACACTTACACACTCTTACACGCACTTACATATACCTATACATACTTACACGTACTCACACACAGGTACACACACTTACATGCTGTTACATACACTTACACGTACCTACAGGTACTTACAAGCACTTACACGCACTTACATGCACTTACACACACTTACACGCACTTATATGCAATTATACGTACTTACACGCACTTACACACAGGTACATGCACTTACACGTACTTACATGCACTTACACGCACTCACACGCACTTACACACACTTACACATCATCACACATACTTACACGCACATAAACATACTTAAATACACTTATATGCACTTACACACACTTACACACACTTACACATACTTACACAAACGTACACGCAATTACACACACTCACACACACTTCAAGCACTTGCACACACTTACACACACTTACACCTACTTTCACACACTTACACGTACTTACACGTACTTACACGCACTTACACGTACTGACACATACTTACATGCACTTACACGTACTTATACACACTTACACGCACTTATACGCACTCATACACACTCACACACACTTACACGTACTTATTCGCACTTACATGCACATACACACACGTACACGCACCTACACGCACATCCACATACTTACACGCACTTATATGCACTTATACACACTTATGCGCACTTACACGCACTTGTATACACTTACACGTACTTATACATACTTACACGCACTTACACGCACGTACACATACTCACAAACACTTACACACACTTACACACACCTACACTTGCACGCACTTACACATACGTATACACACTTAAACACACTTACATGCACTTACACACACTTACACGCACGTATACACACTTACACGCACTTACACGCACTTACACGCACTTACACGTACCTACATGCACTTACACGTACTTACACGCACTTAAACACACTTATACACACTTACACGTACTTACATACACTTACATGCACTTACACGCACTTACATCCACTTACACGCACTTACACACACTTACACGCACTTACACACACTTACACACACTTACTTGCACTTACACGTACTTACATGCATTTCACACACTTACACGTACGTACGCACACTTACACACACTTTCACGCACTTATAGGTACTTATACGCACTTACACAAATTTACACGTACGTAAAAATACTTAAACACACTTACACGTACTTACACGCACTTACATGTACTTACATGTACTTATACGCAATGACACGCACTTACACGCACTTACACGCACTTACACACACGTACATACACTTACACACACTTACACGCACTTCCGCATACTTATACACACTTATCCGCACTTACATGCATTTATACGCACTTACGTGCACTTATACGCACTTACATACACTTCCACGCACTTACACATACTTACACAGACTTAGACACACTTATACGCACCTACACGCACTTGTACACAGTTACACGTGATTACATGTAGTGACATGCACTTACAAAAAGTTACACACACGTATACGCACTTACACGGACTTACACGCACTTACAGGCACTTATACGTACTTACATACACTTACACGTACTTACACGTACTTACACACGCTTACACGCAGTTACATGTACTTACACATACTTATACACACTTACATGTACTTACACGTACTTACACATACTTATACGCACTTATACATACTTACATACACTTATACGTACTCATACGCACTCACACGCACTTATATGCACTTATACACACTTACACGCACTTACATGTACTTATACGTACTTACACGTAGGTACACGCAGTTACACATAGTTACATGGAGTTACACGCACTTACACGTACTTACACGTACTTATATACAGTTGTATGCACTTACACACACTTACATGTACTTACACATGCCTATATGCACTTACACGCACTTATACGCAGTTATACATAGTTACACACAGTTACATGCAGTTACACACACTTACACACACTAACACGCACTCACACGCAGTTACACCCTCTTACACGCACTTACACGTACTTACACACAGTTACACGTAGTTACATGCACTTACACGCACTTACGTATACTTACACGCACTAACATGACTTACACGTACTTACACACAAGTACATGCACTTACAGGAACTTGTATGCACTTACACGTACTTACACGCACTTCACCGTACTTACACACACGTACAAGCACTTTCACGAACCTACACACACTTACACGCACTTATACGCACTTATCCACACTTACCCGTACTTACGCGCACTTATACGCACTTATATGCACCTCCATACACTTACACGTACTTACACGCACTTACACATACTTACACACAGTCACACACACTTACATACACTTAAATATACTTCCATGTACTTACATGCACTTACACGTACTTACACGTACTAACATGCTCTTACACTCACTTACACATACTCACATGGACTTACATGTTCACATGTACTTACACGCACTTACACGTACTTACACGTACTTATACGCCCTTATACACACTTACACGCACTTACAAGTACTTACACGTACTTACACGCACTAACACGCACTTACACGCACTTACACGCACTTACACACAGTTACACACAGTTACATGCAGTTACACGCACTTAGACACAGTTGCACACACCTATACACACTTACACGGACTTACATGCACTTACAGGCACTTACACGTACTTATACACACTTATACGTACTTACACATACTTACACACACTTACACGCACTTACACACACTTACATGCTCTTACACGCACTTACACGTACTTACACATACTTACGTACAATTACACGCACTTACACACACTTATACGCACTTACAAGTAGTTACATGTTCTTACACCTACTAACACACACTTACACGCACTCCACAGACTTACATGCACCTACATGCACTTACACGCACTTACATGCACTTACACGCACTTAGACAAACTTACACGTACTTACATGCACTCACACGCACGTACACGCACTTATACGTAGTTGCACGCACTTACACGCAGTTACACACACTTACACACACTTACAGGTACTTACAAGAACTTACACACACTTACACATACTTACACGTACTTACACGCATTTACACGCACTTATAGGCACTTACATACACTTACACGTACTTACACGCACTTACACCCACTTACATGCACTTACACACACTTACACGCACTTACACGCACTTGCACGTACTTACACGCACTTACACGTACTTACACGCACTTACACGCACTTACATATACTTACACACACTTACACGCACTTACACGTATGTACACACACTTACACCACTTACACGCACATCACGCACTTGCACGTACTTACGTACACGTACACGTACTTTCACGCACTTACACGCATTTACACGCACTTACACGTACTTACATGTACTTACATGCACTTATATGCACTTACACGCACTTACACGTACTTACATGCACTTGCACGCACTTATACGCACTTACATGCACTTATATGCACTTACCCACACTTATACATACTTATATGCACTTCCACATACTTACACGTGCTTACACGCACTTACACGTACGTACACGCACGTACACACACTTACACATGCTTACACGTACTTACACGCACTTACACGCAGTTACACGTGCTAACATGCACTTACACACACTTACATGCACTTACATGCACTTACACACACTTACACGCACTTACACGCACTTACACATACTTACACACACTTACAAGCACTTACACACACTTACACATACGTATACGCACTCATACACACACACACTTATACGCACTTACACATACTTACATGCACTTTCAAGCACTGATACGCAATTACACGCACTTCCACGCATTTATACGCACTTACATACACTTACACACACTTACACATACTTACACGCACTTACATACATTTACACGCACTTCCACGCACTTCACACAATTGCACGCACTTACGCGCACTTACAAATACTTTCATGCACTTATACATACTTATATGTACTTCAACGCACTTACACATACACATTTTTACACGCACTTGCATGCACTTACATGCACGTACACATACTTACATACACTTATATGCACTTACACACACTTACATGCACTTACATGCAATTACACGTACTTACACGCATGTACACGCACTTCCACGTACTTACACACACTAACACGGACTTATACGCACTTATATGCACTTACACTCACTTATATGAACTTACACACACTTACATACACTTATATGCACTTACACGCACTTACACCCACTTATATGCACTTCCACATACTAATACGTATTTACACATACGCATACGCACGTACACACACTTACACACACTTACACGCACTTACACGGACTAATATGCACTTATACGTACTTACGCACCCTTACACGCACGTATATGCACGTACACGCACTTACACATACTTACACGCACTGAAACGCACGTACACGTACTTACACACACTTACACACACTTACACGCACTTACGCACACTTCCACGCACTTACACATACTTATACCTACTTACACACACTTAAATGCACTTACATGCACTTACATACACGAACACGTACTTACATGCACTTAAACATACTTACACGCACTTACAAGCACTTATACACACTTTCACGCACTTATACGCACTTACACGCACTTAGACGCAGTTACTTGTACTTACACGCACTTATATGTACTTACATGCACTTACACGCACTTACACACACTTACACACACTTATACGCACTTACACGCACTTACACACACATACACACACTTCACACACTTGTACGCACTTACGCGCACTTATACAAACTTTCATGTACTTGTACACATTTATATGCACTTACATGCACGTACACGTACTTACACATACTTATATGTACTTACACGCACTAACACGCAATTACACACACTTACATGCACTTATATGCACTTACACACACTTACATGTACTTACACGCACTTACACGCACGTACACGCACGTACACGTACTTAAACACACTTACACATCCTTACACACACTTGTACGCACTTATACGCACTTACATGCACGTATACGCACTTACGCTTATTTCACGCACTTATATGCAATTCCACATACTTACATGTACTTACACACACTTAAACGTACTTACACGCATTTACACACTTATACGCACATACATGCACTTACACACACTTATACACACTTACATACACTTACACAGACTTACATGTACTTACACTTACTTAAACGGACTTACATGTACTTACACACTTTTACATGCACTTACACGCACTTACACGTAGTTATACGTACTTACAAGCACTTACACGCACTTACACACACTTGCACGCACTTACACGTGCTTACACGCACTTATAGGCACTTACACGTACTTACACGCACTTACACGTACTTACACGCAGCTACATGCACTTACATGCACTTACAAGTAGTTACACACACTTTTACATACTTACATGCACTTACATGCACTTAGAGGCACTTACACGTACTTACACGCACTCACACGTACTTACACATACTTACACACACTTACACATACTTACACACACTTACATGCACTTACACACACTTACACGTACTTACACGCACTTGCACGTACTTACACGCACTTACACGTACTTACACATACTTACACACACTTACACGCCATGTACTTACATACACTTACACGTACGTACACGCACTTATATGCAATTACAAGCACTTATACATACTTACACGCACTTACACACACTTCACACACTTACATGCACTTACATGCACTTACACGCACTTACACGCACTTACACATACTTACACATACTTATACGCAATCACACGCACGCACACGTATGTAAACACAGTTACACGCACTTACACATGGTGACGCGCACTTACACACACTTACAGGTAATTACAAGCACTTACACACACTTACACGCACTTACACGTACTTACACGAACTTACACGTACTTATATGCACTTACACACACTTACACGTACTTACACACACTTACATGTACTTACACATACTTAAACGTACTTATACGCACTTACACGCACTTACACGTACTTACACATACTTACACACACTTACACGCATTTACACGCACTTACACACACTTACACACACTTACATGTACTTACACGCATGTACACACACTTACACACACTTACACGCACTTCACGCACTTGCATGCACTTACGCACACTTACACATACTTTCACACACGTACACACACTTACACGCACTTACACGCACTTACACGTACTTACACATACATACATGCACTTACACGCACTTACACGTACTTACACGTACTTATACGCAAACATACACACTTATACGCACTTACACACACTTACACGCACTTACACGCACGTACATGCATGTACACGCGCTTACACACACTTACACGTACTTAAACGCACTTACATGCACTTATACACACTTACGCATACTTATACACAGTTATATACACTTACACGCACTTAAATGTACCTACACACACTTACGCGCACGTACACACACTTACACACACATACACGCACTTTCACGCACTTACACGCACATACGCGTACTTACACGCACTTACACACACTTACACACACTTACATGCACTTATACACACTTACACATTCTTACATGTACTTACACACACTTACACACACTTACACACAATTACACGCACTTATATGTACTTACACACACTTACACGCACTTACATGCACTTACATATACTTACATGCACTTGCACGTACTTACACGCACTTATACGCACTTACACGCACTTACACACACTTACACACACTTACACACACTTCACATACTTGCACGCACTTACGCACACTTACACACACTTTCATGCACTTGTATGCACTTATACGCAGTTACACGCACTTACACTTACTTACACATACTTACATGCACTTGCAAACTCGTACATGCATTTACACACACTTTCATGTACTTACATGCACTTACACGTACTTACACGCACTTACACACACTTACACGCATGCACACGCACTTACAGACACTTACACGCACTTACACGTACTTACATGTACTTATACGCACCTACATGCACTTATACACACTTATGCGCACTTTCACGCACTTATATGTACTTCCACGCACTTACACCTACGTACACGCACTTACACGTGCTTACACTTACACACACGTACACACACTTACATGCACTTACATGCACTTATACACACTTACACACACTTACATGCACAAATATGCACTTACACTCACTTACATGCACTTACATGTACTTACATACACATACATGCACTTACACGCACTTACACGTACGTACACGCACTTACAAGCACTTACACGCACTTACACACACTCACACGCACTTACACATACTTACACGCACTTACATGTACTTACACGTACTTACACGCAGTTACACGCAGTTATATGCAGTTACACGTACTTACATACAATTACACACACTTATACGTACTTACACGCACTTACACGTACTTACACGCACTTACGGACCCTTACACGTACTTACACGCACTTACACGCACTTACACACACTTACACACACTTCTACGCAGTAACACACACTTACATACACATACACGTACTTATACGCACTTACAAGCACATATACGTACTTACACGCACTTACACATACTTACACACACTTACATGCACTTACATGCACTTACACGCACTTACACGCACTTATACACACTTACACGTAATTACACACATTTACACGTACTTACACACACTCACAAGCACTTACACACACTTACACACACTTACACGCACTTACATGTAGTTGCACGCACTTACACGTACTTACACACACTTACATGCACTTACACGCACTTACACGCACTTCACATACGTACACATATTTACACGCACTTACACGTACTTACACGCACTTGCACACACTTACACGCATTTACATGCACTTACATGCAGTTATACGCACTTACACGCACTTACACACACTTACAAGCACTTACACGTACTTACATGCAGTTACACGTAGTTAGACGCACTTACACGTACTTACACGCGTTTATAGGCACTTACATGCACTTACACGCACTTACACGTACTTACAATCACTTACATGCACTTACACACACTTACACACACTTATACGCACTTGCACCCAGTTACACACGCTTACACGCACTTACACGCACTTACACATACTTACACGTACTTACACATACTTACACGCACTTACCCGCACTTACATGCACTTATAGGTACGTACACACACTTACACGCACTTACACGCACTTACATGCACTTCACGCACTTATACGTACTTACACGCAATTACACGTGCATGTAAGTGCGTGTAAGTGCGTGTAAGTGCGTGTAAGTGCGTGTAAGTGCATGTAAGTGCATGTAAGTGCATGTAGGTACGTATAAGTGTGTGTAACTACGTGTAACCTTGTGTAACTGCGTTTAACTGCGTGTACGTGTATGTAAGTGCGTGTAAGTGTGTGTAAGTACGTGTAAGTGCGTGTAAGTGCATGTGTGTGTAAGTGCGTATAAGTGTGTGTGTGTGTGTGTGTGTAAGTATGTGTAAGTATGTGCAAGTGCGTGTAAGTGCGTGTAAGTGCGTGTAAGTGCGTTTAACTGCGTGTATCTGTGTGTAAATGCATGTAAGCGTGTATAAGTACGCGTAAGTGCGTGTAAGTGTGTGTAAGAGCGTGTAAGTGCGTGTAAGTGCATGTAAGTGCGTGTAAGTGTGTATAAGTGTGTGTAATTGCATATAAGTGCGTGTAAGTATGTGTAAGTACGTGTAAGTGTGTGTAAGTACGTGTAAGTACGTGTAAGTGAGTGTAAGTGTGTGTAAGTATGTGTAAGTGCGTGTAAGTGCGTGCAAGTGCGTGTAAGTACGTGTAAGTGTGTGTAAGTGCATATAAGTACATGTGAGTGCATGTAAGTGTGTGTAAGTGCATATAACTGTGTATAACTGTGTGTAAGTACGTATAACTGCGTGTATGTATGTGTAAGTGGGTGTAAGTGCGTGTAAGTATGTGTAAGTGCTTGTAAGTGCATATAAGTACGTGTAAGTGCGTGTAAGTGCGTGTAAGTACTTGTAAATGCGTGTAAGTACGTGTAAGTGCATGTAAGTGCGTGTAAGTGCATATACGTGCGTATAAATGCATGTAAGTGTGCGGCTGCAAGTGCGTGTAGGTACGTGCAAGTGCGTGTAAGTGCGTGTAAGTGTGTGTAACTGCGTGTAACTGCGTGTAAGTAGTTGTAAGTGTATGTAAGTACGCGTAAGTGCATGTAAGTGCGTCTAAGTGCGTGTACGTTTGTTTAAGTGCGTATAAGTGTGTGTAAGTGCATGTAATTGTGTGTAAGTACGTGTAAGTATGAGTAATTGTGTGGAAGTACGTGTAAGTGCATAAGTGTTTGTAAGTGAACGTAAGTGCGTGTTAGTATGTATAAGTGTGTGTAAGTGCGTATAACGTTGTGTAACTGCGTGTTACTGCGTGTAAGTGTGTGTAAGTGCGTGTAAGTGCGTGTAAGTGTGTGTAAGTATGTATAAGTGCATGCAAGTGCATGTAAGTACGTGTAAGTGTGTGTAAGTGTGTATGAGTACGTGTAAGTGCGTATAAGTACGTGTAAGTGCGTGTGAGTGCGTATAACTGTGTATATCTACGTGTAAGTGCGTGTAAGTGTGTGTAAGTACGTATAAGTACGTGTAAGTGTGTGTATGTGCATGTGAGTGTGTGTAAGTGCGTGTAAGTATATGTAAGTGCATGTAAGTGCATGTAAGTGCGTGTAAGTGCGTGTAACTGCGTGTAATTGTGTGTAACTGTGTGTAACTGCGTGTAAGTACATGTACGTAGGTGTAAGTGTATGCAAGTACATGTAAGTGCTTGTAAGTGCATGTAAGTGCGTGTAAGTGTGTGCAAGTGCTTGTAAGTGCGTGTAATTGCGTATAAGTATGTATAAGTGTGTGTAAGTTCGTATAAGTATGTGTTAGTGTGTATAAGTACGTGTAAGTGAGTGTAAGTATGTGTAAATGCGTATAAGTGGGTGTACGTGTGTGTAACTGCATGTAAGTACGTGTAAGTGCCTCTAAGTACGTGTAAGTGTGTGTCGGTACGTGTAAGTATGTGTAAGTGCGTGTAAGTATATGTAAGTGCATATAAGTGCGTGTAAGTGTGGTAGGTACGTGTAAGTGCATGTAAGTGTGTGTTCGTGCGTGTAAGTGTGTGTAAGTGTGTGTAAGTACATGTAAGTACGTGTACATGCATGTAAGTGTGTGTAAGTGTGTGTAAGTGTGCATTAGTACGTGTAAGTGCGTGCAAGTGTGGGTAAGTACATGTAATTACGTGTAATTGCATATACGTGCGTATAAGTGCATGTATGTGCATGTAATTACGTGTAACTACGTATAACTGTGTGCAACTACATGTAACTACGTGTAACTATGTGTAACTACATGTAACTACGTGTAAGTGTGTGTAAGTGCGTGTAAGTCCGTGAAAGTGCATGTAATTGCTTGTTAGTGCGTGTAAGTACGTGTAAGTGCGTGTAAGTTCGTGTAAGTGCGTGTAACTCTGTGTAAGTGCATGTAAGTACGTATAAGTATATGTAAGAATGTGTAAGTGCTTGTAAGTGTGTGCAAGTGTGTGTAAGTATGTGTAAGTACGTGTAAGTGTATGTAAGTATGTGTAAGTGCGTGTAAGTACGTGTAAGTGTATGTAAGTGCATGTAAGTATGTGTAAGTACGTGTAAGTGTGTTTAAGTGCGAGTAAGTACGTGTAAGTACGTATTAGTGCATGTAAGTGTGTGTAAGTATGTGCAAGCGTGTGTAAGTGCGTGAACATGCACGGAAGTGTGTGTGTGTGTGTGTGTAAGTGCATGTAACTAGGTGTCACTGCGTGTAAGTGTGTGTAAGTGTGTGTAGGTGCGTGTAAGTACGTGTAACTACGTGTAACTGTATGTAACTGTGTGTAAGTGCATGTAACTACGTGTAACTGCGTGTAACTACATGTAACTGCGTATAAGTACGCGTAAGTACGTGTAAGTGCGTGCAAGTGTGTATCATTGCTTGTTAGTGCGTGTAAGTGCCTGTATGTGCGTGTAAGTGCGTGTAAGTATGTGTAAGTGTATGTAAGTGCGTGTAAGTGCATGTAACTACGTGTAACTACGTGTAACTGCGTGTAAGTACGTGTAATTGCGTGTAAGTACGTGTAAGTACGTGGAAATGCTTAGAAGTGTATGTAAGTGTGTGTATGTGCGTGTAAGTACGTGTAAGTACGTGTAAGTACGTGTAAGTGTGTGTAAGTGCATGAAAATGCATGTAAATGCATGTAAGTACGTGTAAGTACGTGTAAGTGTGTATAAGTGCATGTAAGTATGTATAAGTGTGTGTAAGTGCATGTAAGTGTGTGTAAGTGCGTGTAAGTGCATGTAAGTACGTGTAAGTGTGTGTAAGTATGTTTAAGTACATATAAGTACGTAGAAGTGCATGTAAGTACGTGTAAGTACGTGTAAGTGTGTGTAAGTGCGTGTTAGTACCTGTGAGTGTGTGTTAGTGCGTCTAAGTACATGTAAGTACGTGTAAGTGTTTGTAAGTGTGTGTAAGTGTGTGTAAGTACGTGTAAGTGCGTATAAGTACGTGTAAGTGCGTGTTAAAGCGTAGAAGTGCATGTAACTACGTGTAACCATGAAAAACTGTGCATGTGTGTGTGTAAGTGTGTGTAAGTGTGTGTAAGTGTGTGTAAGTACGTGTAAGTATGTGTAAGTGTGTATAAGTGTGTGTAAGGGTGTGTAAGTGCATGTAAGTATGTATAAGTGTGTATAAGTACGTGTAAGTGCATGTTACTATGTATAACTGCATGTAACTTCATGTAAGTGTGTATAACTGCGTTTAAGTGCGTGTAAGTGCGTGTAAGTGCGTGTAAGTACGTGTAAGTACGTGTAAGTACATGTAAGAGTGTGCAAGTGTGTGTAAGTGTGTGTAAGTGTGTGTTAGTACCTGTAAGTACACATAACTGCGTGTAAGTGCGTGTTAGTATGTGTAAGTGCGTATAAGTACGTGTAACTGCGTGTAACTGCGTATACGTGCGTGTAAGTGTATTTAAGTGCCTTTAAGTGTGTATAAGTACATGTAAGTGCGTGTAAATACGTGTAAGTGTGTATAAGTGCGTGTAAGTACATATAAGTACGTTTAAGTGCGCGTAAGTACGCGTAAGTGCGTGTAAGTGCATGTAAGTATGTGTAAGTGCGTGTAAGAGCGTGTAAGTGCATGTAAGTGCGTGTAAGTG
>SZWC01000107.1:50345-64472 GCA_023375785.1 Penium margaritaceum | reverse complement strand
GGGGGGGGGGGATGTTAGAAAAATGATAAAATGGGGTATGCTCCAAAATGGCATAACACAGAGGGCCAGGGGAGAGGCGCCACTCTCTCCCCTGACCCTTCGCCACCTATGCTACCCTACACTATGCCTCATGTCTACCGTTGGGTCAGGGGAGAGGGTCTACACATGCCTCCCGTGCCCATTCATATGTGTCTGTTGTTCGAGAGAGACATGATCACGAGCAGCATATATTGTGTAGACCTTTACACTCATGTGTAAAGTGGTCTGGAGGCGGTAGCCTGAGCGGAGCTCTGGCATGAGGCTGACGTGGCATCTCAAAAGGAGTAAAAAGAGAACAGAGTACCGGACTACCAGTCCGATCGATATGAGGGAAGACAATGCGGAAAACTGGGGGGGATGTGGCATCGATAAATATCGATGACACAAAATCGGAGGCCATCCAATCCAAGACCAGCGACCCACGACCAACGCATAAATGACATGTACCGGATCACATCGAACGACACCAAAGACAGTACTATTCAGGTCTCATCGAAGGACGAGTGTGACCAGGACACAAGTGCACACAGCGAAGACGGCAGGTGCTGGCGGCAGACGGCAGAACCGTGGCTGCAGAGCGAGACGCACTAGAGGTTAAGCCGAGCGAAGCAACTTTTTAAGGAAGATGTGATCCCATTCTCATCATTCTTTCGAGTACTAGATGTCAGTAGTATCTGTACCCAGTTGTCTATGAATTCTGATGAAAGGGAGTTCATTTCTATCGCTGATTGAGCCGATCTGGCTGCGAGCGCCTGTGTTGATCAGCTCCAGTTCTGAAGCGATTGGTCTGCGCTCTCCAGAAAGTTTTTGTGGCATTCAACGATGTCAAATTCTAACAGCAAGTGCGTATAAGTGTGTGTCACTATGTGTAAGTACGTGTAAGTGTGTACAAGTGCGTATAAGTGTGTGTAAGTGCACATAAGTGCGTTTAAGTACGTGTAAGTGCATGTAAGTGTGTGTAAGTGTGTGTAAGTGCGTATCAGTATGTGTAAGTGTGTATACACGTGTGTAAGTGCGTGTAAGTGCGTGTAGTTATGTGTAAGTACGTGTAACTACATGTAAGTACGTGTAAGTACGTGTAAGTACGTGTAAGTGCATGTAAGTGCGTGTAAGTTTGTGTAAGTGCGTGTAAGTGTGTATAAGTGCATGTACACACGTGTAAATTCCTATAAATGCGTGTAAGTGTATAGGAGTGTGTCTAAGTGTGTGTAAGTGCGTGTCAGTATGTGTAAGTGTGTATAAGTACGTGTGAGTGTATGTAAGTGTGTCTAAGTGCATGTAAGTGTGTGTAAGTGCGTATATGTGCGTGTAAGCGTGTGAAAGTGCGTGTAAGTGCGTTTAAGTACGTGGAAGTGCATGTAAGTACTTGAAAGTACGTGTTAGTACATGTAAGTGTGTGTAATTGCGTGTAAGTGTGTGTAAGTACATGTAAGTACATATAAATATGAAGAAGTGTGTGTAAGAGTGTGTAAGTATGTGTAAGTGCATATAAGTGCGTATAAGTGAGTGTAAGTACGTGTAAGTGTGTCTAAGTGCGTGTAAGTGCGTGTAAGTGTGTATAAGCGTGTGTAAGTTCGTGTAAGTGCGTGTAAGTGCGTGTAAGTACGTGTAACTGCGTGTAACTATGTGTAAGTACGCATAAGTATGTGTAAGTGCGTGCAAGTGTGTGTAAGTGTGTGTAAGTGCATATAAGTATGTGTAAATATGTGTACGTGCGTATAAGTGCGTGTAAGTACGTGTATACGCGTGTAAGTGTGTATAAGTGTATGTAAGTGTATGTAAGTGTGTATAAGTGCGTGTTAGTGCGTGTAAGTACGTGTAGGTATGTGTAAGTGTGTGTAAGTGCATGTACGTACGTGTAAGTGTGTGTAAGTACGTGTATGTACGTGTAAGTACGTGTAAGTACGTGTAAGTACGTGTAAGTACATGTAAGTATGTGTAAGTGCGTGTAAGTACGTGTAAGTGCGTGTAACTTCGTGTAAGTAAGTACAAGTGTGTATAAGTGCATGCAAGTGCGTGTAAGTGCATGTAAGTGCGTGTAAGTACATATAAGTGTGTGTAAATGCGTATAACTGTGTGTAAGTGTGCGTAAGTATATGTTAGTGCGTGTAAGTGTGTATAAGTACGTGTAAGTGCGTGTAAGTGCTTGTAAGCATGTGTAAGTGTGTGTAAATGCGTTAAGTGAGTGTAAGTAAGTACAAGTGTGTGTAAGTGCGTGTAAGTACGTGTAAGTGTGTGTAAGTGTGTATAAGTACGTGTAAGTGCCTGTAAGTGCATCTAAGTGCGTGTGAGTGCATATACGTACGTGTAAGTACGTGTAAGTACGTGTAAGTGTGTGTATGTGCATATAAGTACGTACAAGTGCATGTAAGCGTGTGTAAGTACGTGTAAGTGCGTCTAAGTGAGTATAAATACGTGTAAGTGCATGTAACTGTGTGCAGCTGCATATAAGTGCATGTAAGTACGTGTAAGTGCGTGTAGGTGCGTGTAAGTATGTGTAAGTGTGTAAAACTATGTGTAACTGTGTGTAAGTACATATAAGTACGTATAAGTACGTGTAATTGTATGTAGGTGTGTTTAAGTGTGTATAAGTACGTGTAAGTGTGTATAAGTGTGTGTAAGTGTATATAAGTGCGTATAAGTGTGTGTGAGTGCGTGTATGTACGTATAAGTGCGTATAAGTGTGTGTAAGTATGTGTAAGTGTGTATAAGTGCGTGTATGTGCGTGTAAGTGTGTATAAGTGTGTGTAAGTACGTGTAAGTGTACGTAAGTACGTGTAAGTGCGTGTAAGTGAAAGTAACAGCGTGTAACTGCGTGTAAGTATGTGTAAGTACGTGTAAGTGTATGTAAGTGTATGTAACTGCGTGTAACTGCATGTAACTGCGTATAAGTATGTGTAACTGCGTGTAATTGTGGGTAACTGCGTATAACTGTGTGTTAGTGCGTATAAGTGCGTGTAAATACATGTAAGTGCATGTAAGTGCTTGTAAGTATGTGTAAGTGCGTGTAAGTGCATGTTAGTGTGTATAAAAATGTTTAAGTGTGTGTATGTGCGTGTAAGTACGTGTAAGTACGTGTATGTGTGTGTAAGTATGTGTAAGTGCATGTAAGTACATGTAAGTGCATGTAAGTACGTGCAAGTGCGTGGAAGTGTGTGTAAGTGCTTGTATGTGCGTGTGAGTGTACGTAAGTACGTGTAAGTAGATGTAAGTGTGTGCAAGTGCATGTAACTACATGTAAGTGCATGTAAGTGTGTGAGAGTGCATGCAAGTGCATGTAAGTGCGTATAATTGTGTGTAAGTATGTATAAGTACGTGTAAGTAAGTGTAAGTACGTGTAAGTGCCTATAAGTGCGTGTAAGTGCGCGTGAGTACATATAAGTGTGTGTAAGAGCGTGTAAGTACGTGTAAGTGTGTGTATGTGTGTAAAAGTATGTACAAGTGCATGTATGTGTGTAAGTATGTGTAAGTGCGTGTAAGTGAGTATAAGTACGTGTAAGTGCATGTAACTATGTGTAATTGCATATAAGTACGTCTAAGTATGTGTAAGTGTGTGTAAGTGTGTGTAAGTATGTTTAAGTGCGTATAACGGTGTGTAACTGCGTGTAAGTACGTATGTATAAGTACGTGTAAGGGCATGTAAGTGTGTGTAAGTGTGTGTAAATGTATAAAAGTACGTGTAAGTGTGTGTAAGTACGTGTATGTACCTATAAGTACGTATAAGTGCGTGTAAGTACGTGTAAGTACGTGTCAGTGTGTGTATGTGCGTGTAAGTATGTATAAGTGTGTGTAAGTGCGTGTAAGTGTACATAAGTTAGTGTAAGTACGTATAACTGAATGTAAGTGCGTGTAACTACGTGTAAGTGTGTGTAAGTCCATATAAGTGTATGTAAGTGTGTATAACTGCGTATGACTGCGTGTAACTACGTATAAGTATGTGTAACTGCGTGTAATTGTGGATAACTCCTTGTAACTACGTACAAGTGCGTGTAAGTGCGTGTAAATACATGTAAGTGCATGCAAGTGCTTGTAAGTACGTGTAAGTGCATGTGAGTGTATGTAAGTGTGTGTAAATGCGTGTAAGTGTGTGTAAGTACGTGTAAGTATGTGTAAGTACGCGTATGTACGTGTAAGTATGTGTAAGTGCGTGTAAGTACATATAAGTGTATGTAAGTACCTGTAAGTACATGTAAGTGCGTGTAAGTACGTGCAAGTGCGTGTATGTGCGTGTAAGTGTGCGTAAGTACATGTAAGTAGATGTACGTGCGTTTAAGTGCATGTAACTGTGTGTAACTGCATGTAAGTGTGTCTAAGTGCATGTAGGTGCATGTAAGTGTGTATTAGTGTGTGTAAGTATGAATAAGTACGTGTAAGTATTTGTAAGTACGTGTAAGTGAGTGTAAATGCGTTTAAGTGCGTATAAGTGCTTGTAAGTGCATGTAAGTGCGTACAAGTGCATGTAAGTGCGTATAAGTGCGTGTAAGTATGTGTAAGTGCGTGTAAGTGTGTATAAGTTCGTGTAAGTGCGTGCAAGTACATGGAAGTGTGTGTATTTGCGTGAAAGTGTGTGTGAGTACGTGTAAGTGTGTGAAAGTGCGTGTTAGTACATGTAAGTGCGTGTAAGTATGTGTAAGTGTGTGTATCTGTGTGTTACTACGTGTAAGTGCATGTAGGTGTGTGTAAGCACGTGTAAGTGCGTATAAGTGCGTGTAAGTATCTGTAAGTGCGTGTAAGTGTGTGTAAATGTTTGTCAGTACGTCTATGTGCGTATAAGTGCATGTAAGTACGTGTAAGTGCGTGTAAGTGCATGTAAGTGCATGTAAGTGCATGTAAGTGCATGTAACTGCGTGTAACTACGTCTAAGTGTCTGTAAGTATGTGTAAGTACATATAAGTGTGTGTAACTACGTGTAACTGCGTGTAACTGCATATAAGTGCGTGTAATTATGTGTAACCACATGTAACTGCATATAACTACGTGTAAGTGCGTGTAAGTGCGTGTAAGTGCATGTAAGTGCTTGTAAGTGCATGTAAGTTCATGTAAGTGCGTTTAAGTGTGTATAAGTGTATGTATGTACGTATAAGTACGTGTACGTGCGTGTAAGGGCGTGTAAGTGCATGTAAGTGCATGTAAGTATGTGTACGTACGTGTAAGTGAATATGACTGCGTATAAGTGCGTGTAAGTACGTGTAAGTGCGTGTAAGTACATGTAAGTGCATGTAAGTGCGTATAAGTGCGTGTAAGTGCATGTAAGGGCGTAAAAGTGCGTGTAAGTACGTGTAAGTGCGTTTAAGTATACGTAAGTGCACATAAGTGGATGTAAGTACGTGTAAGTGCATGTAACTATATGTAATTGTATGTAAGTATGTGTAAGTGCGTGTAAGTGCATGTAATAGCGTGTAACTGCGTGTAACTGTGTGTAAGTGCATGTAACTATATGTAAGTACGTGTAACTGTGTGTAACTGCGTATAGGTACGTGTACACGCGTGTAAGTGTGTGTAAGTGCATGTAAGTGCGTGTAAGTGCGTATAAGTGCGTGTAAGTGTGTGTAAGTATGTGTAAGTATGTGTAAGTATGTTTAAGTGCATGTAAGTGGGTGTAAGTGCACGTAAGTGCTTGTCAATGCGTGTAAATGCGTGTAAGTATGTGTAAGTACGTGTAAGTGCGTGTAAGTATGTGTAAGTGCGTGTAAGTGCATGTAACTAAGTGTAAGTGCGTGTTAGCGTGTGTAAGTGTGTGCAAGTGCTTGTAAGGTCTTGTAAGTGCATGTAAGTGCGTGTAAGTGCATGTAAGTGCCTGTCACTGCGTGTAGCTGTGTGTAGCTACGTGTAACTGTATGTAACTACTTGTAAGGTTGTGTAAGTGTATGTAAGTACATATAAGTACGTGTAAGTGCGTGTTAATATATATAGTGCATTTAAGAGCGTGTAAGTGTGTGTAAGTGTGTGTAAGTGGGTATAAGTGCGTGTAAACACATGTAAGTACGTGTACACGAATACAAGTGTGTGGAAGTGGGTGTAATTGCATGTAAGTGTGTGTGACTATGTCTAAGTGCGTATAAGTATGTGTAAGTTCGTATAAGTGTATGTAAGTGCGTGTAAGTGCGTGTAAGTGTGTGTAAGTGTATGTAAGTGCGTGAACACATGTGTATGTGCATGTGAGTGCGTGTAAGTGTGTCTAATTGCGTGTAAGTATGCATAGGTACGTGTAGGTGCGTGTATGTGTATGTAAGTGCATGTAAGTGTGTCTAAGTGCATGTAAGTGTGTGTAAGTATGTATAAGTGTGTGTAAGTGTGTATAAGTGCGTATAAGTATGTGTAAGTACGTATAAGTGTGTGTGTAAGTGTGTGTAAGTATGTGAAATTGCGTGTAAGTATGTGTAATTGTGTGTAGCTACGTGTATGTATGTGTAAGTACATATAAGTACGAGAAATGCGTGTAAGTGCGTGTAAGTACGTCTAAGTATGTGTAACTACGGGTAAGTGCGTGTAAGTGTATGTAAATTTGTGTAGGTATATGTTTGTCTGTGTAAGTGTATGTAAGGGTGTGTAATTGTATGTAAGTGCATGTAACTGCGTGTAAGTACGTATACCTGCATGTAAGTGCGTATAACTGTGTGTAGGTGCGTGTAAGTGCATATAAGTGCGTGTAAGTGCATGTAAGTGTGTGTAAGTGCGTGTAAGTGTGTTTAAGTGCTTGTAAGTATGTGTAAGTACGTATAAGTGTGTATACGTGCGTGTACGTGCTTGTAAGTGTGTGTAAGTACGTGTAACTGCGTGTAACTACGTGTAAGTGTGTGTAAGTGTATGTAAGTACGTATAAGTATGTGTAGATGCATATAAGTGCGTGTAAGTGCGTGTAAGTGCATGTAAGTATGTGTAAGTATGTATACACATGTGCAAGTGCGTGTTAGTGGATATAGGTGTGTGTAAGTACATGTAAGTACATAGAAGTGCATGTAAGTGTGTGTAAGTGCATGTAAGTGTGTGTAAGTGCGTGTAATATGTGTAAGTGTGCGTAACTATGTATAAGTGCGTGGAAGTACGTGTAAGTGTGTATAAATGCGTGTAAGTGTGTGCAAGTATGTGTAAGTACATGTAAGTGCATGTAAGTGCGTGTAAGTGTGTGTAAATATGTGCAAGTGTGTGTAAGTGTGTGTAAGTGTGTGTAAGTACGTGTAAGTGCCTATAAGTGCATAGAAGTGCGTATACGTATGTGTAAGTAGGCGTAAGTATGTGTAAGTGTATGTAAGTACATGTTAGTGTGTGTAAGTGCGTGTAAGTGCATGTAATTACGTGCAAGTGTGTGCAGGTATGTGTAAGTATGTGTAAGTACATATACGTGCGTGTAAGTGCGTGTAAGTATGTGTAAGTACGTGTAAGTGCGTGTAAGTGTGTGTAAGTACGTGTAAGTGTGTGCGAGTGCGTGTAAGTGTGTGTAAGTACGTATAAGTACATGTAAGTGTGTATAAGTACGTGTAAGTACGTATCAGTGTGTGTAATTGCGTATAATTGCGTATAAGTGCGTGTAAGTGTATGTAAGTGCGTGTAAGTGCGTGTAAGTACGTGCAAGTGTGTATAACTGCATGTTAGTGCATATAAGTACATGTAAGTATGTGTAAGTGCGTGTAACTGCGTGTTGGCCTGTGAAAAATGCCGCCCTGTTGCATTGCGTGTGGCGGCCTGATCCAGAGTCGATGACGGCAACTCCCGGATCTTTCAAGTTGGTGGAGTTGTACGCCATAAGGCCGTGCTCATCTTTCTTCCCGCCCCGCTGCGACCGATCTGTTTTCTTCTTTGGACAGTTGCGCGCGTAGTGGCCCTCCTTGCCGCAGTTGAAGCACTCCCCCTTCTTGTCACCCTTCTTGGTACCCTGTTTGGCACCCTTCCACTTGTCGCCTCGGCCTCCACTTTGAGGATGAACCGTGTAAGCTGAAGTTGATGCCGCTGCACTCNATGACGGCAACTCCCGGATCCTTCAAGTTGGTGGAGTTGTACGCCATAAGGCCGTGCTCATCTTTCTTCCCGCCCCGCTGCGACCGATCTGTTTTCTTCTTTGGACAGTTGCGCGCGTAGTGGCCCTCCTTGCCGCAGTTGAAGCACTCCCCCTTCTTGTCACCCTTCTTGGTACCCTGTTTGGCACCCTTCCACTTGTCGCCTCGGCCTCCACTTTGAGGATGAACCGTGTAAGCTGAAGTTGATGCCGCTGCACTCTCTCGTCCTCCGCGTCGCATCCACTCATTGTGCACGTACTCAGCAACCTTTGGGTACTTCAGCTCGTCGGAAGGCCAGCCACCAAGGACTGTGATCATGGGACTCCAACTGTCCGGCAAGGCCACAAGGAGGATCATAGCTTGCAACTGAGAGTCGACCTCCCAACCTGTGGCCACGCACTGCGCTGCGAGGGACACAATCTGCTGCATGATCTCCATGATGTTGTCGCCTTTGTTGGCTCGGAGGGTGACGAGCCGTTTGAAGATGAAGAGCTGATTGGCAAGGTTGCTTGACTGGTAGATGGAGCAGAGTTTTGACCATGCGTCCGTGGCCAGGGTGCATCCTTGGATGTGCCCAAGTTGTGGTGGGCACAACGCGGACACAAGGAGTGCCAATGCCTTTTTGTTGCGGTTCTTGTATGCCTCCTTGACCTCAGCCGTTGCAGTCTCCGGCGGAGCAGTCTCATTGCCTTGTACGAGCTCAAGCAGTCTCTTGTCATCGAGGAAGACCTCAAACTGCCACCTCCACAACGCAAAGCATGCCCCATCAAACTTAAGGACAGCGCGGCTGCTCTCTTGCGCGCTGGTTGCCATGTCTTGCTGTTGGAAGGGTGAAATCAAGCTGGCTTTGAACCCCTGAGAGGCGTGGGCCCATAACCCTTTGTTGGACTGAGGGTGAGTGTGCACTGTGGAGGGTCCCTAGCAGTGGCTGTTTCACACCACCAACTGTTTTTGGAGAGACTGAAACTGTGGAGGCAACTGGTTCCAAGGATGGCAAAATCTGGTCAGAGAGTGAGGCAATAGTTTTTGGCCTCAATTGACTGGAAATGAACACTTGATCAAGGCTCACAAGCAGTTGCATTTTATAGCCATTGATCTAAGCTTTCCAGAACACCAAAGCATGCCAGATTTGGAGCTTCCTAGCAGATTCTATGGCTTCTAGAGTGCTTCTTGGTAGGCTGTCCTTTTCCCACCTAGGAAGGCATCCCTTCCCTCCTCTAGAAGCTTCTGCCCCTTCCTAGATTCCTCAGCTTGCTTCTAGTAGGAGGGAAGGTNAACACTTGATCAAGGCTCACAAGCAGTGGCATTTTATAGCCACTGATCTAAGCTTTCCAGAACACCAAAGCATGCCAGATTTGGAGCTTCCTAGCAGATTCTATGGCTTCTAGAGTGCTCCTTGGTAGGCTGTCCTTTTCCCACCTAGGAAGGCATCCCTTCCCTCCTCTAGAAGCTTCTGCCCCTTCCTAGATTCCTCAGCTTGCTTCTAGTAGGAGGGAAGGTATCCAGAAGACCAAGACACCTCTAGATGCCTTGTAGGACAAGTCACCCCTTCTATAAGGCGTGCCACCTTCCTGGACCCTCACCTGGCCTTCTAGAATCTTAAAGAGGAACTCTAGAGGTTGAGCTAGCTTCCTGGCATCTACTTTCCACCTCCCTTGAGGCAGGACATAATTTCATCTTTTGGGACTTGAACCCGGGCCCCTGCCTCTAGAGGTGGACACCATTAATCACTAAGCCACTAAGGCTTGTCTTTTTGGTGTTCCTTTTTTGGAGTCACTCCTGCCATGGTAAGGAGCATCATTCCAACACTGCGTGTAACTATGTGTAAGTGCGTGTAAGTGCATATAAGTACGTATAAGTGTGTGTAAGTACATGTTAGTGTGTGTAACTGCGTATAGGTATGTGTAAGTGTGTGTAAGTGGGTATAAGTGGTGTAAGTACGTGCAAGTATTTGTAAGTGTTTGTATATACGTAAAAGTGTGTGTAAGGACGTCTAACTACGTGGAAGTGCACGAAAGTATGTGTAAGTGCATGTAAGTGCGGGTAACTACGTGTATGCGCGTGTAAGTGCGTGTAAGTGCGTGTAAGTACATGTAAGTGCATGTAACTATGTGCACCTGTGTGTAACTGCGTGTAAGTGCGTGTAAGTGTGTGTGAGTGCATGTTAGTGCGTGTAACTGTGAGTAACTGTGTGTAACTGTGTGTAAGTGCGTGAAACTGCATGTAATTACGTGTAACTGTGTGGAAGTACGTGTAAGTGCGTGTAAGTGCATGTTAGTACATGTAAGTGCTTGTAAGTACGTGTAAGTGCTTGTAAGTGCATGTAAGTGCGTATAAGTACGTGTAACAGTGTGTAAGTGCGTGTAAGTACGTGTAAGTGCGGAGAAGTACATGTAAGTATGTGTAAGTATGTGTAAGTGTACGTAAGTACGTGTAAGTGTGTGTAATAATCTCATTACATGAAATGAAAATTGTACATACGAGCAAAGAAGAGGTACGTCGGACCATGAAAGGTTCCAGGCCAAAAGCAAACTGTCAGAGCAAGAGATACGCCGGACCAAGAAAGGTTCTAGGCCAAAAGCACACTCTCCACACTAACCATAGTCAACTGCCCTGCCCACGAGCTCCCTATAACAATATCCAACTACTCCCGGCCCACGAAGCACAAGTCAGCCTGAGCTGGTCCCACATCTCTCCTACGCAACACACGCCTGGCCCTGGCAACATCCTCCTCCAGTGCTGCATCTCCCGCCCACTCTGCTGCTCTACGCCAAATCTGCTGTGCCTGTGCCCGCTGAAGGGTCACCTCCATACGCTGGTTGAGGAGGGCACGGAGTGGCACAACCACTCCCTCCGCTCCTCCATGTCTGCTCAGCCTCTGCTGGGACGCCTCCGTGGCCTTGCAAAGTACCACTCCCATGCCGTTCGACATAGCCCCCAGAGTCTCCATAGCCGGGAACACGAACTCCAGATGGTCTCACTTCGCCTCCTCCCGCCAGTGCCCATACTTCCTCTCCTTCTCCCGTACTGCTGCCTCCAGTGCCACTCCCGGTTGGTACGTCGAATATCGGCCTGAGGACTGTCGTTGCAGATCCGCAATGACCACATCGAGGACCAGTCGATGTCCGGTCCCCGTGTCCAAAAATGAGATGTCCGGTCGCCCCTCCGGTAAGATGTCTCTTGGCTCCTCCACCACTCCACCCATCTCGCTCTCCCGCATCTCTGTTGCCAGCTCTCGAACCACCGCATCATGGACTGCCCTCGGCGCTCCTCCCCATGTGCAGCGGAGGGCATGCTGGGGGGCACACGGCCGGATCAGTGCCCCTGCTAGGCATGTACACACCGGTGTATGCCGGAGGTGTGCAATCGGAAGTCCCAGCCGGAACCTGCACGCCACTCGCCAGTCCTCCGGCGCCATGTATAACCTGTCAGTGACGGATCTGGGGTGTGCCAGCAACCAATCTCCACAGTTTCCCCCCTGGATCTTGGTCAGGCGCTGAAGCTGTGGCCACCCCTCCACCTCCCCCAAGTCGGCGGTGACTGATGTCCTCAGCTCCTTCAGCCGCCACTCATGCACACGAGTGTAGAGGTCCTGAAATAGACAGCGTGGACTGCCCTGCTCACACGTCTCCAACTCTGGCCCCTCTCTCTAAATCGCCGCAGGGTACCCCTGTAGCGCCGCCGCCCGGAGTTCCGTAAATGTCCCCCTCCGCCACTCCCCTCGCTCTCGCTCCGCTCCCCCTCCCGGATCCCCTAGGCCTGGCATGCGGAGGAGACTCCGCACCTCCTGCCACGTCTTGAGGCGACTGCAGACAAATGACAGGGGGCTAGGTCCGCCACCGATGTCAGTCCGAGGCCAGCCATGCGCACTGGTAGCTGTGCCTGTCTCTCAGCATGAATCACCGCCCGGCCCTCTCGCATGGACGCAGCTCCCTCCATCCGCAAGAGCCACCATAAACACTGCTCCACTCGCTCGTCGAACCGTCGCAGACGTGATGTCCACCACTGGGACGGGGGCGTGAGTCTGGTGAGGTGTTGTAGCCGCTGCGTCACGCACTCTCGGAGGATGCTGAATGCTGCCTGGGCGTCTGGCGGGTCCACCAGAGTCTCCAACACCTCCTCCACCTCATGAACCGCCCCATCAAGTCGCCCCGTGCAAAACTCCTCCGTCCCCATCGGCGCCCCCAGGACCATCATCCCCTCCACCACCCTAGATACTCTCGCAAGGCCAGCAGGGACCTGCTCCACACTCGTCGGCAGGAACAGCTGACACTTGCGAGGCTAGACCTCCATCCCGACCGCCGCTAGCCCCTCCTGTAACGCTGCAAATCCTGCCTCCAGCTCACGGGCGGGCCCGAGAAGATATGTGTCGTCCAAGTACGCCAGTACCCGCCCCGTCTCTCCCATCGCCGCCTGGGCTCCCTCCAGTGCGCTCTGCCGCGCCAGCGCATACAAGAATGGGCTGATCGGGTTACCCTATCTCACCCCTCTCTCCGAGTGTAGCACACTCGGTCGTACTCCCCCCTAGTAGTACAGATCCGAGGGTAGCTCATAGAAGAGAGCCAAGGCAGGGATCAGCCGCTCGAAACCCTGTGCACGCACCGCCTTGAATATCGCCGCTCTCTCCACTGAGTTATATGCGTTCCGAACGTCAATGCTCAAGACTCCCCAGTCCGGACGCGTCTCCAGCTGCTCAGCAATCGTGTGTACCACCGTGTCTCCCCCTGCCTGCACCCCGACCGCCTGCTACAGTGGAGCCAACGCTACCTGCATCTCTCTCCTCCCTGTGCTGACCATCCATCTCGCGAGGAGCCTCCAGATCGCCTCTCCCACCGCTATCGGCCGCACCTCCCCATCGGGTTTGGCCAGAGCGATGAGTCTACTCGCTACTAGGAATCGCCGTGTCGTAGGATGTAGCTGTCCCCGACAAATGGGGGTGAGCAATTGCGCCAGCAGCCGCGTCAGCTGCTCTTCCCCCACCACTTCCTGTCGGAGGTGGTCCAGGGTCAGCCCCGAGGGGCCCACCGCTCACCCTCTGCTGCTGTCCATCAAGGCTCTCTACACCCCGTCGACATCCATAAACGCTGCTGGTGCTCGTCGTGCCGCCTCCCCCACCCATGATGGAATCGGCTGCTTTGTTGCGGGGTGCTTTGCCTGTAACTGCGCAAGCATCTCTGGTCGCGGGGGCACCAGCACTGAGTTGTCCAAGGCCACACAGGCCTTGGACGTGCTCCCTCTCCGAAATTTTGTCACCGCCCGCTGCAGCCACTGCTCCCTCGCCTCCTCCTCCCTGTGTCGGAGGTGTCGTGACGGGGAGGATCGCCCTGCCGGCCGTGTGTGGGCCACCGCCTCCCTCCATAACTCCTCCCACTCCCCTCGCTGAAACTGGGCCACTAGGAGCCGGACCCAATCCGCGTCTGAGCCTCGCCTGTGCTGTGGTCGCACCTGAAGAATCAGGCTGGGTATCGCCAAGAGCAGTAAGGGACCAGCTGCCTCCAGGGGTCTCGCGGCACTCCTAGCCAACGGGATCCGCATGGCTACCCGGACCGCGTCAACTGCCCCTGCCGGGATGCTCGCATACACGAATGGCGGCAGTACCTCTGCATCGTAGAGTCGGTCCCAATCCACTCCCTCTGCCCACCGCCACAAACGCTCCCATCGCTGGTCCTCACCCATCTCCCCTTGTCCTCCCCTGCCCATGCCCACACCACTTTGCTCCTCCTCCTGGCTCTGCTCACGCCTCCTCCTAGGCTCCTGCTACTGCAGTTGCTGCTAGTCCTGCCGCTGTCGTGCTGGCCGCTGTCGTGGGTGCTGCAGGGGTCGCTGTTGATGCTGCTCCTGGTGCTAGGACTACTGCTAGTGCATCTACTCATGTGGCTGCTCTTGGTGCTACCGCTGCGGCTGGCGTGGCCCCTGTCCTCTCTGCTTGTGTGCCTGTTGCTGGGGTTGGCTCGCCCGCTGGGGCCTCGGCTGCTGCTGAAACCTGTGCTGCTACTGCTGCTGCCCTTGCTGCTGGCCCCCCGGTACCCGCTCACCCTCTGATATTCCATCCACTCAGACATGAGGTCCAACCACCTGACGCCTGGGGGGGGGG
>SZWC01000107.1:0-50090 GCA_023375785.1 Penium margaritaceum | reverse complement strand
TGCTTGTGTGCCTGTTGCTGGGGTTGGCTCGCCCGCTGGGGCCTCGGCTGCTGCTGAAACCTGTGCTGCTACTGCTGCTGCCCTTGCTGCTGGCCCCCCGGTACCCGCTCACCCTCTGATATTCCATCCACTCAGACATGAGGTCCAACCACCTGACGCCTGGGGGGGGGGGTGGGGGCAGCATGAGCACCCGCCGCTCCTACTGCCGCTGCTATTGCTCGTCCTGGTGGTGCTGCTGCCTCTGCTGCTCCTGCTATCGCCGCACCGCCGCTCCTCCTCCTCCAATGCCCGGGCCCACTATCTCCCTCCTCCGGCCTCCCCGTCTGCTCGAAGCCCCCCCTGAGCTCACCTCGTACCGTCCACCCCACCTCCTCCTCCCCTTGTACCATCCGCCGTGTGAGGGGGGGTACCACCGCCAGTGTCACGTGCTCCTTGCCCCCCATCGGTGGACATCGGAAAGCAATCACGGATGAACTGCTGTGCGACTGAGTATGGACTGTCTATCGTATCCTCGCCCCGATGCCCTCCTCCGCAGGGCTCTCTGCATGTCCCCTGTCTTCCTCAGCCGTGTGGCCCGCGGCACCGTGTCCAGATCCAGTGTCATCCCTCCGTCCTGGTGACCCACTCCCTGGCTCCGAAATCCTCGCTTGTCGCTCCCGCTCCCGTCGTGCGTGAGAATACCGTAGGCGGCGCTCACGTCGTGCCTCCTGCTGTGCCTCTTGCCATGTAAGTGTGTGTAAGTGCGTGTAAGTACATGTAAGTGCATGTAAGTGTGTGCAAGTACGTGTAAGTGTGTATAAGTGCATGTAAGTCCATGTAAGTGTGTGTAAGTGTGTGTAAGTGTTTGTAAGTACGTGTAAGTGCATGTACATGTGTGTAAGTGTGCGTACGTGTGTGTAAGTGCATATAAGTACATGTAAGTACATGTAACTGTGTGTTACTGCGTATAAGTACGTGTAAGTGCATGTAAGTGCATGTAAGTGCGTGTAACTACATATAACTGCGTGTAACTGTGTGTAAGTGCGTATAACTATGTGCAATTGCGTGTAACTGCATGTAACTATGTATAAGTACGTGTACGTATGTGTAAGTGTATGTAAGTGTGTGTAAGTGCGTGCAAGAGCATATAAGTGGGTGTAAGTGTGTGTAAGTGCGTGTAAGTACGTGTAAGTGTGTGCAAATGTGTGTAAGTGTGTGAAAGTGCGTATAAGTGCGTGTAAGTACATGTAAGTACGTGTAAGTGTGTGAAAGTGCGTGTAAGTATATGTAAGTGTGTGTAAGTGTGTGTAAGTACGTGTAAGTGAGTGTAAGTTCGTTTAAGTGGATCTAAGTACATGTAACTACGCGTAACTGCGTGTAAGTACGTGCAAGTGCGTGTAAGCATGTACAAGTATGTGTAAGTGCTTGTAAGTACGTGTAAGTACGTATAAGTACATATAAGTGCATGTAACTATGTGTAACTGCATGTAGCTACGTGTAACTGCATATAACTGTGTGTTAGGACGTGTAAGTACGTGCAAGTATGTGTAAGTACCTGTAAGTGTATGTAAGTGTGTGTAAGTTTGTGTAAGTGTGTGTAAGTCTGTGTAAGTGTGTGTAAGTATGTGTAAGTGCATATACGTGCATGTAAGTATGTGTAAGTATGTGTAAGTGTGTGTAAGTGCATATAAGTGTGTGTAAGTGCGTGTAAGTGCGTGTAAGTGCATGTAAGTATGTATTATTACGTGTAAGTATGTGTAAATATGTGTAGGGGCATAAACGTACATATAAGTATGTGCAAGTACGTATGAGAACATGTAAGTACGTGTACACGCATGTAAGTACGTGTGAGTGTATGTAAGTGCGTGTAAGTGTGTGTAACTGCGTGTAAGTGCGTGTAATTATGTGTAAGTGCATGTAAGTACGTGTAAGTATGTAAGTGTGTGTAAGTACGTTTAAGTATGTGTAGGTTCACGTAAGTGCATGTAAGTACGTGTACACGTGTGTAAGTATGTGTAAGTGCATGTAAGTGTGTGTATGTGCGTCTAAGTAAATGTAAGTACGTGTAAGTGCATGTAAGAATGCGTAAGTGCGTGTAAGTATATATAAGAGTATCTACGTGCATGTAAGTACGTGTCAGTGCGTGTAGGTATGTGTAAGTACGTGTAAGTACGTGTAAGTGCATGTAAGTACGTGTAAGTGCATGTGAGTACGTGTAAGTATGTGAAAGTGTGTGGAAGTACATGTAAGTACGTGTAACTGCGTGTAACTCCGTGTAAGTACGTGTACGTACATAGAAGTGTGTGTAAGTACGTATAAGTGCGTATAAGTCCGTTTAAGTGTGTGTATGTGCGTGTAAGTGCGTGTAAGTACGTGAAAGTGCGTGTTAGTGCGTGTATATGTACAATGACCGACCAAAGTGAGCATATGTACTGCATTTGACCAAACAAATCCGATGTATGTGGACAACCCTGACAACTCATAATAGAAGTCACAAATGGTCAGAGGGGGAAACGATGGTTTGGGAACACCAGGTATCAACTAGCAAGCCCAAGGACCTTCAACAAGTAGTGGCACAGTGTGGCTACCATGTACAATGACCAACCAGAGTAGGCATACGTCACTGACCATGACCAAAGAATGTGACTATGTGTAGTCAACTTGGACAACTCATAACACGAGTCACCATTGGTCAGAGAAGGAAACAATGGCTTGTGAATACTTGTTATCGACTAGCAAGTACAAAGACCTTTATAATGTAGTGGCACAGTGTGGCTACCATGCACAGTGACCAACCAAAGTATGCATATGTCACTGACCAGAAACCAAAGAATTTCACTTCATGTGGTCAACGTTGACAACTCACAACAAGAGTCACAGATAGTCATTTGGGGTAACAATGGTTTGGGAACACTAGCTATCAACTAGAAAGCACAAAGACCTTTCATACGTAGTGACACGACGTGGCAACCATATACACTGACAAACCAAAGTAGGCATATGCCACTAACCATGACCACAGTGTGTGCTCATAGTTGAAAACTCATAACACGAGTCACAAATGGTCAAAAGGGGGAAACAATGGGTTGGAAACATTAGTTGTCAACTAGAAAGTACAAAGACCTTCAACAAGTAGTGGCACGGCTTGGGTAGCGTACACAGTGACCAACCAAAGGATGCATGTGTCACTGACTATGACAAAGAAGTCCACCATGTGTGGTCAACGTAGATAACTCATAACACGAGTCACAAATGGTCAGAGGGAGAGACAATGGTTTGGGAACCCTATGTATTGACTGGAAAGGACAAAGACCTTCAATAAGTAGTGGCACGGTGTGGCTAATATGCACACCGAACAACAAAACTAGGCATACGTAACTGATCATGACCAAAGAATTTCAATATGGGTGGTCAACGTTCACAACACATAACACGAGTCACAAATGGTCAGAGGGGGAAACAATGGTTTCAGAATATTAGTTTTCAACTAGCACGTACAATAACCTCCCATATGTAGTAGCATGGTGTGGCTACCATGCGCAATGACCAACCAAAGTGAGCATATGTACTGCATTTGACCAAAGAAATCCGCTTTGTGTTGTAAACCTTGACAACTCATAACACGGGTCACAACTGGTCAGAGGGGGAAACGATGGTTTGGAAACACCAGGTATCAACTAGCAAGCACGAGGACCTTCAATAAGTAATGGCACGGTGTGGATACCATGTACAATGACCAACCAAAGCAGGCATATGTGACTTACCATGACCAAAAAAATTCACAATGTGTGGTCAACCTTCACAACTCATAACTCGAGTTACAAATGTTCAGAGGGGGAAACAATGGTTTGTGAATACTACTTATCGACTAGCAAGTACAAAGACCTTCAATATGTAGTGGCACAGTGTGGCTTCCATGCACAGTGACGAACCAAAGTATGCATATGTCACTGACCATGACCAAATAATTTCACTTCACGTGGCCAATCTTGACAACTAACAACAAGAGTCACTAATAGTCAGAGGGGGTAACAATGGTTTGGGAACACTAGCTATCAACTACAAAGCACAAAGACGTTCAATACGTAGTGACACAACGTGGCAACCATGTACAGTGACAAACCAAAGTAGGAATATGCCACTAACCATGACCAAAATAATTTCACAGTGTGTGGTAAACGTTGAAAACTCATAACACGTGTCATCAATAGTCAGAGGGGGAACCAATGGGTTGGGAATAATAGTTATCAAGTAGCAAGTACAAAGACCTTCAGCAAGCAGTGGCACGGTGTGGCTAGCATGCACAGTGACCAACCAAAGGATGCATACGTCAGTGACTATGGCCAAAGAAGTCCACTATCTATGGTCAATATTGACAACTCATAACACGAGTCACAAATTCTCAGAGGGAGAGAAAATGGTTGGGGAACCCTATGTATAGACTAGAAAGGACAAAGAACTTTAATACGTAGTGGCACGGTTTGGCTACTATGCACACCGAACAACCAAACTAGGCATATGTCACTAACCATGACCAAAGAATTCCAATATGGGTGGTCAACGT
The DNA here is from genome assembly GCA_023375785.1 of Penium margaritaceum. Classification (NCBI taxonomy): domain Eukaryota; kingdom Viridiplantae; phylum Streptophyta; class Zygnematophyceae; order Desmidiales; family Peniaceae; genus Penium; species Penium margaritaceum. Next base: position 45,547 of record SZWC01000107.1, on the reverse strand, counting down.
TCACAATCCATAACACGAATCACAAATGGTCAGAGGGGAGAACAATGGTTTCAAAATATTAGTCTTCAACTAGCAAGTACAACGACCTTCAATAAGAAGTAGCAGGTGTGGCTACCATGCACAATGACCGACCAAAGTAGGCGTATGTATTGCCTTTGACCAAAGAAATCCGGTGTGTGTGGTCAAAGTTGACAACTCATAATGCGAGTCACAAATGCTCAAAGGGGGAAATGATGGTTTGGGAACACCAGGTACTAACTAGCAAGCACAAGGACCTTCAATAAGTAGTGGCATGGTGTGGATACCATGTACAATGACCAACCAAAGTAGGCATATGTCCCTGACCATGACCAAAGAATGTCAGTTTGTGTGGTCTACTTTGAGAACTCATAACAAGAGTCACAAATGGTCAGAGGGAGAAACAATGGTTTGTAAATACTAGTCATCGACTAGCAAGTACAAAGACCGTCAGTATGTAGTGGCACAGTGTGTATACCATGCATAGCGACCAACCAAAGTATGCAAATGTCACTGACCAGGACCAAAGAATTTCACTTAATGTGGTCAATATTGACAACTCACAACAAGAGTCATGGATAGTCAAAGGGGGTAACAATGGTTTGGGAACACTAGCTATAAGCTAGAAAGCACAAAGACCTTCAATACGTAGTGACAAGGCGTTGCAACCATGTACAGTGACAAACCAAAGTATGCATATGCCACTAACCATGACCAAAAGAATTGCACAGAGTGTGGTCACCAATAAAAACTCATAACACGAGTTACAAATGGCCAGAGGTGGAAACAATGGATTGGGAACACTAGTTCTCAACTAGCAAGTACAAAGACCTTTAAAAAGTAGTGGCACGGTGTAGCTAGCGTGCACAGTGACCACCCAAAGGATACAAACGACACTAATTTTGGCCAAAGAAGTCCACTATGTGTGGTCAGCATTCACAACTCATAACACAAGTCACAAACGGTCAGAGGGAGAGACAATGGTTTTGAAAGCCCATGTATCGACTAGAAAGGACAAAGAACTTTGTTAAGTAGTGGCACGGTGTGGCTACTATGCACACCAAACAACCAAATTACGCATGTGTCACTAACCATGACCAAAGAATTTCAATATGGGTAGTCACGAGTCACAAATGGTCAAAGGGGGAAACAATGGTTTTGAAATATGAGTTTTCAACTAGCACGTACAGCGACCTTCAATAAGTAGTACCACGGTGTGGCTAACATGCACAATGACAGGTCAGAATAGGCATATGTACTGCCTTTGACCAAAGAAAACAGCTGAGTGTGGTCAACGTTGACAACTCATAATGCGAGTCACAAATGGTCAGAGAGGGAAACGATGGTTGAGGAACACCAGGTATCAACTAGCGAGCACAAGGACCTTCAATAAGTAGTGGCACGGTGTGGCTACCATGTACAATGACCAACCAAAGTAGGCATATGTAACTCACCATGACCAAAGAATGTCACTATGTGTGGTCAACTTTGACAACTCACAACCCGAGTCACAAACAATCAGAGGGAGAAACAATGGGTTGTAAATACTAGTTATCGACTAGCAAGTACAATGACCTTTAATATATAGTGGCACAGTGTGGGTACCATGCACAGTGACCAACCAAAGTATGCATATGTCAAGGACCAGGACAAAAGAATTTCACCTCATGTGGTCAACGTTGGCAACTCACAACAAGATTCACAGATAGTCAGAGGGGGTAACAATGGTTTGGGAACACTAGCTATCAACTAGAAAGCACAAAAACCTTCAATACATACTGACAAAGTGTTGCAACCATGTAGAGTTACAAACCAAATTAGGCATATGCCACTAACCATGACCAACACAATTGCACAGTGTGTGGTCAAGGTTGAAAACTCACAACACGAGCCATAAATGGTCGGAGGGGGAAACAATAGATTGGGAACACTAGTTATCAACTAGCAAGTACAAAGACCTTCAACAAGTAGTGGCACGGTATGGCTAGCGTGCACAGTGACCAACCAAAGGATGCATACGTCACTGACTATGGCCAAAGAAGTCCACTATGTGTGGTCAACATTGACAACTCATAACAAGAGTCACAAATTCTCTGAGGGACAGACAATGGTTTGGGAACCCTATGTATCGACTAGAATGGACAAAGAACCTCAATATGTAGTGGCACGGTGTAGTTACTATGCACATCGAACAACCAAACTAGGCATATGTCACCGACCATGACCAAAGAATTTCAATATGGGTGGTCAACGTTCACAACCCATAATACGAGTCACAAATGGTGAGAGGGGGAAACAATGGGAGCGGAATATTAGTTTTCAACTAGCACGTACAACGACCTTCAATAAGTAGTACCACGGTGTGGCTACCATGCACAATGACCGGCCAAAGTAGGCATATGTACTGCCTTTGACCAAAGAAAACCGCTGTGTGTGGTCAACGTTTACAACTCATCATGCGAGTCACAAATGGTGAGAGGGGGAAACAATGGTTTGGGAAAACCAGGTATCAACTAGCAAGCACAAGGGCCTTCAATAAGTAGTGGCACGGTGTGGCTACCATGTACAATGACCAACCAAAGTAGGCGTTTGTAACTGACCATGACCAAAGAATGTCACTATGTGTGGTCAACTTTGACAACTCATAACACGAGTCACAGATGGTCAGAGGGGAAAACTATGGTTTGTGATTACTAGCTATCGACCAGCAAGTACAAAGACCTTGAATATGTAGTGGCACTGTGTGGCTACAATGCAAAGTGACCAACCAAACTATGCATATGTCACTGACCAGGACCAAAGTATTTCACTTCATGTGGTCAACGTTGACAACCCACAACAAGATTCACAGATAGTCAGAGGGGATAACAATTGTTTAGGAACAGTAGCTATCAACTAGAAAGCACAAATACCTTCAATACGTAGTGAAACGGCTTGGCAACCATCTACACTGACAAACCAGAGTATGCATATGCCACTACCGATGACCAAAAGAATTTCACAGTGTGTGGTTAACGTTGAAAACTCATAACACGAGTCACAAATGGTAAAAAGGGGGAAATAATGGGTTGGGAACACTAGTTATCAACTAGCAAGTATAAAGACTCTCAACAAGTAGTGGCACGGTGTGGCTAGTGTGCAGAGTGACCAACCAAAGGATGCATACGTCACTGACTATGACCAAAGAAGTCCACTATGTGTGGTCAACATTGACAACTCACAACACGAGTCACAAATGGCAAGAGGGATAGAAAATGGTTTGGGAACCCTATGCATTGACTAGAAAGGACAAAGAACTTCGATACGTAGTGGCACGGTGTGGCTACTATGCACACCAAACAACCAAAATAGTCTTATGTCACTGACCATGACCAAATACTTTAAATATAGGTGGTCAACGTTCACAACCCATAACACGAGTCACAAATGGTCAGAGGGGGGAAACAATGGTTTTGGAATCCTAGTTTTCAACTAGCAAGTACGACCTTCAATAATTAGTAGCACGATGTGGCTACCATGCACAATGACCGGCCAAAGTAGGCATATGTACTGCCTTTGACCAAAGAAATCCGCTGTGCGTGGTCAACGTTGACAACTCATAATACAAGTCACAAATGGTCAGGGGGGAAAACGATGATTTGGGAACACCAGGTATCAACTAGCAAATACTGGAACCTTCAATATGTAGTGGCACGGTGTGGCTACCATGTACAATGGCCAACCAGAGTAGGCATATGTCACTGACCATGACCAAAGAATGTCACTATGTGTAGTCAACTTGGACAACTCATAACACGAGTCACAAATGCTCAGAGGGGGAAACAATGGTTTGTGAATACTAGTTATCGACCAGCAAGTAAAAAGACGTTCATTATGTAGTGGCACAGTGTGGCTACCATGCACAGTGATCAACCAAAGTATGCATATGTCACTGACCAGGACCAAAGAATTTCACTTCACGTGGTCAACGTTGACAACTCACAACAAGAGTCACAGATAGTCAGAGGGGGTAACAATGGTTTGGGAACACTAGCTATCAACTAGAAAGCACAAAGACCTTCAATACGTAGTGACATGGCGTTGCAACCATGTACAGTGACAAACCAAAGTTGGCACATACCACTAACCATGACCAGAAGAATTTCAGAGTGTGTGGTCAACGCTGAAAACTCATAACATGAGTCACAAATTGTCAGAGGGGGAACAATGGGTTGGGAACACTAGTTATCAACTAGCACATACAATGACCTTCAATAATTAGTAGCACGGTCTGGCTACCATGTACAACAACCGACAAAAGTAGGCATATGTACTACCTTTGACCAAAGAAGTCCGCTGTGTGTAGTCAACATTGACACCTCAAAATGCGAGTCACAAATGGTCAGAGGGGGAAACGATGGTTTGGGAACACCAGGTATCAAATAGGAAGTACAAGGACCCTCAATAAGTAGTGGCCCGGTGTGGCTACCATGTACAATGACCAACCAAAGTAGGCATATGTCACTGGCCATGACGAAAGAATGTCATTATGTGTGGTCAACTTTGACAACTCATAACACGAGCCACATATGGTCAAAGGGAGGGACAATGGTTTGGGAACCCCTTGTATTGACTATTAAGCCAAAGAACTTCAATAAGTAGTGGCACGGGGTGGCTACACACCAAACAACCGAACGAGGCATATGTCATTGACCATGACCAAAGAATTTCAATATGGGTGGTCAACGTTCACACCCCATAACAAGAGTCACAAATGGTGAGAGGGGGAAACAATGGTTTCGGAAGATTAGTTTTCAACTAGCAAGTATAACGACCTTCAATAAGTAGTACCACGTTGTGGCTACCATGCACAATGACCGACCAAAGTAGGCATATGTACTGCCTTTGACCAAAGAAATCCGCTGTATGTGGTCAACGTTGACATCTCATAATGCGAGTCACAAATGGTCAGAGGGGAAATTCTGGTTTGGGAACACCAGGTATCAACTAGCAAGCACCTTGCAAGTACTAGCAAGGACCTTTAATCAGTAGCGGCACGATGTGGCTACCATGTACAATGACCAACCAAAGTGGGCATATGTCACTGACCGTGACGAACGAATTTCACTTTGTGTGGTCATCTTTGACAACTCATATCACAAGTCACAACTGGTCAGCGGGGAAAACAATAGTTTGTAAATACTAGTTATGGACTAGCAAGTACAAAAAACTTTAATATGAATTTGCACAGTGTTGCTACCATGCACAGTGATCGACCAACGTATGCATATGTCACTGACTAGGACCAAATAATTTCACTTCTGGTGGTCAACGTTGACAACTCACAACAAGAGTCACAGATAGTCAGTGGGGGTAACAATGGTTTGGGGACACTAGCTATCAACTAGAAAGCACAAAGACACGGCGGCAAAGCCGCGGAACCTGAAGGGAATAGGATGGATGGAACTGTTCTGGTTAAGTTTGGAGGGAATGAACATCCTCCATATGTACCAGAAAACATAGAAGCAAAAAGGAGCAATGGCTTCTTCGCTAGCCGGACGCGGACAATTTTTTGTCATCTTGATCGGTAACGGTCCACTGACAACCGTTGGACCAATTGGCTGTTCTCTCTTTGGAGAGATGATCTGGACCTCTTCTGGACTTATCCGGGGCCCTCTCGCAACAAGAAGCAGATTCTGAGAGCACATATTTCCGACATCCTCCCCGAATCTGACTCACTTCTTGTAGGATTCATCTCCTTTTTTATGTTGACGGGGCATGAACTGTGCGTGAGTGTGGCCCCTGGACGTTGTCCTTGTAACAGTCACAAACCAGTCGAACTCGAGCAGGAGCTATTATTCGACAGTGTTACAATCTTGGGGGTTTGTGGGCTGGTGGAGGAATAGGGCATCAGCATGCATGAATCACGTCTCTCCACATCTCACTGAGGGTGCGTTTGCTTTTGCGAATGAGTGGATGGAAGATGGGGTATGCAATATTGAGCAGTGCCTCTCAAACTTCTTCTTCCACAAAGGGCACCAATGTGGAGTGGAAGTTTGCAGGGAAGCGTCCACCTCCTTTGTAGAGGAGGTGGTGTTGAAGAGTGTAGGAGATTGGGACGCGCTTGATGTAGGATAGGTGAAAGAGGTTGCAGAAGTATTGCGACCACTGTAGAATGTTTGTAGCTCCTCTGGCAGTGAGGGTTACATTCTTACAATGTGTAAGAAAGTGGCGAGGAATGGATGAGAAGTTGACTGGCCCATAGATGCAGGTGGTAACGTTGATAAGAGGTCGGGATGGCGGGAGAGGAGACTTTTTGGCAATGAAGGTCATGGTCACTGGAGCGGTCGACGCATCTGGCAGGTTTGAGTAGATGAGAGGGGAAGGATGAGTGTGTGATGGAGGAGGGAGGCTGAGCTGTTAAGTGGTCACAGATGGTCTTGAAGCAAATGAAGTGACTGGGCGAATTGGAAGGATGTGGAAGGACGATGAGCAATGAAGTGGGTGCAGGGATGAAACCTCATGCGCAGTAGATGTTGCTGGCGTGGGCGCAGGTCATCGCAGAGCGAGCGATGCGACCGAGCGAATCCAAGTACCGAGCAGAAGAGTATGCGGAAAGCGGAGGAGCAATTGATAATTGAGTGGGCGCAGGGGCGAGACCACGTGCGCTGCTGAAATAGGGGAGTAGGATGCGGCAAGGGGAAGGCAATTGCCGATGCGCCGTGAGAAATCTGCTGCTGGCGTGGGTGCAGGCCGTTGCGATGCAGGTAGCTGGCTCGTGCAGATCCTTGTGCTCGCCACAGATGCGGATGCTTGCTGATGAGGAGGCGGAGGCTGAAGAGTGGGCGCAGGGACGAGCCGCGTGCGCTGCTGAAGTTTTCAGTATGCGCGTAGGTCGTTGCGCAAGAGGCAATGCGACCGGGTGAATCCTTGTGCCGGGCGGGAATCGATGCGGAGGAATGCAGAGGCGGCTGATTGTTGAGTGGGCGGAGGGGCGGAACCACGTGCGCTGCAAAAATGATGCTGATGAAGAAGATGGATGCGAAGACCGTGCAGATGATGCTGATGATGGGGAGTTTGAAAGACAGTAGATTGAGGAGGAATGCAATGAGCGGTTGATGGAGCTGAAGAGACTAGAACAAGGATGAAGAGAACTGAAGGCAGCAGATGAAGACAAGGATGTCGTGAAGAATGAGGGCTGGTGTCGATGTTGAAGAAGGAAAGTGTGGGAAACAGTGGACGGGGAGGCGACGCGGCAGAGAGGAAGACCAAGTAAACCTCTTCCTTTGCTTTCAGGAGAGTGACTGCTTGTTCCCTAGTTGGCCCTCGGCGGGCAGGAAGACTGGTGGTGTCTGATATCCCGGTGGCTGACGGAAGTTGGTTGCATCAGAGCGAGTCAAGCGGCGGGTGACAGCACTGGTCCGCAGATATCAGGAGAGTGACGGCTTGTTCCCCAGTTGGCTAGAAGCAGGGAGACTGGTGGTGTCCGATATCCTGACGGGGTAGTGTGACTGCTGCTGTTGACGGAGAGAGAAGGCGATGCCAGAAGGCGGCTCGAGATGATGGATGCAAGCTGGCTGAGGATGACAAGGTAGACATAGCAAATGAGGCAGACGAGGGAAGAGGAGAAGGGCGGAGGTGCTTGTAAAGGCCGAGGAGATGAGAGACAGTGGAGGGCAAGCAACACAAAACTTCCAGGTAGTTGACGGCAGATGGCGGCTCGAGAGTTGCTTACAGCTGTTGTGGGCGTCAATTCACCAAACGTCAGCCACGGGCACGGAATGGGTGCATGGCTTTCTCATGGCGGCATAATGTTCCTTCAACGCGAGAATACTCTGGGCGGTACTGCTGATGTCAGCTGCTGACGAAGCAGATAGATGCAAGGCGGCTGTAGCGGCGGCAAAGGAATGCAAATCGGAGGAAGGGCTGCGGCAAAGTGATGACGAGGGCACGGGTCACCAGGTGATGTCACCTAATTCTCTCATACCATGTCAGAAGAATGCAAGCAAGAGACTGGTAGAAGTAGAAGCAAGCAGAAGCATCGGAACATGCATCAGCGAAGTGATGGAAGCAGGAGCCGTTCCGAGGAGTTAGTCGCAGGACTTGAGAAAGGTCGGGGAGTCAGGAACGCAAGGTATACGAGCTGTTGAGAGAGAGAGCAAGAAGAAGCTGAGTGATGGCTGTCTGAGCAAAGACGCTAGAGTGACAGAGCGAAGAAGTGAGAGCTGTGCGAGGCTGGCAAAGACAAGGTGGGAGCAGAGCAAAGACACGGCAGCGAAGCCGCGGAACCTGAAGGAAACAGGATGGACAGAACTGTTCTGGTTAAGTTTGGAGGGAATGAACATCCTCCATATGTACCAGAAAACATAGGACGAAAAAGGAGCAACGGCTTCTTCGCTAGGCAGACGCGGACGATTCTTCATCATCTTGGTTGGTAACGGTACACTGACAACTGTTGGACCAATTGGTTGTTCTCTCTTTTGAGAGATGATCTGGACCACTTCTTCATTTATCCGGGACCCTCTCGCAACAAGAAGCAGAGTCAGAGAGCACATATTTCTGACGAAAAGAATGGTTTCGGAATATTAGTTTTCAACTGGCAAGTAAAACGACCTTCAATAAGTAGTAGCGCGCTGTGGCTACCATGCACAATGACCGACCAAAGTAGGCATGTGTACTGCCTTTGACCAAAGAAATCCGCTGTGTATGGTCAACGTTGACAACTCATAATGCGAGTCACAAATGGTCAAAGGGGGAAACAATGGTTTGGGAAGACAATGTATCAACTAGCAAGCACAAGGACCTTGAGTAACTAGTGGCACGGTGTGGCTACCATGTACAATGACCAACCAAAGTAGGCATATGTCACTGACCATGACCAAAGAATGTCACTATGTGTGGTCAACTTTGACAACTCACAACATGAGTCACGAATGGTAAGAGGGGTAAGCAATGGTTTGTGAATACTAGTTATCGACTAGCAAGCACAAAGACCATCAATATGTAGTGGCAGAGTGTGGCTACTATGCACAGTGAACAACCAAAGTATGCATGTGTCACTGACCAGGACCAAAGAATTTCACTTCATGTGGTCAACGTTGACAACTCACAGCAAGAGTCACAGATATTTAGAGGGGTAACAATGGTTTGGGAACACAAGCTATCAACTATAAAGCACAAAGACCTTCAATATGTAGTGACACGGCGTTGCAACCATGTACAGTGACAAATCAAAGTAGGCATATGCCACTAACCATGACCAAAATAATTTCACATTGTGTGGTCAACGTTGAAAACTCATAACACGAGTCACAAATGGTCAGAGGGGGAAACAATGGATTGGGAACACTAGTTATCAATTAGCAAGTACAAAGACTTCAACAAGTAGTGGCAAGGTGAGGCTAGCGTACATACTGACCAACCAAAGGATGCATACGTCACTGACTATGGCCAAAGAAGTCCACTGTGTGTGGTCAACATTCACAACTCATAACACGAGTCACAAATTGTCAGAGGGAGAGACAATGGTTTGGGAACACTATGTGTCAACTAGAAAGGACAAAAAACTTCAATAAGCAGTGGCACGGTGTGGCTACTATGCGCACCGAAAAACCAAACTAGGCATATGTCACTGACCATGACCAAAGAATTTCAATATGGGTGGTCAATGTTCACAACCCATAACACGAGTCACAAATGGTCAGAGGGGGAAACAATGGTTTCAGAATATTTGTTTTCAAGTAGCAAGTACAACGACCTTTGATAAGTAATAGCATGGTGTGGCTACCATGCACAATGACCAGCCAAAGTAGGCATTTGTACTGCCTTTGACCAAAGAAATCCGCTATGTGTGGTCAACGTTGACACCTCATAATGCGAGTCACAAATGGTGAGAGGGGGAAATGATGGTTTGGGAACACCAGGTGTCAACTAGCAAGCACAAGGACCTTTTCTAAGTAGCGGCACGGTGTGGGTACCATGTACAGTGACCAACCAAAGTAGGCATATGTCACTGACCATGACCAAAGAATGTCACTATGTGTGGTCAACTTTGACAACTCATAACACGAGTCACAAATGGTCAGAGGGGGAAACAATGGTTTGTGAATACTTGTTATCGACCAGCAAGAATAAATACTTTCAATATGTAGTGGCACAGTGCGGCTACCATGCACAATCACCAACCAAAGTATGCATATGTCGCTGACCATGAGCAAAGAATTCCACTTTATGTGGTCAACGTTGACAACTCACAACAGGAGTCACAGATAGTAAGCAGGGGTAACTATGGTTTGAAAACACTTGCTATCAATTAGAAAGCACAAAGACCTTCAATACGTAGTGACACGGCTTTGTAACCATGTACAGTGACAAAGCAAAGTAGACAAATGCCACTAACCATAACCAAAAGAATTTCACAGTGTGTGGTCAACAGTGAAAACTCATAACACGAATCACAAATGGTCAGAGGGGAAAACAATGGGTTGGGAACACTAGTTATCAACTAGCAAGTACAAAGACCATCAACAAGTTGTGGCACAGTGTTTCTAGTGTGCACAGTGACCAACCAAAGGATCCATACGTCACTGACTATGACCAAAGAAGTCCACTATGTGTGGTCAACATTGACACCTCATAACACGAGTCACAAATGGTCAGAGGGAGAGTCAATGGTTTAGAAACCCAATGTATCAACTAGAAAGGACAACAAACTTCAATAAGTAGTGGCACGGTGTTGCTACTATGCACACCAATCAACCAAGCAAGGCATATGTCACTGACCATGCTCAAAGAATTTCAATATGGGTGGTCAATGTTCACAATCCATAACACGAGTCACAAATGGTCCTTGGGGGAAACAATGGTTCTGGAATATAAGTTCTAAACTAGAACGTACAACTACCTTCAATAAGTAGTACCACGGTGTGGCTACTATGCACAATGACTGGCCAAAGTAGGGATATGTACTACCTTTGACCAAAGAAATCCGCTATGTGTGGTCAACGCTGACAACTCATAATCCGACACACAAATGGTCAGAGGGGAAAACGATGGTTTGGGAACACCAGGTATCAACTAGCAAGCACAAGGACCTTCAATAAGCAGCGGCACGGTGTGACTACCATGTACAATGACCAACCAAAGTAGGCATATGTCACTGACCCTGACCAATGAATGTCACAGTGTGTGGTCAACCTTGACAACTAATAGCACGAGTCACAAATGATCAGAGGAGGAAACAATAATTTTGGAATATTAGTTTTCAACTAGCACCTACAACAACCTTCAATAAGTAGTACCACGGTGTGGCTACCATGCACAATGACCGGCCAAAGTAGGCATATGTACTGCTTATGATCAAAGAAATCCGCCGTGTGTGGTCAACGTTGACAACTCATAACACGAGTCACAAATGGTCAGAGGGTGAAACAATGGTTTGTGAATACTAGTTATCGACTAGCAAGTACAAAGACCTTCAATATGTAGTGGCACAGTGTGTCTACCATGCACAGTGACCAACCAAACTATGCATATGTCCCTGACCAAGACCAAAGAATTTCACTTCATGTGGTCAACGTTGACAACACACAACAAGAGTCACAGGTGGTAAGAGGCTGTAACAATGGTTTGGGAACACAAGTTATCAACTAAAAAGCACAAAGACCTTCAATACCTAGTGCCACGGCGTGGCAACCATGTATAGTGACAAACCAAAGTAGGCATATGCCACTAACCATGACCAAAATAATGTAACAGTGTGTGGTCAACGCTGAAACTACATAACACGAGTCACAAATGGTCAAGGGGGGAAACAATGGGCTGGAAATGCCAGTTATCAACTAGCAAGTACAAAGACCTTCAACAAGTAGTAGCACGGTGTGGATAGCGTGCACAGTGACCAACAGAAGGATGCATACGTCACTGACTACGACCAAAGAAGTCCACTATGTGTGCTCATCATTGACAACTAGTAACATGAGTCACAAATGGTCAGAGGGAGAGACAATGGTCTGGGAACCCTATGTATCAACTAGAAAGGACAAAGAACTTCAATAAGTAGTGGTACATTGTGGCTACTCTGCACACCGTACAACCAAACTAGGCATATGTCACTGACCATGACCAAATAATTTCAATATGGGTGGTCAACGTTAACAACCCATAACACAGGTCACTAATTGTCAGATGAGAAATATTGGTTTCGGAATATTAGTTTTCAGTTAGCATGTACAACGACCTTGAATAGGTAGTACCACGGTGTAGCTACCATGCACAATGACCGGCAAATTTAGGCATATGTATTGCCTTTGACCAAAGAAATCCGATGTGTGTGGTCAACGTTGACAACTCATAATGCGAGTCACAAATGGTCAGAGGGGGAAACGATGGTTGGGGAACACCAGGTATCAACTAGCATCCACAAGGACCTTCAATAAGTAGTGGCACAGTGTGGCTACCATGTACAATGACCAACCAAAGTAGGAATATGTCACTGACCATGATCAAAGAATGTCACTATGTGTGGTCAACTTTGACAACTCATAACACGAGTCACAATTGGTGAGAGGGGGAAACAATGGTTTGTGAATAATATTTATGGAATAGCAAATACAAAGACCTTCAATATGTAGTGGCATAGTGTGGCTACCATGCACAGTGACCTGCCAAAGTATGCACAGGTCACGGACCACAACCAAAAAATTTCACTTCATGTGGTCAACGTTGACAACTCACAACAAGAGTCACAGATAGTCAGAGGGGGTAACAATGGTTGGGGAACACAACCTATCAACTAGAAAGCACAGATACCTTCAATACGTAGTGACACAGCGTGGCAACCATGTACAGTGACAAACCAGAGTAGGCATATGTCACGAACCATGACCAAAAGTATTTCACAGTGTGTGGTCAATGTTGAAAACTCATAACTCGAGTCACAAGTGGTCAGAGGGGGAAACAATGGGTGGGAAACACTAGTTATCAGCTAGCAAGTACAAAGACTTTCAACAAGTAGTGGCACGGCGTGGCTAGCGTGCACAGTGACCAACCAAAGGATGCATACATCACTCACTATGACCAAATAAGTCCACTATGTTTGGTCAACATTGACAACTCATAACACAAGTCACAAATGGTCAGAGGGGGAAACAATGGTTTCAATAAGTAGTAGCAAGGTGTGGCTACCATGCACAATGACCGGCCAAAGTAGCCATATGTACTGCCTATGATCAAAGAAACTGTCTGTGGTCAACGTTGACAACTCATAACACGAGTCACAAATGGTCAGAGGGGGGAACGATGGTTTTGGAACACCAGGTATCAACTAGCAAGCACAAGGACATTCACTAAGTAGTGGCACGCTGTGGCTTCCATGTTCGGTGACCAACCAAAGTAGTCATATGTCACTGACCATGACCAAAGATTGTCACTATGTGTGGTCAAATTTGACAACTCATAACACGGGTCATAAATGGTCAGAGGGGGCAACAATGGTTTGTGAATACTAGTTATCGACTAGCAAGTACAAAGACCTTCAATATGTAGTAGCACAGTGTGTCTACCATGCACAGTGACCAACCAAAGTATGCATCTGTCAATGACAAGGACCAAAGAAGTTCACTTCATGTGGTCAACGTTGACAACACACAACAAGAGTCACAGACAGTCAAAGGGGGTAACAATGGTTTGGGAACACTAGTTATCAATTAGAAAGCACAAAGACCTTCAATGCGTAGTGACACGGCGTGGCAACCATGTAGAGTGACAAACCAAAGTAGGCATATGCCAGTGACCATGACCAAAAGCATTCCACAGTGTGTGGTCAACATTGAAAACTCATAACACGAGACACGAGTGGTCAGCGGGGGAAACAATGAGTGGAACACTAGTTATCAACTAGCAAGTACAATGACCTTCAACAAGTAGTGGCACGGTGTGGCTAGCGTGCACAGTGACCAACGAAAGGATGCATATGTCACTGACTATGACCAAAGAAGTCCACTATGTATGGTTAACATTGAAAACTCATAACACGAGTCACAAATGGTCAGAGGGAGATACAATGGTTTGGGAACCCTATGTATTGACTAGAAATGACAAACAACTTCAGTACGTAGTGGCACGATGTGGCTACTATGCACGCCAAACAACCAAACTAGGCATATGTCACTAGCCATGACCAAAGAATTTCAATATGGGTGGTCAACGTTCACAACCCATAACAGGAGTCACAAATGGTCAGAGGGGGAAACAATGGGTTCGGAATACTAGTTTTCAACTAGCAAGTGCAACGACTTTCAATGAACAGAAGCATGGTGTGGCTACCATGCACAATGACTGGCCAAAGTAGGCATATGTCCTGCCTTAGACCAAAGAAATCCACTGTGTGTGGTCAACGTTGACAACGCATAATGCGAGTCACAAATGGTCAGAGGGGGAAACGATGGTTTGGGAACATCAGGTATCAACTAGCAAGCACAAGGACCTTCAATAAGTAGTGGCACGGTGTGGCTACCATGTAGAATGACCAACCAAAGTAGGCATATGTCACTGACCATGACCAAAGAATGTCACTATGTGTCCTAAACTTTGACAACTCATAACACGAGTCACAAATGGTCAGAGGGGGAAACAATGGTTTGTGAATACTACTTATCAACTAGCAATTACAAAGACCTTCAATATGTAGTGGCACAGTGTGGCTACCAAGCATAGTGACAAACCAAAGTATGCATATGTCACTGACGAGGACCAAAGAATTTCACTTCATGTGGTCAAGGTTGACAACTCACAACAAGAGTCACAGATAGTCAGAGGGGGTAACAATGGTTTGGGAACCCTAGCTATCAACTAGAAAGCACAAAGACCTTCAATACGTAGTGACAAGGCATTGCAACCATGTACAGTGACAAACCAAAGTAGGCATATGCCATCAATGATGACCAAAAAAATTTCACAGTGTGTGGTCAACGTTGAAAACTGATAATACAAGTAACAAATGGTCAGAGGGGGAAACAATGGGTTGGGAACACTAGTCATCAATTAGCAAGTACAAAGACTTCAACAAGTAGTGGCACAGTGTGGCAAGTGTGCACAGTGACCAACCAAAGGACGCATACGTCACTGACTATGGCCAAAGAAGTCCACTATGTATGGTCAACATTGACAACTCATAACACGAGTCACAAATGGTCAGAGGGAGAGACAATGGTTTGGGAACCCTTTGTATTGACTAGAAGGGACAAAGAACTTCAATCAATAGTGGCACGGTGTGGCTACTATGCACACCAAACAACCAAACTAGGCATATGTCACTGACCATGACCAAAGAATTTCAATATGGATGGTCAACGTTCACAACCCATAACATGAGTCACAAATAGTCTGAGGGGGAAACAATGGTTTCAGAGTATTAGTTTTCAAGTAACAAGTACAACAACATTCGGTAAGTAGTAGCGCGGCGTGGCTACCATGCATAATGACCGGCCAAAGCAGGCATATGTACTACCTTTGACCAAAGAAATCCGCTGTGTTTGGTCAACGTTGACAACTCATAATGCAAGTCACAAATGGTGAGAGGGGGAAACGATGGTTTGGGAACACCAGGTATCAACTAGCAAGCACAAGGACTTTCGGTAAGTAGTGCCACGGTGTGGCTACCATGTACAGTGACCAACCAAAGTGGGCATATGTCACAGACCATGACCAAAGAATGTCATTATGTATGGTTAATTTTGACAACTCATAACACGAGTCACAAATGGTCTGAGGGGGAATCAATGGTTTGTGAACACTAGTTATTGACTAGCAAGTACAAAGACCTCCAATATGTAGTGGCACAGTGTGACTACCATGCAGAGTGACCACCCAAAGTATGCATATGTCGCTGATTATGACCAAAGAATTTCACTTTATGTGGTCAATGTTGACAACTCACAACAAGAGTCACAGATGGTCAGAGGGGGTAACAATGGTTTCGGAACACTAGTTATCAACTAGAAAGCACAAAGACCTTCAATATGTAGTGACACGGCGTGGCAACCATGTACACTGACAAACCAAAGTAGGCATATGCCACTAACCATGACCAAAATATTTCAAAGTGTGTGGTCAACGTGGAAAACTCATAACACAAATCACAAATGGTCAGAGGGGGAAACAATGGACTGGGAACACTAGTTATCAACTAGCAAGTACAAAGACCTTCAACAAATAATGGCACGGTGTGGCTAGCGTGCACAGTGACCAACCAAAGGATCCATACGTCACTGACTATGACCGAAGAAGTCCAGTATGTATGGTCAACATTGACAACTCATAACACGAGTCACAAATGGTTAGAGGGAGAGACAATGGTTTGGGAACCCTATGTATCAACTAGAAAGAACAAAGAACTTCCATGAGTAGTGGCACGGTGTAGCTACTATGCATACTGAACAACCAAACTAGGCACGTGTCACTGACAATGACCAAAGAGTTCCAGTATGGGTGGTCAACGTTCACAACCCATAACACAAATCACAAATGGTCTAAGGGGGAAACAATGGTTTCAGAATATTATTTTGCAACTAGCAAGTAAGACAACCTTCGAAAAGTAGTAGCACGGTGTGCCTACCATGCACAATGACCGGCCAAAGTAGGCATATGTACTGCATTCGACCAAAGAAATCCGCTGTGTATGGTCAACTTTGACAACTTATAATGCGAGTCACAAATGGTCATAGGGGGAAACAATGGTTTGGGAACACCAGGTATCAACTAGCAAGCATAAGGACCTTCAATAGGTAGTGGCACGGTGTGGCTACCATGTACAATGACCAACCAAAGTAGGCATATGACACTGACCATGACCAAAGAATGTCACTATGTGTGGTCAACTTTGACAACTCATAGCACGAGTCACAAATGGTCCGAGGGGGAACCAATGGTTTTTGAATGCTAGTCATTCACTAGCAAGTACAACGACCTTCAATTTGCAGTGGCACAGTGTGGCTACCATGCATAGTGACCAACCGAAGGATGCATATGTCACTGACCAGGACCAATGGATTTTACTTCATGTGGTCAACATTGACAACTCACAACAAGAGTCACTGATATTCAAAGGGGGCAACAATGGTTTTGGAACACTAGCTATCAACTAGAAAGCACAAAGACCTTCAATACGTAGTGACATGGCGTGGCAACCATGTATAGTGACAAACCAAAGTAGGCATATGCCACTACCTATGACCAAAAGAATTTCACATTGTGTGGTCGACGTTGAAAACACATAACACGAGTCACAAATGGTCAAAGGGGGAAAAAATGGGCTGGGAACACTAGTTATCAACTAGCAAGTACAAATACCTTCAACAAGTAGTGACACGGTGTGGCTAGCGTGCACAGTGACCAACCAAAGGATGCATACGTCACTGACTATGACCAAAGAAGTCCACTATGTGTGGTCAACATTGACAACTCATAACACGAGTCACAAATGGTCAGAGAGAGAGACAATGGTTTGGGAACCCTATGTATTGCCTAGAAAGGACAGAGAACTTCAATAAGTAGCGGCACGGTGTAGCTACTATGCACAACAAACAACCAAACTAGGCATATGTCACTGACCATGACCAAGGATTTTCAATATGGGTGGTCAACGTTCACAACCCATAATACGAGTCACAAATGGTCAGAGGGTGAAACAATGGTTTCGGAATATCAGTTTTCAACTAGCAAGTACAACGACATTCAATAAGTAGTACCACGGTGTGGCTACCATGCACAATGACCGGCCAAAGTAGGCATGCGTAGTGCCTTTGACCAAAGAAATCCGCTTTGTGTGGTCAACATTGACAACTCATCATGCGAGTCACAAATGGTGAGAGGGGGATACAATGGTTTGGGAACACCAAGTATCAACTAGCAAGCACAAGGACCTTCAATAACTAGTGGCACCGTGGCTACCATGTACAATGACCAACCAAAGTAGGCATATGTCACTGACCATGACCAAAGAATGTCACTATGTTTGGTCAACTTTGACAACTCATAACAGGAGTCACAAATGCTCAGAGGGGGAAACAATGGTTTGTGAATGCTAGTTATTGAATAGCAAGTACAAAACCGTTCAATATGCAGTGGCACAGTGTGGCTCCCATGCACACTGACCAACCAAAGTATGCATATGTCACTGACCATGACCAAAGAATTTCACTTCATGTGGTCAACGTTGACAGCTCACAACAAGAGTCACAGATAGTCAGAGGGGGTAACAATGGTTTGGGAACACTAGCTATCAACGTAAAAGCACAAAGACCTTCAATACATAGTGACACGGCGCGGAAACCATGTACAGTGACAAACCAAAGTAGGCATATGCCACTGACCATGACCAAAAGAAGTTCACAGTGTGTGGTCAACGTTGAAAACTCATAACACGACTCACAAATGGTCAGAGAGGGAAACAATGGGTTAGGAACACTTATTATCAACTAGCAAGTACAAAGACCTTCAACAAGTAGTGGCACGGTCTGGCTAGCGTGCACAGTGACCAACCAAAGGATGCATACGTCACTGACTATGACCAAAGATGTCCACTATGTGTGGTCAACATTGACAACTCATAACACAAGTCACAAATGGTCAGAGGGAGAGACAACGGGTTGGGAACCCTATGTATCGACTAGAAAGGACAAATAACTTCTATAAGCAGTAGCACGGCTTGGCTACTATGCACACCAAACAACCAAACTAGGGATATGTCACTGACCATGACCAAATGATTTCAACATGGGTGGTCAATGTTCACAACCCATAACACGAGTCACAAATGGTCAAAGGGGGGAACCATGGTTTGGGAACACTATGTATCAAATATCATGCACAAGGACCTTCAATAAGGCACGATGGCACGGTGGCACGGTGTGGCTACCATGTACAGTGACCAACCAAAGTAGGCACATGTACTGTTTTTGACCAAAGAAATCCACTGAGTGTGGTCAACGTTGACAACTCATAATGCGAGTCACAAATGGTCAGAGGGGGAAACCATGGTTTGGGAACACTATGTATCAAATAGCATGCACATGGACCTTCAATAAGGCAGGTGGCACGGTGGCACGGTGTGGCTACCATGTACAATGACCAACCAAAGTAGGCATATGTCACTGACCATCACCAAAGAATCTCTTTTTGTGTGGTCAACTTTGACAACTCATAACACGGATCACAAATGGTCAGAGGGGGAAACAATAGTTTTTGAATACTAGTTATTGACTAGCAAGTACAAAGACCACCAATATACTGTGGCACAGTGTGGCTACCATGCACAGTGACCAACCAAAGTATGCATATGTCACTGACCATGACCAAAGAATTTCACTTCATGTGGTCAACGTTGACAACTCACAACAAGATTCACAGATAGTCAGAGGGGGTAACAATGGTTTGGGAACACTAGCTATCAACTAGAAAGCACAAAGACCTTCAATACGTAGTGACTCGGCGTGGCAACCATGTACAGTGACAAACCAAAGAAGGCATATGCCACTAACCATGACCAAAAGAATTTCACAGTGTAAGGTCAACGTTGAAAACTCATAACACGAGTCACAAATTGTCAGAGGGGGAAACAATGGATTGGACACACTTATTATCAACTAGCAAGTACAAGGACCTTCAACAAGTAGTGGCATGGTGTGGCTAGCGTGCACAGTGACCAACCAAAGGATGCATACGTCACTGACTATGACCAAAGAAGTCCACTATGTGTGGTCAACATGGACAACTCATAACACGAGTCAAAAATGGCCGGAGGGATAGAAAATGGTTTTGGAACCCTATGCATTGACTAGAACGGACGAGGAACTTCAATAAAAGGTGGCAACGTGTAGCTACTATGCACATTCAAAACCAAACTCGGCATATGTCACTGACCATGACAAAAAAAATTCAATGTGTGGTCAACGTTCACAACCCATAACACGAGTCACAGATGGTCAGAGGGGGGAACAATGGTTTCAGAATATTAGTTTTCAACTAGCAAGTACAACAACCTCCAATGAGTAGTAGCACAATGTGGCTACCACGCACAATGACCAGCCAAAGTAGGCATATGTACTGCATTTGCCCAAAGAAATCCGCTGTGTGTGGTCAGCGTTGACAACTCATAATACACGTCACAAATGGTCACAGGGGGAAACGATGGTTTGGGAACACCAGGTATCAACTAGCAAGCACAAGGATCTTCAATAAGTAGTGGCACGGTGTGGGTACCATGTACAATGACCAACCAAAGTAGGCATATGTCACTGACCATGACCAAAGAATGTCACTATGTGTGGTCAGCTTTGACAACTCATAACACAAGTCACAAATGGTCAGAGGGGGAAACAATTGTTTATGAATACTAGTTATCGACAAGCAAGTACAAAGACCTTCAATATGTAGTGGCAGACTGTGGCTACCATGCACAGTGACCAACCAAAGAATGCATATGTCACTGACCAGGACCAAAGAATTTCACTTCATGTGGTCAACGTTGACAACTCACAACAAGAGTCACAAATAGTCAGAGGGGGTAACAATGGTTTGGGAACAGTAGCTATCAACCAGAAAGCACAAAGACCTTCAATACGTAGTGACACGGTGTTGTAACCATGTACAGTGACAAACCAAAGTAGGCATATGCCACTAACCATGACCAAAAGAATTACACAGTGTGTGGTCAACATTGAAAACTCATAAAACGAGTCACAAATGGTCTGAGGGGGAAACAATGGATTGGGAATACTAGTTATCAACAAGCAAGTACAAAGACCTTCGACTCAGGCACAACTCTGGCACAACTATGGTACAAATATGGCACAACTCTGGCAGAACTCTGGTAAAATCTTGGCACAACTCTGGCACAAGTCTGGCAGGACTGTGGCACAACTCTGGCACAACTGTGGCACAAGTCTGGCACAACTCTGGCACAACTCTGGCACAAGTCTGGCACGACTCTGGCACAACTCTGGCACAACTCTGGCACAACTCTGGTACACCTCTGGCACAACTCTGGCACAACTATGGCACAACTCTGGCACAACTCTGGCATAACTCTGGCTCAACTGTGGCACAAATCTGGCAGAACTCTGACACAACTCTGGCACAACTCTGGTACAAGTCTGGCACAATTCTGGCACAACTCTCGCACAACTCTGGCACAAATCAGGCACAAGCACAACACTTACACAGCTTTCGCACAACTCTGGCACAAATCAGGCACAAGCACAACACTTACACAGCTTTCGCACAACTCTGGCA
The DNA here is from genome assembly GCA_023375785.1 of Penium margaritaceum. Taxonomy (NCBI): domain Eukaryota; kingdom Viridiplantae; phylum Streptophyta; class Zygnematophyceae; order Desmidiales; family Peniaceae; genus Penium; species Penium margaritaceum. Next base: position 24,259 of record SZWC01000107.1, on the reverse strand, counting down.
CAAATCAGGCACAAGCACAACACTTACACAGCTTTCGCACAACTCTGGCACAAATCAGGCACAAGCACAACACTTACACAGCTTTCGCACAACTCTGGCACAACGCTGGCACAACTCTGGCAGAACTCTGACACAACTCTGGCGCAACTCTGGTACAACTCTGGATCAACTCTGGCACAACTAGGGCACAACTCTTGCACAACTCTGGCATAAATATGGCACAACACTGGCACAACTATGGCACAACCCTGGCACAACTCTGGCACAACTCTGGCACAACTCTGGCACAACTCAGGAACAACTCTAGGACAACTCTGGTACAACTCTGGCTCAACTCTGGCAAAACTATGGGAGAACTCTGGCACAACTCTGGCACAAATCGGCACATCTCTGGCACAACTCTGGCACGACACTGGCACAACTCTGACACAACCCTGGCACAACTCTGGCACAACACTGGCACAACTCTGACACAACTCTGGCACAACTCTGGCACAACTCTAGCAAAACTCTGGCAGAACTTTGGCACGACTCTGGCACAAGTCTGGCACGGATCTGGCACAGCTCTGGCACAACTCTGGTATAATTCGGCACAACTCTGGCACAACTATGGCACAACTCAGGCACAACTCTGGCACAACTCTGGCACAACTCTGGCACAACTCTGCCACAACTCTGGCACAACAATGGCACATATTGGCGCAACTCTGGCACAACTCTGGCACCACTCTGGCACAACTCTGGCAGAACTCTGGCACAACTCTGGCACATCTCTCGCACAACTCTGGCACAACAATGGCACATATTGGCGCAACTCTGGCACAACTCTGGCACCACTCTGGCACAACTCTGGCAGAACTCTGGCACAACTCTGGCACATCTCTCGCACAACTCTGGCACAACAATGGCACATATTGGCGCAACTCTGGCACAACTCTGGCACCACTCTGGCACAACTCTGGCAGAACTCTGGCACAACTCTGGCACATCTCTCGCACAACTCTGGCACAACAATGGCACATATTGGCGCAACTCTGGCACAACTCTGGCACCACTCTGGCACAACTCTGGCAGAACTCTGGCACAACTCTGGCACATCTCTCGCACAACTCTGGCACAACAATGGCACATATTGGCGCAACTCTGGCACAACTCTGGCACCACTCTGGCACAACTCTGGCAGAACTCTGGCACAACTCTGGCACATCTCTCGCACAACTCTGGCACAACAATGGCACATATTGGCGCAACTCTGGCACAACTCTGGCACCACTCTGGCACAACTCTGGCAGAACTCTGGCACAACTCTGGCACATCTCTCGCACAACTCTGGCACAACAATGGCACATATTGGCGCAACTCTGGCACAACTCTGGCACCACTCTGGCACAACTCTGGCAGAACTCTGGCACAACTCTGGCACATCTCTCGCACAACTCTGGCACAACAATGGCACATATTGGCGCAACTCTGGCACAACTCTGGCACCACTCTGGCACAACTCTGGCAGAACTCTGGCACAACTCTGGCACATCTCTCGCACAACTCTGGCACAACAATGGCACATATTGGCGCAACTCTGGCACAACTCTGGCACCACTCTGGCACAACTCTGGCAGAACTCTGGCACAACTCTGGCACATCTCTCGCACAACTCTGGCACAACAATGGCACATATTGGCGCAACTCTGGCACAACTCTGGCACCACTCTGGCACAACTCTGGCAGAACTCTGGCACAACTCTGGCACATCTCTCGCACAACTCTGGCACAACAATGGCACATATTGGCGCAACTCTGGCACAACTCTGGCACCACTCTGGCACAACTCTGGCAGAACTCTGGCACAACTCTGGCACATCTCTCGCACAACTCTGGCACAACAATGGCACATATTGGCGCAACTCTGGCACAACTCTGGCACCACTCTGGCACAACTCTGGCAGAACTCTGGCACAACTCTGGCACATCTCTCGCACAACTCTGGCACAACAATGGCACATATTGGCGCAACTCTGGCACAACTCTGGCACCACTCTGGCACAACTCTGGCAGAACTCTGGCACAACTCTGGCACATCTCTCGCACAACTCTGGCACAACAATGGCACATATTGGCGCAACTCTGGCACAACTCTGGCACCACTCTGGCACAACTCTGGCAGAACTCTGGCACAACTCTGGCACATCTCTCGCACAACTCTGGCACAACAATGGCACATATTGGCGCAACTCTGGCACAACTCTGGCACCACTCTGGCACAACTCTGGCAGAACTCTGGCACAACTCTGGCACATCTCTCGCACAACTCTGGCACAACAATGGCACATATTGGCGCAACTCTGGCACAACTCTGGCACCACTCTGGCACAACTCTGGCAGAACTCTGGCACAACTCTGGCACATCTCTCGCACAACTCTGGCACAACAATGGCACATATTGGCGCAACTCTGGCACAACTCTGGCACCACTCTGGCACAACTCTGGCAGAACTCTGGCACAACTCTGGCACATCTCTCGCACAACTCTGGCACAACAATGGCACATATTGGCGCAACTCTGGCACAACTCTGGCACCACTCTGGCACAACTCTGGCAGAACTCTGGCACAACTCTGGCACATCTCTCGCACAACTCTGGCACAACAATGGCACATATTGGCGCAACTCTGGCACAACTCTGGCACCACTCTGGCACAACTCTGGCAGAACTCTGGCACAACTCTGGCACATCTCTCGCACAACTCTGGCACAACAATGGCACATATTGGCGCAACTCTGGCACAACTCTGGCACCACTCTGGCACAACTCTGGCAGAACTCTGGCACAACTCTGGCACATCTCTCGCACAACTCTGGCACAACAATGGCACATATTGGCGCAACTCTGGCACAACTCTGGCACCACTCTGGCACAACTCTGGCAGAACTCTGGCACAACTCTGGCACATCTCTCGCACAACTCTGGCACAACAATGGCACATATTGGCGCAACTCTGGCACAACTCTGGCACCACTCTGGCACAACTCTGGCAGAACTCTGGCACAACTCTGGCACATCTCTCGCACAACTCTGGCACAACAATGGCACATATTGGCGCAACTCTGGCACAACTCTGGCACCACTCTGGCACAACTCTGGCAGAACTCTGGCACAACTCTGGCACATCTCTCGCACAACTCTGGCACAACAATGGCACATATTGGCGCAACTCTGGCACAACTCTGGCACCACTCTGGCACAACTCTGGCAGAACTCTGGCACAACTCTGGCACATCTCTCGCACAACTCTGGCACAACAATGGCACATATTGGCGCAACTCTGGCACAACTCTGGCACCACTCTGGCACAACTCTGGCAGAACTCTGGCACAACTCTGGCACATCTCTCGCACAACTCTGGCACAACAATGGCACATATTGGCGCAACTCTGGCACAACTCTGGCACCACTCTGGCACAACTCTGGCAGAACTCTGGCACAACTCTGGCACATCTCTCGCACAACTCTGGCACAACAATGGCACATATTGGCGCAACTCTGGCACAACTCTGGCACCACTCTGGCACAACTCTGGCAGAACTCTGGCACAACTCTGGCACATCTCTCGCACAACTCTGGCACAACAATGGCACATATTGGCGCAACTCTGGCACAACTCTGGCACCACTCTGGCACAACTCTGGCAGAACTCTGGCACAACTCTGGCACATCTCTCGCACAACTCTGGCACAACTCTGGAACAACTCTGGCACAACTCTGGCACAACTCTGGCACAACTCTGGCACAACTCTAGCACAACTCTGGCACAACTCTGGCACAACTCTTGCACAACTCTGGCACATGTGGCACAACTATGGCACAACTCTGGCAACACTCTGTACAACTCTGGCACAACTCTGGCACAACGCTGGCACATTTGTGAGAGACGAAATGATGCAAGTAGTGGCACGGTGTGGCTAGCGTGCACAGTGACAAACGAAATGATGCATACGTCACTGACTATGACCAAAGAAGTCCACTATGTATGGTCAACATTAACAACTCATAACACGAGTCAAAAATTGTCAGAAGGAGAGACAATGGTTTAGAAACCCTATATATGGACAAGAAAGGACAAAGCACTTCAATACGTAGTGGCACGGTGTGGCTACTATGCACACCGACCAACCAAACTAGGCATATTTCACTGACCAGGACCAAAGAATTTCAATATGGGTGGTCAACGTTCACAACCTATAGCTCGAGTCACAAATGGTCAGAGGGGGAAACAATGGTTTCGGAATATTAGTTTTCAACTAGCAAGTAGAACGACCTTCAACAAGTAGAAGCACTGTGTGGCTACTATGCACAATGACCGGCTAAAGTAGGCATATGTACTGCCTTTGACCAAAGAAATCCGCTGTGTGTAGTCAACGTTGACAACTCATAATGCGAGTCACAAATGGTCAGAGGGGGAAACGACGGTTTGGGACCACCAGGTATCAACAAGCAAGCACAAGGACCTTCAGTAAGTAGTGGCACAGTGTGGCTACCATGTACAATGACCAACCAAAATAGGCATATGTCACTGACCATGACCAAAGATTGTCACTATGTGTGGTCAGCTTTGACAACTCATAACAGAAGTCACAAATGGTCAGAGGGGGAAATGATGGTTTGTGAATGCTAGTTATTGACTAGCAAGTACAAAGACCTTCATTATGTAGTGGCACAGTGTGACTACCATGCACAGTGACCGACGAAAGTATGCATATGTCGCTGACCATGACAAAGAATTCCACTTCATGTGGTCAACGTTGACAACTCACAACAAGAGTCAGAGATAGTCAAAGGGGGTAACAATGGTTTGGGAACACTAGCTATCAACTAGAAAGCACAAAGACCTTCAATACGCAGTGACACGGCGTTACAACCATGTACAATAACAAACCAAAGTAGGCATATGTCACTAACCATAACGAAAAGAATTTCACAGTGTGTGGTCAACGTTGAAAACTCATAACGCGAGTCAAAAATGGTCAGAGGGGGGAACAATGGGTTGGGAACACTAGTTATCACCTAGCAAGCACAAAGACCTTCAACAAGTAGTGGCACAGTGTGGCTAGCGTGCACAGTGACCAACCAAAGGATGCATACGTCACTGACTGTGACCAAAGAAGTCCACTATATGTGGTCAATATTGACAACTGATAACACAAGTCACAAATGGTCAGAGGGAGAGACAATGGTTTGGCAACCCTATGTATCGACTATAAAGGACAAAGAACTTCAATAAGTACTGGCACGGTGGGGCTACTATGCACGCTGAACAACCAAACGAGGCATATGTCAATGGCCATGACCAAAGAATTTCAATATGGGTGGTCAATGTTCAAAACCCATAACACAAGTCACAAACGGTCAGAGGGGGAAACAATGGTTTTGGACTATTGGTTTTCAACTAGCAAGTGCATCGACCTTCAATTTGCAGTGGCACAGTGTGGCTACCATGCATAGTGATCAACCGAAGGATGCATATGTCACTGACCAGGACCAATGGATTTTACTTCATGTGGTCAACATTGACAACTCACAACAAGAGTCACAGATAGTCAAAGGGGGCAACAATGGTTTTGGAACACTAGCTATCAAGTAGAAAGCACAAAGATCTTCAATACGTAGTGACATGGCGTGGCAACCATGTATAGTGACCAACCAAAGTAGGCATATGCCACTACCTATGACCAAAAGAATTTCACATTGTGTGGTCGACGTTGAAAACTCATGACACGAGTCACAAATGGTCAGAGGGGGAAACAATGGGCTGGGAACACTAGTTATCAGCTAGTAAGTACAAATACCTTCAACAAGTAGTGACACGGTGTGGCTAGCGTGCACAGTGACCAACCAAAGGATGCATACGTCACTGACTATGACCAAAGAAGTCCACTATGTGTGGTCAACATTGAAAACTCATAACACGAATCACAAATGGTCAGAGAGAGAGACATTGGTTTGGGAACCCTATGTATTACCTAGAAAGGACAGAGAACTTCAATAAGTAGTGGCACGGTGTAGCTACTATGCACAACAAACAACCAAACTAGGCATATGTCACTGACCATGACCAAGGATTTTCAATATGGGTGGTCAACGTTCACAACCCATAATACGAGTCACAAATGGTCAGAGGGTGAAACAATGGTTTTGGAATATCAGTTTTCAACTAGCAAGTACAACGACATTCAATAAGTAGTACCATGGTGTGGCTACCATGCACAATGACCGGCCAAAGTACGCATGCCTACTGCCTTTGACCAAAGAAATCCGCTTCGTGTGGTCAACATTGACAACTCATGATGCGAGTCACAAATGGTGAGAGGGGGATACGATGGTTTGGGAACACCAAGTATCAACTAGCAAGCACAAGGACCTTCAATAACTAGTGGCATGGTGTGGCTACCATGTACAATGACCAACCAAAGTAGGCATATGTCACTGGCCATGACCAAAGAATGTCACTATGTGTGGTCAACTTTGACAACTCATAACAGGAGTCACAAATGCTCAGAGGGGGAAACAATGGTTTGTGAATACTAGTTATTGAATAGCAAGTACAAAACCGTTCAATATGCAGTGGCACAGTGTGGCTCCCATGCACACTGACCAACCAAAGTATGCATATGTCACTGACCATGACCAAAGAATTTCACTTCATGTGGTCAATGTTGATAGCTCACAACAAGAGTCACAGATAGTCAGAGTGGGTAACAATGGTTTGGGAACACTAGCTATCAACTTAAAAGCACAAAGACCTTCAATACATAGTGACACGGCGCGGAAACCATGTACAGTGACAAACCAAAGTAGGCATATGCCACTGACCATGACCAAAAGAAGTTCACAGTGTGTGGTCAACGTTGAAAACTCATAACACGAGTCACAAATGGTCAGAGAGGGAAACAATGGTTTAGGAACACTTATTATCAACTAGCAAGTACAAAGACCTTCAATAAGTAGTGGCACGGTCTGGCTAGCGTGCACAGTGACCAACCAAAGGATGCATACGTCACTGACTATGACCAAAGAAGTCCACTATGTGTGGTCAACATTGACAACTCATAACACAAGTCACAAATGGTCAGAGGGAGAGACAATGGGTTGGGAACCCTATGTATCGACTAGAAAGGACAAATAAATTCTATAAGCAGTAGCACAGCTTGGCTACTATGCACACCAAACAACCAAACTAGGGATATGTCACTGACCATGACCAAATAATTTCAACATGGGTGGTCAACGTTCACAACCCATAACACGAGTCACAAATGGTCAGAGGGGGGAACCATGGTTTGGGAACACTATGTATCAAATAGCATGCACAAGGACCTTCAATCAGGCACAGTGGCACGGTGGCACGGTGTGGCTACCATGTACAATGACCAACCAAAGTAGGCACATGTACTGCCTTTGACCAAAGAAATCCACTGAGTGTGGTCAACGTTGACAACTCATAATGCGAGTCACAAATGGTCAGAGGGGGAAACCATGGTTTGGGAGCACTATGTATCAAATAGCATGCACAAGGACCTTCAATAAGGCAGGTGGCACGGTGGCACGGTGTGGCTACCATGTACAATGACCAACCAAAGTAGGCATATGTCACTGACCATCACCAAAGAATGTCACTATGTGTGGTCAACTTTGACAACTCATAACACGGATCACAAATGGTCAGAGGTGGAAACAATAGTTTTTGAATACTAGTTATTGACTAGCAAGTACAAAGACCTCCAATATGCAGTGGCACAGTGTGGCTACCATGCACAGTGACCAACCAAAGTATGCATATGTCACTTACCATGACCAAAGAATTTCACTTCATGTGGTCAACGTTGACAACTCACAACAAGATTCACAGATAGTCAGAGGGGGTAACAATGGTTTGGGAACACTAGCTATCAACTAGAAAGCACAAAGACCTTCAATACGTAGTGACACGGCGTGGCAACCATGTACAGTGACAAACCAAGGAAGGCATATGCCACTAACCATGACCAAAAGAATTTTACAGTGTAAGGTCAACGTTGAAAACTCATAACACGAGTCACAAATTTTCAGAGGGGGAAACAATGGATTGGACACACTACTTATCAACTAGCAAGTACACAGACCTTCAACAAGTAGTGGCATGGTGTGGCTAGCGTGCACAGTGACCAACCAAAGGATGCATACGTCACTGACTATGACCAAAGAAGTCCACTATGTGTGGTCAACATTGACAACTCATAACAAGAGTCAAGAATGGCCGGAGGGATAGAAAATGGGTTTGGAACCCTATGCATTGACTAGAACGGACGAGGAACTTCAATAAAAGGTGGCACGGTGTAGCTGCTATGCACATTGAAAAACTAAACTCGGCATATGTCACTGACCATGACAAAAGAATTTCAATGTGTGGTCAAAGTTCACAACCCATAACACGAGTCACAGATGGTCAGAGGGGGGAACAATGGTTTCAGAATATTAGTTTTCAACTAGCAAGTACAACAACCTCCAATAAGTAGTAGCACAATGTGGCTACCACGCACAATGACCGGCCAAAGTAGGCATATGTACTGCATTTGCCCAAAGAAATCCGCTGTGTGGTCAGCGTTGACAACTCATAATACACGTCACAAATGGTCAGAGGGGGAAACGATGGTTTGGGAACACCAGGTATCAACTAGCAAGCACAAGGACCTTCAATAAGTAGTGGCACGGTGTGGGTACCATGTACAATGACCAACCAAAGTAGGCATATGTCACTGACCATGACCAAAGAATGTCACTATGTGTGGACAGCTTTGACAACTCATAACACAAGTCACAAATGGTCAGAGGGGGAAACAATGGTTTATGAATACTAGTTATCGACAAGCAAGTACAAAGACCTTCAATATGTAGTGGCACAGTGTGGCTACCATGCACAGTGACCAACCAAAGTATGCATATGTCACTGACCAGGACCAAAGAATTTCACTTCATGTGGTCAACGTTGACAACTCACAACAAGAGTCACAAATAGTCAGAGTAGGTAACAATGGTTTGGGAACAGTAGCTATCAACTAGAAAGCACAAAGACCTTCAATATGTAGTGACACAGTGTTGTAACCATGTACAGTGACAAACCAAAGTAGGCATATGCCACTAACCATGACCAAAATAATTACACAGTGTGTGGTCAACGTTGAAAACTCATAAAACAAGTCACAAATGGTCTGAGGGGGAAACAATGGATTGGGAATACTAGTTATCAACAAGCAAGTACAAAGACCTTCGACTCAGGCACAACTCTGGCACAACTATGGTACAAATCTGGCACAAATCTGGCAGAACTCTGGCACAATCTTGGCACAACTGTGGCACAACTCTGGCACGACTCTGGCACAACTCTGGCACAACTGTGGCACAAGTCTGGCACAACTCTGGCACAACTCTGGCACAAGTCTGGCACGACTCTGGCACAACTCTGGCACAACTCTGGCACAACTCTGGTACACCTCTGGCACAACTCTGGCACATATCAGCACAACTCTGGCACAACTCTGGCACAACTCTGGTACACCTCTGGCACAACTCTGGCACATATCAGCACAACTCTGGCACAACTCTGGCACAACTCTGGTACACCTCTGGCACAACTCTGGCACATATCAGCACAACTCTGGCACAACTCTGGCACAACTCTGGTACACCTCTGGCACAACTCTGGCACATATCAGCACAACTCTGGCACAACTCTGGCACAACTCTGGTACACCTCTGGCACAACTCTGGCACATATCAGCACAACTCTGGCACAACTCTGGCACAACTCTGGCACAACTCTGGCACAACTCTGGCACAACTCTCGCACAACTCTAGCACAACTCTGGCACAACTCTGGCACAACTCTGGCACAACTATGGCACAACTATGGCACAACTCTGGCACAACTCTGACACAACTCTGGCACAACTCTTGCATAACCATGGCACATCTCTTGCACAACTCTGGCATAAATATGGCACAACACTGGCACAACTGTGGCACAACACTGGCACAACTCTGGCACAACTCTGGCACAACTCTGGCACAACTCAGGAACAACTCTAGGACAACTCTGGTACAACTCTGGAACAACTCTGGTTAAACTATGGGAGAACTCTGGCACAACTCTGGCACAAATCGGCACATCTCTGGCACAACTCTGGCACAACTATGGCACAACCCTGGCACAACTCTGGCACAACACTGGCACAACTCTGACACAACTCTGGCACAACTCTGGCACAACTCTGACACAAATCTGCCACAACTCTGGTACAACTCTGGCACAACTCTGGCACAACTCAGGAACAACTCTAGGACAACTCTGGTACAACTCTGGAACAACTCTGGTTAAACTATGGGAGAACTCTGGCACAACTCTGGCACAAATCGGCACATCTCTGGTACAACTCTGGTACAACTCTGGCACAACTCTGGCACAACTCAGGAACAACTCTAGGACAACTCTGGTACAACTCTGGAACAACTCTGGTTAAACTATGGGAGAACTCTGGCACAACTCTGGCACAAATCGGCACATCTCTGGTACAACTCTGGTACAACTCTGGCACAACTCTGGCACAACTCAGGAACAACTCTAGGACAACTCTGGTACAACTCTGGAACAACTCTGGTTAAACTATGGGAGAACTCTGGCACAACTCTGGCACAAATCGGCACATCTCTGGTACAACTCTGGTACAACTCTGGCACAACTCTGGCACAACTCAGGAACAACTCTAGGACAACTCTGGTACAACTCTGGAACAACTCTGGTTAAACTATGGGAGAACTCTGGCACAACTCTGGCACAAATCGGCACATCTCTGGTACAACTCTGGTACAACTCTGGCACAACTCTGGCACAACTCAGGAACAACTCTAGGACAACTCTGGTACAACTCTGGAACAACTCTGGTTAAACTATGGGAGAACTCTGGCACAACTCTGGCACAAATCGGCACATCTCTGGTACAACTCTGGTACAACTCTGGCACAACTCTGGCACAACTCAGGAACAACTCTAGGACAACTCTGGTACAACTCTGGAACAACTCTGGTTAAACTATGGGAGAACTCTGGCACAACTCTGGCACAAATCGGCACATCTCTGGTACAACTCTGGTACAACTCTGGCACAACTCTGGCACAACTCAGGAACAACTCTAGGACAACTCTGGTACAACTCTGGAACAACTCTGGTTAAACTATGGGAGAACTCTGGCACAACTCTGGCACAAATCGGCACATCTCTGGTACAACTCTGGTACAACTCTGGCACAACTCTGGCACAACTCAGGAACAACTCTAGGACAACTCTGGTACAACTCTGGAACAACTCTGGTTAAACTATGGGAGAACTCTGGCACAACTCTGGCACAAATCGGCACATCTCTGGTACAACTCTGGTACAACTCTGGCACAACTCTGGCACAACTCAGGAACAACTCTAGGACAACTCTGGTACAACTCTGGAACAACTCTGGTTAAACTATGGGAGAACTCTGGCACAACTCTGGCACAAATCGGCACATCTCTGGTACAACTCTGGTACAACTCTGGCACAACTCTGGCACAACTCAGGAACAACTCTAGGACAACTCTGGTACAACTCTGGAACAACTCTGGTTAAACTATGGGAGAACTCTGGCACAACTCTGGCACAAATCGGCACATCTCTGGTACAACTCTGGTACAACTCTGGCACAACTCTGGCACAACTCAGGAACAACTCTAGGACAACTCTGGTACAACTCTGGAACAACTCTGGTTAAACTATGGGAGAACTCTGGCACAACTCTGGCACAAATCGGCACATCTCTGGTACAACTCTGGTACAACTCTGGCACAACTCTGGCACAACTCAGGAACAACTCTAGGACAACTCTGGTACAACTCTGGAACAACTCTGGTTAAACTATGGGAGAACTCTGGCACAACTCTGGCACAAATCGGCACATCTCTGGTACAACTCTGGTACAACTCTGGCACAACTCTGGCACAACTCTCGCACAACTCTGGCAGAACTCTGGCACAACTCTGGCACAACTCTGACACAGCTCCGGCACATCTCTGGTACAACTCTGGCACAACTCTGGTACGACTCTGGCACAACTCTGGCACAACAATGGCACAACTCTGGCACAATCTTGGCAAAACCCTGGCACAACTCTGGCACAAATCTGGCACAACTCTGGCACAACTCAGGCACAACTCTGGCACACCTCTGGCACAACTCTGGAAAAACTATGGCACATATCCGGAACAACTCTGGCACTACTCTGGCACAACTCTGGCACTACTCTGGCACAACTCTGACATGGCTCTGGCACATCTCTGGCACAACTCTGGCACAACTCTGGTATGACTCTCGCACAACCCTGGCACAACAATGGCACATAGTAGCGCAACTATGGCACAACTCTGGCAAAACTCTGGTACAATTCTGGCACAATTCTGGCACAACTCTGGCACAACTCTGGTACAAGTCTGGCACAATTCTGACACAACTCTGGCACAACTATTGCACAAATTTGGCACAACTCTGGCACAAGTATGGCACAACTCTTGCACAACTCTGGCACAACTCTGGCACAACTCTGGCACAACGCTGGCACAACTCTGGCACAACTCTGGCACAACTCTGGCACAACTCTCGCACAACTCTGCCACAACTCTGGCACAACTCTGGCACAACTCTCGCACAACTCTGCCACAACTCTGGCACAACTCTGGCACAACTCTCGCACAACTCTGCCACAACTCTGGCACAACTCTGGCACAACTCTCGCACAACTCTGCCACAACTCTGGCACAACTCTGGCACAACTCTCGCACAACTCTGCCACAACTCTGGCACAACTCTGGCACAACTCTCGCACAACTCTGCCACAACTCTGGCACAACTCTGGCACAACTCTCGCACAACTCTGCCACAACTCTGGCACAACTCTGGCACAACTCTCGCACAACTCTGCCACAACTCTGGCACAACTCTGGCACAACTCTCGCACAACTCTGCCACAACTCTGGCACAACTCTGGCACAACTCTCGCACAACTCTGCCACAACTCTGGCACAACTCTGGCACAACTCTCGCACAACTCTGCCACAACTCTGGCACAACTCTGGCACAACTCTCGCACAACTCTGCCACAACTCTGGCACAACTCTGGCACAACTCTCGCACAACTCTGCCACAACTCTGGCACAACTCTGGCACAACTCTCGCACAACTCTGCCACAACTCTGGCACAACTCTGGCACAACTCTCGCACAACTCTGCCACAACTCTGGCACAACTCTGGCACAACTCTCGCACAACTCTGCCACAACTCTGGCACAACTCTGGCACAACTCTCGCACAACTCTGCCACAACTCTGGCACAACTCTGGCACAACTCTCGCACAACTCTGCCACAACTCTGGCACAACTCTGGCACAACTCTCGCACAACTCTGCCACAACTCTGGCACAACTCTGGCACAACTCTCGCACAACTCTGCCACAACTCTGGCACAACTCTGGCACAACTCTCGCACAACTCTGCCACAACTCTGGCACAACTCTGGCACAACTCTCGCACAACTCTGCCACAACTCTGGCACAACTCTGGCACAACTCTCGCACAACTCTGCCACAACTCTGGCACAACTCTGGCACAACTCTCGCACAACTCTGCCACAACTCTGGCACAACTCTGGCACAACTCTCGCACAACTCTGCCACAACTCTGGCACAACTCTGGCACAACTCTCGCACAACTCTGCCACAACTCTGGCACAACTCTGGCACAACTCTCGCACAACTCTGCCACAACTCTGGCACAACTCTGGCACAACTCTCGCACAACTCTGCCACAACTCTGGCACAACTCTGGCACAACTCTCGCACAACTCTGCCACAACTCTGGCACAACTCTGGCACAACTCTCGCACAACTCTGCCACAACTCTGGCACAACTCTGGCACAACTCTCGCACAACTCTGCCACAACTCTGGCACAACTCTGGCACAACTCTCGCACAACTCTGCCACAACTCTGGCACAACTCTGGCACAACTCTCGCACAACTCTGCCACAACTCTGGCACAACTCTGGCACAACTCTCGCACAACTCTGCCACAACTCTGGCACAACTCTGGCACAACTCTCGCACAACTCTGCCACAACTCTGGCACAACTCTGGCACAACTCTCGCACAACTCTGCCACAACTCTGGCACAACTCTGGCACAACTCTCGCACAACTCTGCCACAACTCTGGCACAACTCTGGCACAACTCTCGCACAACTCTGCCACAACTCTGGCACAACTCTGGCACAACTCTCGCACAACTCTGCCACAACTCTGGCACAACTCTGGCACAACTCTCGCACAACTCTGCCACAACTCTGGCACAACTCTGGCACAACTCTCGCACAACTCTGCCACAACTCTGGCACAACTCTGGCACAACTCTCGCACAACTCTGCCACAACTCTGGCACAACTCTGGCACAACTCTCGCACAACTCTGCCACAACTCTGGCACAACTCTGGCACAACTCTCGCACAACTCTGCCACAACTCTGGCACAACTCTGGCACAACTCTCGCACAACTCTGCCACAACTCTGGCACAACTCTGGCACAACTCTCGCACAACTCTGCCACAACTCTGGCACAACTCTGGCACAACTCTCGCACAACTCTGCCACAACTCTGGCACAACTCTGGCACAACTCTCGCACAACTCTGCCACAACTCTGGCACAACTCTGGCACAACTCTCGCACAACTCTGCCACAACTCTGGCACAACTCTGGCACAACTCTCGCACAACTCTGCCACAACTCTGGCACAACTCTGGCACAACTCTCGCACAACTCTGCCACAACTCTGGCACAACTCTGGCACAACTCTCGCACAACTCTGCCACAACTCTGGCACAACTCTGGCACAACTCTCGCACAACTCTGCCACAACTCTGGCACAACTCTGGCACAACTCTCGCACAACTCTGCCACAACTCTGGCACAACTCTGGCACAACTCTCGCACAACTCTGCCACAACTCTGGCACAACTCTGGCACAACTCTCGCACAACTCTGCCACAACTCTGGCACAACTCTGGCACAACTCTCGCACAACTCTGCCACAACTCTGGCACAACTCTGGCACAACTCTCGCACAACTCTGCCACAACTCTGGCACAACTCTGGCACAACTCTCGCACAACTCTGCCACAACTCTGGCACAACTCTGGCACAACTCTCGCACAACTCTGCCACAACTCTGGCACAACTCTGGCACAACTCTCGCACAACTCTGCCACAACTCTGGCACAACTCTGGCACAACTCTCGCACAACTCTGCCACAACTCTGGCACAACTCTGGCACAACTCTCGCACAACTCTGCCACAACTCTGGCACAACTCTGGCACAACTCTCGCACAACTCTGCCACAACTCTGGCACAACTCTGGCACAACTCTCGCACAACTCTGCCACAACTCTGGCACAACTCTGGCACAACTCTCGCACAACTCTGCCACAACTCTGGCACAACTCTGGCACAACTCTCGCACAACTCTGCCACAACTCTGGCACAACTCTGGCACAACTCTCGCACAACTCTGCCACAACTCTGGCACAACTCTGGCACAACTCTCGCACAACTCTGCCACAACTCTGGCACAACTCTGGCACAACTCTCGCACAACTCTGCCACAACTCTGGCACAACTCTGGCACAACTCTCGCACAACTCTGCCACAACTCTGGCACAACTCTGGCACAACTCTCGCACAACTCTGCCACAACTCTGGCACAACTCTGGCACAACTCTCGCACAACTCTGCCACAACTCTGGCACAACTCTGGCACAACTCTCGCACAACTCTGCCACAACTCTGGCACAACTCTGGCACAACTCTCGCACAACTCTGCCACAACTCTGGCACAACTCTGGCACAACTCTCGCACAACTCTGCCACAACTCTGGCACAACTCTGGCACAACTCTCGCACAACTCTGCCACAACTCTGGCACAACTCTGGCACAACTCTCGCACAACTCTGCCACAACTCTGGCACAACTCTGGCACAACTCTCGCACAACTCTGCCACAACTCTGGCACAACTCTGGCACAACTCTCGCACAACTCTGCCACAACTCTGGCACAACTCTGGCACAACTCTCGCACAACTCTGCCACAACTCTGGCACAACTCTGGCACAACTCTCGCACAACTCTGCCACAACTCTGGCACAACTCTGGCACAACTCTCGCACAACTCTGCCACAACTCTGGCACAACTCTGGCACAACTCTCGCACAACTCTGCCACAACTCTGGCACAACTCTGGCACAACTCTCGCACAACTCTAGCACAACTCTGGCACAACTCTGGCACAACTCAGGCACAACTCTGGGATAACTCTGGTATAACTCTGGCACAACTCTGGCAAAAAGTCTGGGAGAACTCTGGCACAACTCTTGCATAGCTCTGGCGCAACTCTGGCACAACTCTGGCACGCCTGTCGCACAAGTCTGGCACGACTCTGGCACAACTCTGGCACAACTCTGGCACAACTCGGCACAACTCTGGCACAACCCTGGCACAACTCTGGCACCACTCTGGCACAACTCTGGCAGAACTATTGCACAACTCTGGCACAACTCTCGCATAACCCTGGCACAACTGGCACAACTTTGGCAAAACTCTTGCACAACTCTGGCACAACACTGGCACAACTCAGGCACAACTCTGGCACACCTCTGGGACAACTCTGGCACAACTCTGGCACAACTCTGGCATGACTCTGGCACATATCTGGCACGGACATGGCACAACTCTGGCACAACTCTGGCACAATTCGGCATAACTCTGGCACAACTATGGCATAACTCAGGCACAACTCTGGCAGAACTATGGCACAACTCTGGCACAACTATGGCACAACTCTGGCACAATCTTGGCACAACCCTGGCACAACTCTGGCACAAATCTGGCACAACTCTGGCACAACTCAGGCACAACTCTGGCACACCTCTGGCACAACTCTGGAAAAACAATGGCACATATCCGGCACAACTCTGGCACTACTCTGGCACAACTCTGGCACTACGCTGGCACAACTCTGACACGGCTCTGGCACATCTCTGGCACAACTGTGGCACAACTCTGGTATGACTCTCGCACAACCCTGGCACAACAATGGCACATAGTAGCGCAACTATGGCACAACTCTGGCACAACTCTGGTACAACTCTGGCACAATTCTGGCACAACTCTGGCACAACTCTGGTACAAGTCTGGCACAATTCTGACACAACTCTGGCACAAATATTGCACAAATTTGGCACAACTCTGGCACAAGTATGGCACAACTCTTGCACAACTCTGGCACAACTCTGGCACAACTCTGGCACAACGCTGGCACAACTCTGGCACAACTCTGGCACAACTCTGACACAATTCTGGTACAAATCTGGTACAACTCTGGCACAACTCTGGTACAACTCTGGCACAACTCTGGTACAACTCTGGCACAACTCTGGTACAACTCTGGCACAACTCTGGTACAACTCTGGCACAACTCTGGTACAACTCTGGCACAACTCTGGTACAACTCTGGCACAACTCTGGTACAACTCTGGCACAACTCTGGTACAACTCTGGCACAACTCTGGTACAACTCTGGCACAACTCTGGTACAACTCTGGCACAACTCTGGTACAACTCTGGCACAACTCTGGTACAACTCTGGCACAACTCTGGTACAACTCTGGCACAACTCTGGTACAACTCTGGCACAACTCTGGTACAACTCTGGCACAACTCTGGTACAACTCTGGCACAACTCTGGTACAACTCTGGCACAACTCTGGTACAACTCTGGCACAACTCTGGTACAACTCTGGCACAACTCTGGTACAACTCTGGCACAACTCTGGTACAACTCTGGCACAACTCTGGTACAACTCTGGCACAACTCTGGTACAACTCTGGCACAACTCTGGTACAACTCTGGCACAACTCTGGTACAACTCTGGCACAACTCTGGTACAACTCTGGCACAACTCTGGTACAACTCTGGCACAACTCTGGTACAACTCTGGCACAACTCTGGTACAACTCTGGCACAACTCTGGTACAACTCTGGCACAACTCTGGTACAACTCTGGCACAACTCTGGTACAACTCTGGCACAACTCTGGTACAACTCTGGCACAACTCTGGTACAACTCTGGCACAACTCTGGTACAACTCTGGCACAACTCTGGTACAACTCTGGCACAACTCTGGTACAACTCTGGCACAACTCTGGTACAACTCTGGCACAACTCTGGTACAACTCTGGCACAACTCTGGTACAACTCTGGCACAACTCTGGTACAACTCTGGCACAACTCTGGTACAACTCTGGCACAACTCTGGTACAACTCTGGCACAACTCTGGTACAACTCTGGCACAACTCTGGTACAACTCTGGCACAACTCTGGTACAACTCTGGCACAACTCTGGTACAACTCTGGCACAACTCTGGTACAACTCTGGCACAACTCTGGTACAACTCTGGCACAACTCTGGTACAACTCTGGCACAACTCTGGTACAACTCTGGCACAACTCTGGTACAACTCTGGCACAACTCTGGTACAACTCTGGCACAACTCTGGTACAACTCTGGCACAACTCTGGTACAACTCTGGCACAACTCTGGTACAACTCTGGCACAACTCTGGTACAACTCTGGCACAACTCTGGTACAACTCTGGCACAACTCTGGTACAACTCTGGCACAACTCTGGTACAACTCTGGCACAACTCTGGTACAACTCTGGCACAACTCTGGTACAACTCTGGCACAACTCTGGTACAACTCTGGCACAACTCTGGTACAACTCTGGCACAACTCTGGTACAACTCTGGCACAACTCTGGTACAACTCTGGCACAACTCTGGTACAACTCTGGCACAACTCTGGTACAACTCTGGCACAACTCTGGTACAACTCTGGCACAACTCTGGTACAACTCTGGCACAACTCTGGTACAACTCTGGCACAACTCTGGTACAACTCTGGCACAACTCTGGTACAACTCTGGCACAACTCTGGTACAACTCTGGCACAACTCTGGTACAACTCTGGCACAACTCTGGTACAACTCTGGCACAACTCTGGTACAACTCTGGCACAACTCTGGTACAACTCTGGCACAACTCTGGTACAACTCTGGCACAACTCTGGTACAACTCTGGCACAACTCTGGTACAACTCTGGCACAACTCTGGTACAACTCTGGCACAACTCTGGTACAACTCTGGCACAACTCTGGTACAACTCTGGCACAACTCTGGTACAACTCTGGCACAACTCTGGTACAACTCTGGCACAACTCTGGTACAACTCTGGCACAACTCTGGTACAACTCTGGCACAACTCTGGTACAACTCTGGCACAACTCTGGTACAACTCTGGCACAACTCTGGTACAACTCTGGCACAACTCTGGTACAACTCTGGCACAACTCTGGTACAACTCTGGCACAACTCTGGTACAACTCTGGCACAACTCTGGTACAACTCTGGCACAACTCTGGTACAACTCTGGCACAACTCTGGTACAACTCTGGCACAACTCTGGTACAACTCTGGCACAACTCTGGTACAACTCTGGCACAACTCTGGTACAACTCTGGCACAACTCTGGTACAACTCTGGCACAACTCTGGTACAACTCTGGCACAACTCTGGTACAACTCTGGCACAACTCTGGTACAACTCTGGCACAACTCTGGTACAACTCTGGCACAACTCTGGTACAACTCTGGCACAACTCTGGTACAACTCTGGCACAACTCTGGTACAACTCTGGCACAACTCTGGTACAACTCTGGCACAACTCTGGTACAACTCTGGCACAACTCTGGTACAACTCTGGCACAACTCTGGTACAACTCTGGCACAACTCTGGTACAACTCTGGCACAACTCTGGTACAACTCTGGCACAACTCTGGTACAACTCTGGCACAACTCTGGTACAACTCTGGCACAACTCTGGTACAACTCTGGCACAACTCTGGTACAACTCTGGCACAACTCTGGTACAACTCTGGCACAACTCTGGCACAACTCAGGCACAACTCTGGGATAACTCTGGTATAACTCTGGCACAACTCTGGCACAAAGTCTGGGAGAACTCTGGCACAACTCTTGCAGAGCGCTGGCGCAACTCTGGCACAACTCTGGCACGCCTGTCGCACAACTCTGGCACGACTCTGGCACAACTCTGGCACAACTCTAGCACAACTCTGGCACAACTATGGCACAACTCTGGCACACCTCTGGCACAACTCTGGCACAACTCTGGCACAACTCTGGCACAACTCTGGCACAACTCTGGCACAACTCTGGCACAAGTCTCGCACAACTCTGGCACAACACTAGCACAACTCTGGCACAACTCTGGCACAACTCTTGCACAACTCTGGCACATGTGGCACAACTATGGCACAACTCTGGCAACACTCTGTTTAACTCTGGCACAACTCTGGCACAACTCTGGCACAACTCTGACAAACGAAATGATGCAAGTAGTGGCAGGGTGTGGCTAGCGTGCACAGTGACAAACGAAATGATGCATACATCACTGACTATGACCAAAGAAGTCCACTATGTATGGTCAACATTGACAACTCATAACACGAGTCAAAAATTGTCAGAAGGAGAGACAATGGTTTAGAAACCCTATATATGGACTAGAAAGGACAAAGAACTTCAATACGTAGTGGCACGGTGTGGCTACTATGCACACCGACCAACCAAACTAGGCATATTTCACTGACCAGGACCAAAGAATTTCAATATGGGTGGTCAAAGTTCACAACCTATAGCTCGAGTCACAAATGGTCAGAGGGGGAAAAAATGGTTTCGGAATATTAGTTTTCAACTAGCAAGTACAACGACCTTCAACAAGTAGAAGCACTGTGTGGCTACCATGCATAATTCGGGCAAAGTAGGCATATGTACTGCCTTTGACCAAAGAAATCTGCTGTGTGTAGTCAACGTTGACAACTCATAATGCGAGTCACAAATGGTCAGAGGGGGAAATGACGGTTTGGGACCACCAGGTATCAACAAGCAAGCACAAGGACCTTCAGTAAGTAGTGGCACAGTGTGGCTACCATGTACAATGACCAACCAAAATAGGCATATGTCACTGACCATGACCAAAGATTGTCACTATGTGTGGTCAGCTTTGACAACTCATAACACAAGTCACAAATGATCAGAGGGGGAAACGATGGTTTGTGAATGCTAACTATCGGCTAGCAAGTACAAAGACCTTCAATATGTAGTCGCACAGTGTGACTACCATGCACAGTGACCGACAAAAGTATGCATATGTCGCTGACCATGACAAAGAATTCCACTTCATGTGGTCAACGTTGACAACTCACAACAAGAGTCACAGATAGTCAAAGGGGGTAACAATGGTTTGGGAACACTAGCTATCAACTAGAAAGCACAAAGACCTTCAATACGCAGTGACACGGTGTTACAACCATGTACAATGACAAACCAAAGTAGGCATATGTCACTAACCATAACGAAAAGAATTTCACAGTGTGTGGTCAACGTTGAAAACTCATAACGCGAGTCAAAAATGGTTAGAGGGGGAAGCAATGGGTTGGGAACACTAGTTATCACCTAGCAAGTACAAAGACCTTCAACAAGTAGTGGCACGGTGTGGCTAGCGTGCACAGTGACCAACCAAAGGATGCATACGTCACTGACTGTGACCAAAGAAGTCCACTATATGTGGTCAACATTGACAACTCATAACACAAGTCACAAATGGTTAGAGGGAGAGACAATGGTTTGGCAACCCTATGTATCTACTATAAAGGACAAAGAACTTCAAAAAGTACTGGCACCGTGAGGCTACTATGCACGCTGAACAACCACACTAGGCATATGTCAATGGCCATGACCAAAGAATTTCAATATGGGTGGTCAATGTTCACAACCCATAACACAAGTCACAAACGGTCAGAGGGGGAAACAATGGTTTTGGACTATTGGTTTTCAACTAGCAAGTGCAACAACCTTCAACTAGTAGCACGGTGTGGCTACCATGCACAATGACCGACCGATGTAGGCATATGTACTACCTTTGACCAACGAAATCCATTGTGTGTGGTCAACGTTGACAATCATATTGCGAGTCACAAATGGTCAGGTGGGGAAACGATGGTTTGGGAACACCAGGTATCAACTAGCAAGCACAAGGACCTTAACTAAGTAGTCGCACGGTGTGGCTACCGTGTACAATGACCAACAAAAGTAGGCATATATCACTGACCATGACCAAAGAATGTCACTATGTGTGGTCAACTTTGACAACTCATAACCGGAGTCACAAATGGTCAGAGGAGAAAACAACAGTTTGTGAATACTAGTTATCGACTAGCAAGTACAAATACCTTCAATATGTAGTGGCACAGTGTGGCTACCATACACAGTGACCAACCAAAGTATGCATATGTCGCTGACCGTGACCAAGGAATTCCACTTCATATGGTCAACGTTGACAACTCATAACAAGAGTCACAGATAGTCAGAGGGGGTAAAAATGGGTTGGGAACAGTAGCTATCAACTAGAAAGCACAAAGACCTTCAATACGCAGTGACACGGCGTGGCAACGATGTACAGTGACAAACCAATGTAGGCATATGCCACTAACCATGACCAAAAGAATTTCACAGCGTGTGGTGAACATTGAAAACTCATAACACGAGTCACAAATGGCCAGAGGGGGAAAAAATGGGTTGGGAACACTAGTTATCAACCTGCAAGTACAAAGACCTTCGACTCAGGCACAACTCTGGCACAACTATGGTACAAATCTGGCACAACTCTGGCACGACTGTGGCACAACTCTGGCACAACTCTGGCACAACTTTGGTACACCTCTGGCACAACTCTGACATAACTCTGGCCCACCTGTGGCACAAATCTGGAACAACTCTGACACAGCTCTGGCGAAACTCTGGTACAACTCTGGCACAACTCTGGCACATATCGGCACAACTCTGGCACAATTCTGGCACAACTCTGGCACAACTCTGGCACAACTATGGCACAACTCTGGCACAACTCTGGCAAAACTCTTGCACAACGCTGGCACAACTCTAGCACAACTCTGGCACAACTTTGGCACAACTCTGGCACAACTATGGCACAACTATGGCACAACTCTGGCACAACTCTGACACAACTCTGGAGCAACTCTCGCATAACCATGGCACATCTCTTGCACAACTCTGGCATAAAAATGGCACAACACTGGCACAACTATGGCACAACCCTGGCATAACTCTGGCACAACTCTGGCACAACTATGGCACAACTCAGGAACAACTCTGGGACAACTCCGATACAACTCTGGCACAACTCTGGCACAACTATGGGATAACTCTGGCACAACTCTGGCACAAATCGGCACATCTCTAGCACATCTCTGGCACAACTCTGGCACACCTCTGGCACAACTCTGGCACAACTATGGCACAACTCTGGCACAGCTCTGGCACAACTCTGGCACAACTCTGACACAACCCTGGCACAACTCTGACACAACTATGGCACAGTCTGGCACAACTCGCGCACAACTTTGGCACGACTCTGGAACAACTCTGGCACAACTCTGGCATAAACTGGCACAACTGTGGCACAACGTTTGCACAGCTCTGGCACAACTCTGGCACAACTCTGGCAAAACTCTGGTTAAACTCTGGCACAACTTTTGCACAGCTCTGGCACAACTCTGGCACGACTCTGGTACACCTCTGGAACAACTCTGGGACAACTCTGGTATAACTCTGGCACAACTCTGGTACCACTCTGGTACAACTCTGGGAGAACTCTGGCACAACTCTGGCACAACTATGGCACAACTCTGGCACAACTCTGGCACAACTCTGACACAGGTCTGGCACGGATTTGGCACAACTCTGGCACAACTCTGGCAGAGCTCGGCACAACTCTGGCACAACTATGGCACAACTCAGGCACAACTCTGGCACAACTCTGGCACAACTCTCGCACAACTATGGCACAACTCTGGCCCAATCTTGGCACACCTCTGGCACAACTCTTGCACAACTCTGGCACAACTCTGGCACAACTCTGGCAAAACTCTGGCACATGTCTGGC
>SZWC01000106.1:609401-631842 GCA_023375785.1 Penium margaritaceum | reverse complement strand
GATATAGACATAGATATAGATATAGATATAGATATAGATATAGATGTAGATATAGATATAGATATAGATATAGATATAGACATAGATATAGATATATATATATATAGATGTAGATGTACATATAGATATAGATATAGATATAGATATTAATGTACATATAGATATTGACATAGATATATATCTATGTATAGATGTATATATGGACATGGATATAGGTATATATAGATGTACCTAGAGATGTGAAAAATGATATAGATATAGATTGGAATAGATAGAAACATACATATAAATGTAGATGTAGATCTAGATTTCATTTTTTATATGAATTTGGATACTAATACAGATAAATGTTTAGATATAGATAAAGATAAATGTGTAGATATTGATATGGATATAAATATAGATGCAAATACATATATAGATACAGATGAATATATACATTTATACATATAAATATACATGTAGATATTGATTTTTTTACACATAGGAGTAAAAGGATACAAATATATATGTACAGATATTCATATAGATATAAATATATCTATATCGTTTAGATATAGATACATCTAAAAATACAAGTTTAGATACAATATTCACATTTAATGTTCCAAAAATTGTTATGATTCATCATAACAAATATTGTGTTTACACAAAACATTCCATAAATCTTGCAGTTTTAACATTCATATTTAATATTCACATAAAATTTTATTATTCATAAACAAATATTCATGTATCATATTCTCGCATGAAATGCTACATAAACATTGATTTTAGATTAAGTATACATATATATGAACACTTGAGAATGTAGATGAATTTGATGGAGGAATGAATCTTGAAATGTGTTGAATGTCATTAGAGGATTGGAAATCCTTCTATATTGTCTTATGGTTCTATTATACATCGTTTTGAACTTGAAATAGAGCATATTATCAATTGATTAGGTTTCATGAATAAAAAAGACCTTCATGTTAAATCTGTAATCCTCGCTATTATGAGAAAAAAAAATTCTTTCACAAATGATACATTTCTCAAGTGTAGATGTACCTGCTAAAGGGTTGAATACAGATATTCAATAGGATTCTATGCTTCACAGAATTCTAAACGTGCATGTTTGCATATTTATTAGGCAATGTGCGCCTGGTTGTAACATTCATAATTGACCTACTTTCTTTTACTTGCATTGAGTTCAGATCAAGCATAGAGTTTTATCCCTACGGGGCTGGAAGATTTCAGGATCTTGTAGTCTTGATCGAGTATTGTTTTACGATTGAGTCTACTGAATATCCTTTCTCATCATCATGGTTTTCCTCATGAAGTATCTAAATGCGCGCTGTAGTGTTTTGTCGCCACGATGAAGTTTTGTTGCACGTATATGATGTCAAATATACTACCTCGCGTGTCTGTACACATTTCCTGGTTAGCGCGCATGGATTATGTCTTAAGTGTGAACTTGCGAATGACATGGAGGGATGGAGTCCTAGAGTCAGAGCTCCAAAAAAGGTGCTGTAGGTTTTCAGAGAAGCCGCATTGCTCAACAAAAAAGCGGGTTATTGCTTAATAGTACCATTGTGCACAAGCACAAGACTTATTGAAATTGAAGGCCCACGTTTGAACCCCTATCGCAAAAACAAGAAGCTTGATTGGAACAACATGTTGATGATCTTAATGTTGCCTTCCTTGATGTTGCATATTTCAGCTAGAAAACAATGGATTCTTTTGCACCAAAAATCCATTAACAAAATGTTGTCAGTTAAAGGCCACAATTGTGGCCCATGTGTTTGACACTGAAATTCTTCTTGGCACAAATAACATGTCAGAAACTCAACAATGACAAACGTTTGCCACAAATGACCTCGTCGCATCAAAAAACTACTTTATTCCTCCTTTATCCTTTTTTTTTAACGTTTGCCACAAATGACCTCGTCGTATCAAAAAACCAATAATGAATATCCAAAAACGGGAACGCATCACATGTGCTCACACTAACGAAGAGTCAGTTTTGGCTCCTCTTAAGTGCTCCAAAAAGGAGTTGTAATAATGGTGGGCCCCAATGCATTCAAGATAAACATAAGCTAGGAGGACATGTACAAATTTATTACAACAAATCTAACAACTCATTCCTTTTTAAATATTTGGCATAGGTTGTGGCGCATTGGCCAAAAGTGTCCCTACAACCATCTACTCCAAAACAAATAATTTTATCACAGTTTCCCCCAAACCCACACAACCACAACTTGATATACACTACACTTGCACATATACAGAAAGAAAAACACTTATACTTTAAAGCCTTCAAGAACGTTGTCCAAAATCAAAATTCAAATTTCAGTGACAAGAAATCTTAAGAAAAGTCAGTACATGACAAGGAATACCTTTTTTGAAGAGTTCATAGTAGATATGGCTGCTCTCGTACTTATTCATGTAATTAAGGGTTTGAGGAAACAAGGGAAAACATTTAAAATACTTTGACGGCTACTCATGATTTTAGCCAACATGTCAAGAACAGACACAAACGACCTACACAATAGTCCAATGGATTCATTCTAAAAATTTCCAGTAATTCAACAAAAATCAACAAGTGTATGAAAACTTAAATCCAGCTCCATCCAAATGATGTTACAATATCTTAACGAGCAATGAATAACGTAAAAAGAGATAGAATGGAACCACGAGTAATTAAAAACCATTTTGTAAACCAAAACAATATTTTTAGGTGAAATTATTTGTTTCGTTGTTTTCTCAAATAAATTTCAAAAACACAAGGAAAGAAAATCTGAATTTTTTTTTGTTTTATAGTATCATAATGGAAATATCAGTCCTAATCATTATTGAGTGAAGCTATTACTACGCTGGTGCCAAGCTCCGATATGGTGAAGACGGTATGACGTTCAGAGCACTGTACACAAAGTTACGGATTTTACGGTGGATTTACGGGTCTACATCGACTGGGAATTTCCTTCCGTACAGGCCAGACACATCCTGCCGTGGAGTAGCCTAAAGGGCTTGAAACTTATTATATTGTGTTGGCATGCGCAAGAGGCTCGCGCATGCCCCTAAGCTGGCTCGAGGAAGAGGAGAGCTACTTGCTACATAGTACTACACAGCCACACTTGTCAGGGAGTCCTTTAGCTGACTCGGCAAGCATCATGCACTCTGAACATGAGGCTTTTACTACATCAGCAGCCTCATGCATGGATTGAAGGCCCCTTCAACCAACATGGGCCAATCTGGTGCGAGCTTTAGGTGGATGTTGATCAACGGTCCTGATGCGGCAGCATGGGGAGATCAACGATCATCATAGGAAGGCCTAATGAACAAGCAACCTAAAGACCTGATGAAGCTTCCTAAAAGAGGAAGCTTCCCCCTAGACCAACACAGGTATCAGTAAGAGCTTAGGATTGAAGGAAGATTCCATAAAATGGAAGCTTTCCTAGAGTAAGGCAGAGGTGGCAGAAGACCAGAACAACCTGAAGGAAGCTTCTCGTTCAATTTGTCAACTTGCCACGACCTCAAGTATAAAAGGCGAAGGTCGTGCCTCTTCTCTGTATCCCAGCATCGCCAATATCATCTCTCCAACACCACATGCAAGGCTCCATGCCTTAGCACCAGAGCACCTTCAACAACGATGCTGCTTGAGTTCCTCCGAAGACCCTTGTAAGCCTTGCACTTGCGTGCCAGCTTGGGTGGAGGACGATGCTCGTGATCCCTCCAAGATCCCTGTAAGCTTGGCAAGCTCTGCCAGCCTGGGAGGAGGTCAATCCCTCCAAGACCCCTGTAAGCATGGCACGGCCTGCCAACCTGGGAGGAGGACGCCCTGACATCCTGAAGGCCGTTCACTATTGCGACGATCTTGTGTCGAGACCCTTGCTCTGACGGCCTTGATGGCCTAGGAAGGCGTTGTGCCCCAGTTTAGAGCCATGAGTTATGTCACTACTGAGCTGTTTTTCCTTGTAGAATACTTGTACTTTTAAGAAGATTCAACTCCATCATTCTTGCTTCCGCTAATTTCTCAACAGCGTGTATAAGGCATGATTGCTGGGCATAAAACATCTCATGACAGCACGGGACCCCCTTGTTGGATCAGAGCACGCGGTGGCTTTGTAACTCCAAGCTCACAAAAAACCATCAATCACACGTTCATGTATTGTTTAAACAAATAATCTAAGGGTTCATTCAAAAAATCAATAACATTATTCAATGACATCCCTTAGCACCACTAACATGTAGAGTACAGAACTTGATGATGTAAACAATACCAGATGCACGATTCTTAAGCTTTGTATTAAAGTACACTTTTTATTAGGGAATGTATTATATTCCTTTTGAGTAAAAAGCATAAATGATAAAATTATCAAAAAATTACAAAGTTATATAACTAAGGGAAAAAAACCAAACTAAGGATAGTTCTACTTGTGAAATCCATAAGGATAGTTCGATTACGAAATGAAGGAAAAAAATGCCAAAGACCTTGTCACTAGACACCATGATGTTTTTAAGTAGTATGGGTAAGATTAGTTTCTAACCTTCGATAACATCAGGTAGAAAGATCTTAAAAGAGAGCATCAAAGTAAAAGGTATAAAACATAACAGAAGAAATACATATTTTGATATAAAAAGTATTTAAATTTTCATCTTTAGTTCGAATACGTATTTTTATTCCATGTTTGAAAATCATTACTTATCAACATATCTTTGCATCTTAAAAAATAAAATACATAAAATGGGAAAAAAATTAATATGAGACAAGAATTCGAAACATATTGATTTAAACAATTCTTATTTATATAAACAGTTGACAATTCATATTAAAATGATGATTAAATAAATAAAAGACTTTTTAAGCGTAAAACAACACACATGTCGAGTATTGAATAAATGTGTGTAGTAAAAGTAACCATCATGAGGAATTTTCTCCTCGTGAATGAAAAACGTTTTTAATTTAATTGATTCATTTTATTTCATTACTAGACAACTATAAAATGAAGTGCTGACGTTCATACATTAAATCACTCAGAAACAAATCATATTCAATGTTTATTCTAATGAATACATGTAATATGTATTTTTCCACAAAGAGATTGAATTATGCATTCAATGGAAAAAATGAAATAAAAACGGGATTTCGATTTGAAACCATGATACGTTAGAACATCTTCCAACATGAAATAAAACATGACTATATTCATCCAAGTGAATGATTTTGAAAACGTTATCTTGTGTATGTGTCTCTTTGAATTTTTTTTCATAATTCACCAAGATTTACAATTTTGAGCACCTTGGAAATTATTATCAACTTATCTTGAACTTTCATCTTAGTGAAAACAATCCTTCTTTGTATGTGTGTTGAAATTAGAAGAATGTGCACAAACGTTTTGATTCAGTATTCATGTATGCCCATTTACATGCTTAGTTGAATCTCATATCTTTTGTGTACATTGTAAGACTTAAATTATAAGGTTCAACCTGATAGAGAAGTTTTTGGCAATAGATAAAATGTTGTGTTAAATTGGTATGAGGTGAACATGTATAGTTTGGCTTTGTCTTGCTACAAGGCTAAGAGAACCAAGTGATAAGAGATTTTAAATGGTTTTCTAGAAACAGAGATTGTCGATTGTTTTCAAGTTTTTATACCTATACGATGCCTTCTAGATTAGTATGAAATAAAAGGCAACCTAAAGCAATTTTGAATGGCAAAGTTTGCCTTGATATCCAAGGAAGGCATGAAAGTAGACCATCCATTAAACATATCAGGTTACAATAGTAAGGCCCATTATATTCACATTGATGTACTTTAAAAGTCATATTGGAGAAATTTTTAAATGACATTTTTGCATCTGTACTAATGAATTTCATACATATTTGTTCTTGTCTTAAACGAAAGCCAAAATAAAAGATTGCAAACTTTATTATCATTTAATTTGTAACCTATGAAAGTACATATGATTGTCGAAAGAATTGGTAATCATGTTGGTTCATTTTCATTTGAATTCATGTTTTCAAATCTCTTAAAAATGCGCATTAACTTAAAAAACCATTATGTTCTCCGTTATGTTCACATTAAATGGGCAGTTTACTCGTATTGATATTTAATAAGTTCTTTCTTTCGTCTTTAGGAGAGTTTTGATGTCCATGCCCTCATGTTTCACATATAATATGAGAACTAAACATGTGGATGTGATTTTTGTTGTTTTTTTTGTTTTATGTGTGATTTGATTTCCTTATGTTCATGAGCATCTTAGCAAAAATTTCACGTCATGGACATATTTTATACGTGGTCCAATTTTTGAAATATATAATATAACCATTATTGTGTTTCATCAACTGTTGGTACTAAATCTTATGTTCTAATTACTATTCATATATTTCAAGCTAAGATAGAGTATGATTCGTGTTTACAAGAGAAGGAAGTTTGAAAAATAATCATATTCATCATATAGAGGGAACCCATATCCTTTTTCCGTAAGGATTGCGAAATAGTATAGGAGGAAGGTAAAATTAACCATTTTGCATGGTGATAATCTATAATCCAAAAGTGAGATTTATTCTGAATTGAATGTCATTAAGATATTGAAATAGGTTATTAGTATACTGTGCAAAATCAGATATGGATTTTCATATTAACATTTACAATGATGGCTACAAAACCATCCTCATTCAAAGAGCATTCCACACCGTTACCATTTTTCATAGGATTTTGGTCGTCTTCTTTGTACCGTGTGAATATTTACACATTAAAGAGTGTGTTATCAAAAGCATGCCACTTTTTGCAATGGAGGAAAGTGCTAAATGAATTTTCATTTAGTATTTTTCTTTTGATTTTGAATCCTTCAACATATTCCAATGATGAAGGAATAGATCCTTTCATTGCATTTAGTTAAAATGAGGTCTGGGTCTTTGGTACGTTGATTGATTCTTGAGGAACCATTTTGGTTACCCATTTTGTTCATATGTACATTAAACTGAGATTTTATTATGTGTGAAGTGCAATAGCATGTTTAGAAGTGGATTTAGATTGAGTGTGACTGGTGTAATGTCATTCATGTGTTGTTTTGCATATTGTATTACGAGGAGTACGGTTTGTCTTAGTGTATGAGAAACATTTCGTCTTAAATATCACATTTTTTGTAAAACAGTGCACTATACGTGTGTTTTGTTGATTGTTTAAGAACTGTGAAAACTTCGTGTGAACTATTTAGGATTATTTGGATATGATTCACTTGCAATTTTTACCTACGTATTAATTTTTGTAAACGATTATAGATCTTAATTATATCTTGAGTTAACAATTTTCCCATCATACTATGCAATTATGTTAAGAGAACTGGAAGCATGGGAATTGGTTTCTTAGTAATGTTTGTGAATAATGCAAGAATATCTCGTGGATGATAGAATTGTTGAGATTGAGGTTGTTTTCATTGATATTGCTTTACTCACCTACGATTCTTAAGTTTAAAAACTAAAACTTTAAGGTCGCATTGAAATTAAAAAAATTCTCAGACGTATTTGATGTAATTTGTTTTGAAATTTTGTGAAGACAAGTTTTTTATTTGGAAATTCAGACATGTTCTTTAGATCAAGACCATCTTGTATTGTTTTCTTCTTTGCATTCAAGTTCATGTCCATTTTGTAGTTTTGGTATGTCCTCATTGTACATGAAACTATAATTCCTTTTTGCGTCATTGTATTTTGTTGATTCAGGTGAAATTATGGAAGAAAATGCATACTTATGTCAAAGATTTTCCATGCCGCAATTTTCAGGAAGAATATTAGCCTGAACCTCTTGAAAATTAATCTTAGAATGAAGACAAATGTTTACAATTGTACCTGATGTTCGTCTTTCATACATGGAATCACACTTGAAAAAGGCCATATAACAGTACTTTTTAAGGCCCATGGACAGAAAATTTGTTGTAGAATAGGCTGGTAACTCGCTTTGGACTATTAGGGTTTTTTTAATTATTCTTATGTCCCATATGGAGAATGAAGATCAGATATAACATTGTTCGGTTGATGTGGTTGAATTTAATTGGAATCGAGAAAGGGGCATGCAGCAGAGGAAAGAAGAGAAGAAGACAGAACAGGAGTACATTGGAGGGTTGTGTACGCTGATTTGAAGACAGGCGGGTTACCGTTGTTTCACTGTTTCGTCCTTTCTCATTTGGACTTGTGGGAACTTCCCAGTCGCGGTTTTGTAATGTTACTGGTCGAGTTTGATAAACGGACCTGTTTATAATGCTGGGCCCCACTGAGCTACGTCACGATGCTGTCGTCGGAAATGCGTACCTTATGCTCACAAGCTGGCCGAGATTCGGACGATTCTGGCCTCACAACCACATGCCAGAAATCACGGCAACAAGGCGGACCATTCCCCGGCTTGCCCCAGCAGCAGCGGCTGAAGTGGATGTCGCTAGCGCCGGCCGGGCGCAGAGCCAGTCAGTCGCAGCACACGCACGGCCAACGACGAAAGCAGCCACTTGCGCAAAGTGCCGCAGCAGATAGCTTGTTTTGGCCAAGGGTGCGGCGGAGCCGAGCCGGAGCCAAAGCGACGGCTGTGAGCAAGCTTGGGAAGTTCAAGAACCAACCAACCAGGCTGCGATTGGTGAATCTCGCGTAAACTGTAATGACCTATCAATTTCAACATCATGGGCACAATCGCAGACATACGCCATACTCCCGCAAGTATTATCAGTCTCAACAGGTGCTCCATCTAACATCATGATGATTTTGATTCTAAGCTATAGGTAACTTCCTGGTTAGTAGCTCATTTCCTTGCATCCTGGAAGATGAAATTTGAATAGATAGGAACTGACAAAAAAACGTTTTATTCATGATGTTTCTTGAAATGAATGATAGACCACTGCTATTTTTTCAGATGAACATAAAATTCGATTATTGCTATTCTATGCCTCGATTAACTGGCCCTCTCAGGTCTCGTGTACCTCTTATGATTAATTTTTAAGAAAATTCACAGATAATATATCCTAACCCAAATTCTTACGTTGTTTCTTAGCCATACGAATCATGTGAATAACACAAGTGGGGAATTCCTAGTCCTTCATAAACATTTAGGCCCCAAAACTACCTTACAATCCATAAATTTAACTACATTTCCATGCACATATTTACATTATATCGTTATTTCATTTTCAAATGAAAATCTTACTCACCTTCATTTAATGTTGCTTAAGTAAATTAACTCTTTCTTTTGTCTAGTGGGCGGGATAAAGGCTTTTCATAATCGTTAGGATTCATACAATGTTATGACTGATGCATATCACTAGATGAACTGGTTTAATAACTAAAACATGCTTACATTTACTAATGATTCGGGATATTGTGGCTACATGGGGGTAAAGGAGATCATCACACATGTCTAATAATATTTTTGCTTGTGGGAAGTTTTGCCAATACATTCGTGACACATCATGTAATTAATTTTATATTCCTAAATCAACCATGTGATAAAATTTTGGAAAAATAATCAGCCTACAAACATTCTAGAATTTTTTAACAACAATAATTTCTACAATTATCCACAAGATGGCCACAAACATAAGATTCTCTTTATTCTTTTCATCGACTGTAAAGTATCATGGAATGTAGAAAGACACGCCTTCATACTGGGAAAACCCCCTATTTTTTTCCTAATTCATAAAACCAACCACGATGCAAATTTGCTCTCACTAAATGAACTAACGACCTAATACCCCCGAAATGATTCACTATTGTTCATTCATTTTAATATATGTGCTTAATATTCCTGTCAAGTGTCTTAAAAGCTACATTTTACATATATGTAATTGAAGTGTTAATGTAACGGAAGTGGTCCGTTTTGTCACTAACCTCTCAACCCCAAAATGTAGGCCCTTAGATTGTGTAGTCAAAGGAGAGCAGGCAAATGGTCGCCTTAGCCATTTTGGCGGAGACAAAACGTGCCACAAATAGATGTAGTCGTCATACGACATTTTCACGAATATGCATCCTACAACTCTATCGTTCCACGTGGGATAGCCACATGGAACGGTACCCCAGTGGCCAACTAGAAGGGAGAAGGAGTGACGCGATGGATTGTCCATTGCGACACTCCTTTCACGTAGAATTGAATCATGGATTTTTTCAAGGCTAGAGTCAAAGTATACTCTAGCTTAATGTATTTTTCTTGGCTTTACCTCCTTGAAACTTGAGCCTCGTGTATCCAAAGAACCCAATAACAATTTAACAACCATTTTAACTGTAAAAATGGTTTATACGCGCCATTCCTCCCCCTTTGCTTCGAATCGTCTCGGTTCTTCTTTCCTAACATAGGTTTGATCATTGCATACTTCATGATGCAAACCATGCAACGAGAAGCACAAACAAGATCACACATGTGAACTCTTGTCATCAGCAACACGGTTGTGTCACGTTCACCCACAATCAACCACACACTTCTGGTTTTTGTGATTATGATTATTTACGTACATCTGGTTTTGATCACATCATCCCTTTGATTTTTCCAATATGAGACACATACAATCCTTGTAAGTCTTTCACAAGTGTTGACGTGTCTTCACCGAAGACTCCTCACAAGTGTTTACTGGTGGCATGGTCGATGACTTTTGGGATGTACATTGTCAATAATGTCATGCCAGTTTGGAAGAGAGTACATAGGATGAATATTCCCACATTCCATGTGGTGCGTATTCAGCAAGCTATTTTAGTGACGCCTCCTCCCCCTTTGCAAGGAAGTACCTGAGATGAATCAACTGGACATCCCCACGAAAACTGTCCAGGTTCACATAACACTTCCAATGTCGTCCGGATATGATCTCTTCCAAGGGGTCATTGTCCGAGTGGGACCTCTCCGCATTATTATCAATACTTGCAATCCAAGATATGGGCATACAACCTCTTGATTGCAACCACATGTTCATGACCACACATAAGTGTACTAGACCTCTTTTAGCACTTCTGGGTTGGTTTGTTGAACTCAACCAAGCTCCACTAACCCCAAGGAACTCGCATGCTAGCTTTATCTGAGGGTTGGCAGGCATCAAGGGCTAAAGACATGGTTGCTATTCACACTTGTTTTTCCTTTCAAAAATTGCACTAATCTTAGAAGGAGGTCACATTGGTTGTCTGGCATGCGCACTTGCCGTTTAAAACCATCATTAAAGTCGACAATGTTCTGACCTAGATGATATTGTTTTCAACCATCATCCCCTCATTTTGGTGTGAAATGGGTAACGTAGGTTGCCGCTCATGTCCCAGTCAAAAGCACACTGCTTTTGAATTAGGTTCACGAAAAAAACCAATCTCAAAGACCATGGATTCTATCAACAACTGAAGTTTTTACGCACTTTATTTACCAAACGGGTGTACCATGGTCATAATCATTGTAGCACAAGTTGGAAGAACACATTTTGCATGTTAAGTCCATGTGATTTAACATTCCCGAATCACATCAAGTTAGTCCGGAACAACCAGTTCCATAGTCTTCTGCTTATGTCATCACGTCATATAGTTCCATTTAGGAACCCGTCACGGATTGTGTTTGTCAAGTCACAAAAAACATGTTGTCTCAACATCTTCGTTTGTGTAAATTTGGTATTTCACTCAACAAAGTGCTTTCCATATGCCTTCAACACACTTGAAGAGTGAATCACCCTCATCGAAGACATCTGACAAAGAACCACTATTGTGGATACCACCGTAACGACATCCAAAACATATTATACTTCCATTTGGTAGCGCACTTTAGCTAAACCATCTCGAGAGTATAGGTAATTCATTCGCTTTACCATGACCTCCTGGGTCATGAAAGTCTAGTTTGACTTCACGAAAACTGTTATGATTGCTCTCGGAGGTTGGTTTTGTTCCAAAAAATTGGATGGTGCTGCTACATCATGCCCTGGTATGACCGAAATCCATCCACAGGATGTTTGAAGAGTGTGACATACACAACAAGTATACCGTGTCATGATGCCCTCAACTTTGAGACGTTTCTCAAAATATCAAAGATTCTGATGAGGAAATATCATTTCTCAAGGCTCATCTTGAAGGGTCCTTTCACATCAACATTTTTGACACACTGCTCATTATGTTCCCCCAGTGTTGACTATGACTCGTGTGGTTGGTTGGACCACCAAGATGTAAGTGGTAACACAACTACCATAGACTGTCTTCTCGGTCATCAGCTTTGAACGCGAAACCTATATCATGTCGTGATCCCAACTACGTCGTAATTGCTTGGTAGAAATCTATGAGATCGTCATTGTTCTCTAGAGCACCATTAGTAGAACATAGGTGTTGCCCATTTTATGTGAAATGAATATTCGTCATATTCTCCATGAATTTTGAACTTAACAATGATTCGCGTCCTTTTTTTCTTCCAATCAACATCCATGACATAATCACTCTTCAAGTGATGATAGACTGAAGGTGTTGCCTCCAATTTTGTTCACTTTTGAGATTCGGTCAATCTTGTCATACGTCATAATGGAATTTTATGATCTTCCACCATTGCACTATGGCATCTCAAATAGCTTAGAACCCACAAAAGAGTATTCTTCACTCTTAGGTGCATTTACAACCCCATCAACAATGATATTGTCCTTTGAATAGGGTTGTTGGTACACTCATGTACAATTTCATCGTTGGTACCGTTTGGGTACCATGATTTGTATCCATCACTCATCGAATGAGAGGCAGTCAATGGTTTTGCCATTGAGAATCTATTTAAGTGTATCATCCTTGACACGTTCAATTACAGACCAATTTTTGCATCGGCGATGGCTTGTGATGCACAGAATTTCTGAAAGGAAACAGTGCATCTACTACACAGTATGTACACACAACACAGCAATCCTCAAGGATTGAAGTCAGCATAAAAAAAAACTATGTTCATTTCACATCTCATGACATAGTCATGAAACAAACTTGCTCATCATATGATCACATTCACCTTTGAAAATTTTACCACAATGGAATGTGCGACTGTCGTGGCACATGTCATGCGCCCAGTAAACCACTTGTTTGGTGGCATGGTGTCACCATTTTTTATCCAAGACATCAACCGATATCTTCAACTTGTTCAATGTTCAATGGTAAAGAAACCATTTTGATAATATTCCGTCAAACGTATCATTAACTTGATGACGTTTCAACGCAAAAACAATTACTAGATACGCTTTTGTGCATGTCGTGCACATTTTCAATGCTTGCTATGTCCCCAATTCCATGTGGCAGAAGTATCATGGTATGAATCGCATACGTTGACCCACTTAAAAGAGGGTTGTCTTTAGCACTTGGTTAGGCGCTGTGACCTCTTTTGGTCATGCAAGCCGTGCATGTTTTGGAACTCAGTTCAACCGACTGGTTTTTTGTAGCACGTTCAATCAATGGATATGGAGGATTTTTTCCCTCTTTAGCATGGTCCGAATTTGAGGAAATCTTCCTCGTCACACGTGATTCATCCGTTAAAACTTGCTATGTACTTCTTTCGAAAGCATATTTCCAAACTGCTATAGGCAAGGCAAATTTTTTCCTTCTAATGGTCATCAATGTCAGTGGCGACCAAGATTGTTGTGGTTTTGTTATGCCGATTGGGTGTGCATCTGATCACAACAACGATCCGTGATTACTTCTGGCCAATAATTGTGTTTTCTCCATTTGAAGGATTCCAAAGTATTACCATCCTCGACTTTGTCGTGATACCTTGCCAACGTCAAACGACGTGTTTGCGGGACTTTGAATAACACACTTGATGCACTTGCCCATAGAACCACTCCACACATAGATCGTGTGCTTTTCTTTAGGTGGTCGATCGCAAGTTAGCTTGACGAGGAAAAGTTGGCTAGTTCTTGCTACTTGATACAACAGGGTGCAATCGGCACCCATGCTTTTGTTACAATCGGCATCTTATGAAATGTGTTGTACCATCAACAATAGCATGTCCAATGGTAGTCCAATTATAGATCATTGAAATACTACGTTAAGCACTTGTATTATTGGTGCATTTGACACCCATGACAAACAGGCAACCCGCAGCTTTTGTCAATTGTGGAATCGGCTGTTATGACAACGGTGCATTCGACACCTGTGTCAGAGAAAAATTGATGCACACATCGACCATACTTTGAATATCATGATGATCGTGCATTTGACACTCACGTGAATGGTGCAATTGCAAATTCCATGTCAGGTATGTTCCAACTGCAACCGGCACCTGTCAATGGACTACCATGCGTGGATTTCCACCATCACGTATGTGTGTTAAGTACGATCGACATTCGCATCCATGTTTTATCAAAATCCCTTCCCAAATGACATATCCAACATTCTTGATGCAATCGACACCCATGTGGATACAGAAACAACATTTGTTTTAGTTATACCTTAGTGGACCATGAACAGTGTTTTTGGCACTAGCATCATGGATGCTTTTGACATTCGTGATTAAGGTGGAACTAGCACGTCTCACTAATGTGTTTGACATCGAGAAATTTTCTGCAACCAACACTTATGCGGTTGTCCATGATGCAATCAGCACTTACATTGATGACATGGTCAACGGTTGTGTAACCATGCAATAAACACTTGTTTTATGTTGTTTGTAACATTTTGCATTGTTGCGACAAGTAGGTGAGTCATCCAGTGGTTAAAGGACATACTATGCCTTTTTTATCTAGATCAAGAAATTGTCCTATTGTACATCACCGTTGTGGTTATGCAACCCGGTGTTGTAGTCGATCTTTTGCACGAGCAAAACTGTTTAGCGCATGTACCTTGTGCCATGTCATGGCTATGAACAATCAACCCTTCCAGGTTTTCTCGCATTCTGCCCCAAATGCTTATGTTTACTTGAAACCAATTAGACACTATTGGTGCTCTATTTCTTGCATTTAAACATTTCTAAGTTAATTATGTCTAGGGAATGGAAACTTGTCGGTTTTGTTCCTTTTAATGCTTAAAAGAAGAGAAGGAAAAGAAATTCAGATTCGCTGATATGTGGAAGAGCTGAACTAGAACTTTAAGATTTTTGTCTCAAAATCCATGGTCAAATTGGCCACACACTCGGGTCCAACCACTTACGTTGTCTCCATTCTGAGCAATTTTTAAAATGTTAACATAGAATTCCTTGACTTGAGGATCTATGATATTTGAACATGAATATGGCACGTCAAGTACCCTTTGTTGTTGAATGCTTGGAATCTTCCAAGCTTCACCTAGTGGCGTGGGGAACAAAGGTCGGTTTTTCGCTTTTCTAGGAACATGAAAGTGGCTTGAGAGAGTATTTCAGGGACTATCAAAAGGTGTATAACTGATATGAAGGTTCTTGCCTGTTTTTATGGCGGTCAACCCACGTCCAA
Organism: Penium margaritaceum; assembly: GCA_023375785.1. Taxonomy (NCBI): domain Eukaryota; kingdom Viridiplantae; phylum Streptophyta; class Zygnematophyceae; order Desmidiales; family Peniaceae; genus Penium; species Penium margaritaceum. The sequence goes on along the minus strand of SZWC01000106.1, from coordinate 616,486 downwards.
CAAGGCCAACCGCCGGGTTCCACCAAGGAAATTGTCCTTATCTCTAATGCTAGTGGCACTTGGAGAATTTTCACCTTTTGGAGAAGGTTACTTTTAGTTCAGTTGAATCTAGAGCTTGGTCTGAACTTCAAATACGTTTATAGAACGTGCAAAACAAATGCCAAAGGAAGGACCTATCCTTTGTTTCATGTGGAACTGAACGGGTCCAAAATAGGAGGTTATTGGGGAAACTATCTCTCACATCCAGGTTATTCCAACCCACACCTCTGACATGACTTCACACTCATTACTAGTTGTGCCACTTGCACACGCAATTTTTCGAAGCATTAAGCATCAAAGCCAGCATGTCAGAGAGGGACGCCTCCCCTCTCCCCTCCCTTGGGCCGTCAGCCAAAGTTGGGGTTTTGGAGCCTGTAGTGATGAAGTCAACGCGTGCTCTCATGCAGCAAGGGGGTCTCATTGCTGTCCAAGATCTGTATCTAGAATGAAAACCTTATACTTCAATATGCAAAAGCAGAAGACTTGGATTCAAATTTGTTGAAAAAACTATCAAGTACAAGTATGGTACATGGAAACATCGAGGGAACATGACTCAGTTCAATGCTCTGACACAACATGTCCCATTCAAAGGTGCAACACCTTACTAGGCCGTCAAGTTTGTCGTTACAAGGGTCTTAGCACGGTCATTGTATTTTCAGGTGAAATGGCCTCCAAGTTGTCAAGGCAGCCTCCTCTGGATGCTGGTCGCAACCTGCCAAGCTTACTGGGTTGTCAAAGGTCTCTGACCCTCCTGGCCAAGGTGACAGAGTGCTGCTAGGCTAACTGGGTTGATAGAGAAGAACTCCGACATAGTCCTTTTACATTCCATCAATACTACACAGACGGCAGAAACTAACTCAGGGCTCAACGCCTAGATACAATTCAAGTCTTTAAGATGAGCAACGTCCTGACAGGCAGCCGTAGCAAGGCTGCTCTCCTTTCTTGGGCGTAGTCTAGCCACCTCATCTAGGTAGTCAGGCCTTTAGGTAGTCAGGGGCGTCCACCAACCAAGGCAGGTAGAAGGTTGCCAGGCTAACGTGGCTCTTCACGTGAGAGAGTGTCTATAGAGTCTTAGTCTGAGGTGTTGTATGGCAACGGAGGATCGCTGGTGCAACTGTTGAGTTACTGTATAGAGTTGTTTTAGTTTCTGTTTGAGTTTCTACTATAGTTTCTCCTGGAATTTTTTTTATAGTTTCTGCACGAGTTAGTGAACTAGCTAAGTCCAGTCTGCTTTCATACTGGGCTCCTCGCAAGTTGACCAGCCGCACTGTGCCCAGAGGAAGCTTCCTGTTGCAGGGTCGTGGCCTCCTCCTTAAGGAATGTACCCGATCCAAGGCACGTAGCTTCCTCCTCAAGGAAGCTTCATGAATGCTGGCAACTTGGCAGTGGCCCCAGTTGTTGAGTCGTGCATGTTACCCCTAACGTAGGACGGTCCCCACTCTAAGCTCCGCATGTACTTGTTGAGTCGTGCATGTAGTAGTTGATGCAGCTACTGAGTCGTGCATGCGGTATTTGATGCAATGTTGAGTCGTGCATGCACCACCTGATGTACAGTGGTCCCTACTCCAAAGCTCTGCTTGCATGTGCTGATTCAAGCGGTCCCAGCAGTCCTGTCAGATATAACCCCATCCTCACTGGTCTAGGCCAAGTACATAGCAATCCTTGCTTGCACTTCGCAATTGCTGACCAAGATAGGCAAGCAGGCATGCACAACCCTCATGTGCATGCAACATTCAAAGATCCAAGCTCCTTTCCCCCCTTAGACCTCAATGCAAGAATTGAATTTGGCCTACACATCAGAAATTTGGGTCAAGCCGCACCCCGGTATTTGCGTATAATGATCCATAACTTCGCGTACACACCTCCGATTGTCGATCCAATTCTGCCATGTCAATGCTCTTGCTTAGAGAAGTTATTGCTTACTCTAACACTCCCCCTCAATGTGTGCGATGATGAATGCAGAGAATATGGCATTTTTTTAGTGGAGAAATGAGTGATCGACGGAGGTTTCAGTTGCCTGAAAAAAAAGACATGTTGTGAGAGTAGACTTTTATGTTGCTCTTGGGAATTCTACGGTTGCTGGGAATACTTAGGAAAACAACGGGGCTCAAATTTGTCAAGTATTGCCTTGGAAAGGCTCAAATTGAGCTTTCCTGGGTTTTGTCGAGGCCATTGTCTGGTTGGAGAGAGTTGGGTGGAGCAGAAAAATTGTTTTGGTGAGGCTGGGTTCACCTGTCCACTCACCACCAAGATTTCTTCATGTAGAAGTAACCTCCCACAGCCCAAGCCACCGTGTAACTCATGCACGGGCTTGCCTGTGTCGTGGAAGGCTCCAGAAGCTTCCATTGACAAGGTGCTTGCGAGGCGGGACCGCCCCTAGGACCACCTGCTTGGACCGCCAACTTGCTACAACCACTTTGAGCATGCGAGTGTAAAATCCAGTTGCCAGTCTCATTTTTCTGATGTTACGGCCTTCTACTCCCCCTGTCGCTCCAGCCACCTACTTTGACCACTTATATGAGCAAGACTCAGTTGCTTAGGTTTGACTCTGTCATGGCTGAGGCAACCCTCATGCCCCCACGTCCATTCTTGGTCAATTTTTGGCTCTTCTGGACACTTCTTGGCGGCTTCAAAGTCAACCGTGTCATCGCTGCCATCGGAGCTGCTTTAGTGGTCGTCGTTGACGTTTTTGGTCAATGCTTCACGCTTTAGTCGGCTGGAAAAACTCGTTGCCCCACCATTTTGGCCAGTATCCGGGCTACACTTCACTAGTACCCTGCCTTTTGTCAGCAAGAAACGCACCCCTTCCACCTTTCTTTTTTTAACACGTAGCCTGCCGGCTCCATTGATTGGAGCTTGCCATGGCTTCACCGGCCATGGCCTTGGATTCTTTTGCATGGTCCTCCGCCACTATTGTTGTGACTATTGCTTGTCGTTGTCTGGGTGTTGATTGCAGTCTGATTCCTCGGTCACCACTCCACCCTCCATGAGCTCTTACAAGACGGCTACTTGCCTTGGCTCTCTAGCAACCTAGGTTGTTCCTGATGGCTTCCATGCTTGCGACTTGCAAAGTAGTGCATGGAGTGATGCTGACCCTCGTGACATCATCACGTGGGTGTTTGCAAAGTATAGGTGCTTGTCACTAGGTATTGCTTATGGCACTTAAAATCCTGGTGGCACCGATGCATGCTTTGACTCCTACAAATGTGCCATTGTGAATGCTTCAAGGAACACAACAAGCGTCTATATGCTGCCTCCATGAGCAAATGAAGGTGAGTTTGTCTGTTGAGGATAGACAATATTCGACATATGAGGAGGAGAACTGAGCTCTGGGAGTCATGCAGATGGCATATGTGACGTTGATGAAGCCTTATTCAACTGCAAGGTTGTGTTGTTGGATCTACATCACTTGACCTTTGGGTTGGGCTCCTTGGGTAACTAGCAGCTCACAGATTTACCGCTCCCATTGGAAAATTTTCTGTTTTTTGCCAATTTGCTACTGTTACTCCATGCTTTCATGCTTGAAAACTTACTCCCCAGCTACCTCATGCTATCTTGTATCAAGAAGTACTCATGTAAGTTCCATGGATGACACTTCCGTTGTAGCTTGCTCTGACTCTGTCACACATTGCTGCACCATGCCCAACTATGCAGATTCTATCACTTCCATCTACACTGGCATGAGAGCTTGTGGCATGAACTATGCCACCTGCGGGTCTGCTGTGGTTGATGACAACTACATTCGTGGCAGTTGAAGCTGATGTTGAAGATGCACCTGCTGTTGAGTCTGGGACAACTGTTACTGAAGTTGTGGACAGTGAGCTTCAAAACTTGTGTCAATCAACTACTGTCGCAAGAATTCATTTGCACGCATGTTATAGCGGTATGCCCTTGTCCGAAGTGCCTCCTCTCTTGAGCACCTTGTCGCCTTAGCTATAGCTTGCTATCTCCTTGGACCACATCCTTGGTCCATGTACAAGCTTGGCACTGAGAAGCCATTGAACTGTTGAGAGTCCATGTGTAGGCTCTCCACATTGAGGTCGCTCAAAGAGTCCTTAATATCTTCATGTGTGTAGGGTCGCAACGTCACGCGCTCACCCCGCCACTGGTGAGTGATGACAGTCGTTGTCATCCTTTGAAGCCTAAGCTGAAACTGTTGTTTCTTGATGGCGGTACATGTCTGTTGCTCTAATTGCATTTTGAGAATGCTCAGACGTCCTTGTGCTCTAATACCATGTTTGGGTTTTGGAGCCTGCAATGATGACGTCACCGCGTGCTTTGATGCAGCAAGGGGTTCTTGCTACTATCTAGGATCTCCGTGCCTAGTCAGCAAACCTTGTACTCCAATATGGAGAAGTAGAAGACTTGGATTGAAACTTGTATTTGAAAAACCTATCAAGTACAAGTATGGTATGGGGAAACAGTTGCAAAACAAAGCTGAGTTCAATGCTCTTACACAACCTGCCCCAACAGAGGGTGGAACACCTTACTAGGCCGTCAAGGCTATCGTTGCAAGGGTCTTAGCACGGTCACCGTCCTTTCAGGTGAAATGGCCTCAAAGTTGTCAGGGCAGCCTCCTCTCCACGCTGGCAGCCATTACGAGACGTACTAGGTTGTCAAAGGTCTCTGACCCTCCTAGCCATGGTGGTAGAGTGCTGCCAGGCTTAGTGGGTTGATAGAGGGGAACTCCAACAGTCCTTCTACACTTGATCAGTACTACACAAGCAGATATAACGTCAGACAGTAACTCTGGGCTCAACGCCTCAACACAGCTCCTAACTCAAAGATGAGCAACGTCATGAGAGGCAGCCGTAGCAAGGTTGCTCTCCGGTCTTGGGCGTATTGTGGCCACCTCTTCTAGGTAGTCAGGCCTTCAGGTAGTCAGGGGCATCCACTAACCTAGGTTGGCAGAAGGCTGTCAGGTTGACGTGGGTCTTCATGTGAGAGAGCGTCTGTAGAGTCTTGGTCTGAGGCGTAGTCTGGCAAAGGAGGACTGTTGGTGCAACTAATGAGTTGCTGTGTTGAGTTGTTGTAGTTTCTGCTGGAGTTTCTGTTGGAGTTTCCGCTGGAGTTAGTGGACTAACTGAGTCTAGTCTGCTTTCATATTGGGATCATGGCAAGTTGACCAGCCGCACTATGCCTAGATGAACCTTCCTGTTGCAAGGTCGTAGCTTCCTCCTCAACGAATTTTTCCAATCAAAGGCACGTAGCTTCCTCCTTAAGGAAGCTTCCTAGATGCTAGCAACTTGGCAGTGGTCCTAGTTGTTGAGTCGCGCATGTTGCAGCTGACGTAGGACGGTCCCCACTCTAAGCTTCGCATGAAGCTATTGAGTCGTGCATGTAGTAGCTGATGCAGTTGTTGAGTCGTGCATGAGGTACTTCATCCAATGCTCAGTCGTGCATGCACCACCTGATGTAGAGTGGTCCTTGCTCCAAAGCCTTGCTTGCTTGTGCTGATGCAAGCGGTCCCAGCAATCCTATAAGGTGTAGCCCCACCGTGACTGGTTTGGGGCAAGTACCCAATCATGCTTGCTTGCATTGCACAATCATTGACCAAGCTTGGCCAGCAGGCATGCATAGCCGTGTTGTGCATGCAACACTCAAAGATCGATTCTCCTTTCCCCCCTTATACCCAGATGCCAGAATTGAATCTGGCCTGTACATCGGAAATTTCGGGTCAAGCCGCACCCAGGCATTTACCAGTAGAAATCCATAACTTTGTGTACGGACCTTCGATTGTCGATCCAACTGCGCCATGTCGAAGTTGTCGCACAACGCAGTTATTTCTCACTCTAACAATTACTAGTTGTGCCACTAACACATGCGATTTTACAAAGCATTAAGCATCAAAGCTAGCATGTCAGAGAGGGAAGCGTCCCCTCTCCTCTCCCTTGGAACTTAAGTGACCGTGAGTGAATAGGGGGTTGGAGAGGGGAGATTGTCTCCTTTGCTCCCTCTCCCTGAGGGAAGAGAGGGGAGATTTCCCCTTCTCCTCCCCCTTGGGCTGTCGGCGCATGTAAGAGGGGGAGGGAGGGGGTTAACCCTCACTCCTCACCCTTGGCAACGACACGTCGTTGGCGCCGTGGCCGGGTGGGAGAAGGGTGGGGGCTTGCCACCTTCCTCTCCCTTGGCACCGTCGTTACAATGGACGGGCAAGGGGGGGGCGCCCCTCTCCTCCCCCTCGGTGTCGTTAGTGCCATGGACGAGGGGGAGGGGAGACTCTTCCCTGACCCTGCCCCCTTGGCACAATCGGTGCCATTGACAAGCGAGGCGGAATCTCCCCTCACGCGTCCCCTTGGCACCGTTGGTGCCATGGAGGGAGGGAGACCTTTCCCACGATCTTGCCCCCTTGGTGCTGCGAGCAACATAGAAGAGGGTGAATGGGCCACCGGCCAGTGTGAAGGGAGGGGTAGGATGGCGAGCACCCTCTCCCTCCTCAGATGCCATGAATAAGGGGTTAGGGGTGATCGGAGTGAGGTTTTCTCCCCTCTCCTCTTGTCACCTCTATAGTGAGGAGGGGGATTGCTCCCCGCTCGCCGGGCTTCGATAGCTCTTCGAGAGCTCGTTGAGTTACGACTCACTGGTTGGGCGGCGTTTGGTCTCTTGGCAGCCACTGGCACTTGCAACACCAGTTTCTTTTTTCCGCGTCGGATTGTCGGAGCTCTCGGCTCGTCCAAGTTCTCGATGGTCATTCACTCTTCTGTGAATCGGGTGTTTGGATGAAAGGTTTTTTTTTTTTTTTTTTTTTTCTGGAGCATTCGATCGACGCACGAAGTCATTCGTCAAGTCGATCGAACCGACATCGGAATTCGATTGGCTGTAATACCAATGTAACGTAAGTGGTACGTTTTGTGACTAACTTCTGAACCAAAAACGTAGGCCCTTAGGAAGTGCAGTCGAAGGGGAGCGGGCGAATGGTCGCCACAACCATCTTGGCTGAGACGAGCCATGCCACAAACAGATGTAGTTGTCATAGGGCATTTTTGCGAACATGCATACTAAACTTTTAATAGCGACCCGGTCTTGTTTCCACGTGACAGTGCCAC
>SZWC01000106.1:549926-565079 GCA_023375785.1 Penium margaritaceum | reverse complement strand
CCCAGTGGGCGTGGGAAAACTGGACGTGCCCAAGGCACGAGGAATGTGTGCTGCAGGACAGCCCGACCCCAATCAGACAAGCAAGAAAATCCCGCAAGAGAGGAAAGGAGGCAAGGAGACAGAGCAGCAGCCGAGGATCCTAAATAAAGCAGAAGGAGGTGGAGGTACACGCAACAAGGCAAGGAGCGGTGGAACAGTAGCAGCGGTTGCAGCGGAGACAACGGAGACAGTGGATGTGATGGGAATCACCAGAGCAATCGATCCGGTGATGAGGACGGCTCCAAGAGTGGTGAAGGCTACAACAATGGAGATGGCTGCTATGATGACGCTGGTGACGGTCGAAGGAGCAGATGAGGCAACAGCAACAACAATGGAGGTGGAGGTACGAATGGAGGAAGCGGCCGCAGACACGGCAGACGCAGCCGAGGCAGTCGCTGAAGCAACAGCAGAGGTGGCTGCAGCAACCTGAGTAAAGATATCTGTAGCTGTGCAGCCACCGGACCGGCTACAACGGCGGCTGCGGTGTATGACTCAGCAGCGCGTCCTGCCGAGGTCGAGGCGGAGGCGCGAGAAGCTCGGGCAGCGGCAGCAAGTGTGGCGGCGGTTGCTGCTGCAGCATCGACTACGGCGAGGGCTGTGCGCGTAATCCTAGTGGCCACGGCAACAACATCGTGACCTATGACAGAGGACACGCGAGCAGCTGCGGCGTCCACCCCGGCGCTAATGTTCGGATGCTCGACCCCCCCAAGAGAACGGGAAAGAGGTGAGCTTACTGGTATGGAGGGCCGCACTGGTTGCGATGGTAAGGTTGCCTTGACGGAGGAGGCGTCACGGTGGATGTGGCGTTGCTGTGCCGAGCTCTCCCTTGAGTCGCCACCGAGATCCTCCCAGTACGCCAGCATGACGGCAACCACCACCAGACGGTGGTGCGGCGACTTCTACAAGGTTGCAGTGCCGATCCTCTACAATGTCGCTTGCTGGTCCTGTCACGTTGGTTATGCGGCTGCTGTGGTACAGGTGTTGCTGCTGCAGCCACTACTGCTGCCGTGTTGCTGCTGCTGGTAGTGCTGCTATTTGCTGCAGCAACTGCTGTTGCTGTCCTGCTGCTGCTGAGCTGTTGTAGAGCTGTTTGTTGAGCAGCTGCTGATCTGCTGCTGAGCTACTGCTAAGCTATTTGCGAGCTGCTGCTGAGATGATGCTGCGTTGCTACTAAGATGCTGTTGCGAAGCTGCTGAGTTGCTGCTGAGCTGCTGAGTTGCTGCTGAGCTGCTGAGTTGCTGTTGAGCTGTTGCTGAGCTGTTTGCTGAGCAGCTGCTGATCTGCTGCTGAGCTACTACTGAGCTGTTTGCTGAGCTGCTGCTAAGTTGCTGCTGAGTTGATGCTGCGCTGCTGCTAAGATGCTGCTACGAAGCTGCTACTGAGCTACTGCTGAGGTGCTACTGCTGGACTGTTGCTCCGGAGCTACGGAGCTAGAGCCACTGCTGCTGGGATGCTGCGAGGCTGCTGCTGTTGAGCTGTGGAAGCTGAGCCGTTGTTCATGTTGCAGCTGCTGCAAATGCTGCTAGGAGATGGCGACGGACCCCCTACGCTGCCGAAAATTTTTTCGGCAGTGTTTCCCCCGCCCCAGTGGGCGAGGGAAATATGGGAAGGCCGTGGGAACACTTGTAGGAACCTGTTCCAACACCACCCAACCCAGGAATAGAGGGGAGCCCAACCAGCAGGAGGAGGGGAAGACCAAAGAATCCTGACGGCAGAATGCCGTCACCCGCTGCTGCTGAGGTTACAACAGTCAGCTGCTGCTGTACTGGTAGATTGTGACGGCAGGGTGGATGCGCGACGCCAAGAGTGGCTGTCGCGGGTTTGGCCCAGAGGACGTGGGCGGCAGATCGATCCGCTGCCCGTCTTCCACGCCAACCTTGCTCTGATACCAGTAAGCTGCTGTGCTAGACAAGTAAGTAACAGCTGGGGTAATACCAGGAAGACACCAAGCAAGCGACGGTGTTAACGTGGAAGTTGCAAGTAGAGAGGAAAAGTAATCGAGTAACAAGTCACGGAGGTGTTACGTACAGGTGGGAGCGAGCGAACGAGCGGGCAGCGAGCGAGCGAGCAAGCGAGCACTGTAGCGAGCTCGAAATTGGGGGATTCGACCCCACCTGCCCACAAAATGATTTCCTAGCATAAACTAGGTCACCGTACAAGCAACAACCTGCCTAGAGAAGAAATCCGGTTATGCTCATGACCAACTGTGCACCAATGCATGTGAGAAATGCAAATAAGTCTGACAAGCTCTGATTGAGCTTCTCCATGGCTCGTCTTCTCATCTTCTGGTCACGACGTGTCAATCGACGGAGTCATCTCTCATTGGTAGGTCACCTGCACCAGTGATGTGAGTGTGCAACGAGGCCAGAGGTCACCGTGTGATAATGAAATGAATCCAACAAGGTCCACACAGTGTTGGTTTTTCTGTTAGCACCACACGGTGACCTCTGGCCTCATTGCACACTCACCTCACGGTTGCAGGGGACTAACTGGAGAGAGGCAACCCCTGTTGGCTGCTACGTCGTGACGACATGACGACACGGCGAACCTCACAGTCACGCATTTGCACAAGTCTCACGTGCCTCTGACCGGCATGCATGTGTACACACACATTTACTTCGGGTTCACACTTTAGCTTGTTCTTTGGCAGGTTTTCTCTCCAGTAACCTAGTTGTCAGGTTGCAGTCTTGTAGTGGGTAGTTTGGTTCATCTCGCCAAACTTGGAGTTTGGCAAGCGAGATCAAGCTCGCTGCTCGCTTGCTCGCCTCCTCCCCACCTGACAACAACCACCTCGTCTGTGTGTGACTCGTCGTTCCTTGAACTCTTACTTTGAACTTCCACGCAAAACGTCGCACTTGCACCTCTGCACTTGTGCCATACTCCAGCTCCGCCCCAACCCATGGCCTGAGCAGCAGCAAACACCATTGCAGCCGCTGCCCTTACACGGCCGTGCAACAGTCCTCCAAGCAGCAGCAAGCAGCATTGCAGCAACAGCATGCACGCTGCCGTGCCACAGGCTTTTGCACAGCAGCAGCAGTGTCGGCACCTTGCAGCAGTAGCAGCATCGGCGCATTACGGCAACAGCAGTACGCAGCATTGCAGCAGCAGCCCGCACACTGTCCCGCACAGTCTTTTGCGTAATAGCAGCAGCACTGGCACCTTGCAGCAGCAGCAACAGCAGCGACGTTACCAACCTCAGCACAGGATACGGTGCTGTGCATCTTTGCAGCAGCCGTCAACCACTGCTGCGATCAGCCTGGCAACTACACCACCACGCACAGCCGCAGCGGTGGTGGCGGCCGCCCAGCAGCACCCTCTCTGTAGCAGTGTTGGACGCTGCCGCGCGCACCCCACCGCGGTGGTACATGCCAAACTGGCTTCCTCAAACATGCCGGGTGCGGCATCGCGCAACGAGCACCACGAGGAACAACTGGAGCGTCAGCCCCCGCCTTCGCCGCCGGCTATGCGACAAAGCTCAGTAAGCCCTCCCTCCCCTGGTGCCTCCGAGGGGATTGAGCAGCCGCACAACACCGCTGCTGCGCCGCCGCACTCAACTTGGCGTCAGGACGTGGTAGAGCTTGCTTGCACCTTCACACGCAACGCGTCCGCCGTGATAGACGCGCGAGCTGCAACTGCTGCCACCTTTGCCACCGTAGCTAGAGCAGCACGTGCCCTTGCATCAACGTCAGCTGGCCGCGCCGCTGAGTCCTACACTGAGGCGGCCATTGTAGCTGGACCGTTGGCTGCGGCAGCTGCTGACATTGGGACACAGCTTGCTGCAGCCGCATCAGCTGTGGCTTCTGCAACAGCTTCTGTTGCTTCTACCGTATCCGCTGAAGCTACGGCCATTCGCACCTCCACATCCGTCACTGTTGCAGCATCTGCATCTGCACCCTCTGACATCACCACACTCGTCACATCGGCCGTCACTGCAGTGGTGATCCTTCCTACCGTTGACGCTGCCTTCACCACAGGCTGCCTGGCACTGATTGTGCCGGTTGCATCTTGCGTCTCTGTGCTCTCCGCTGCAGCTGCTTCCATTGTCCCGCCTGTTCTTGCTCTTTTTCTCAGGCCCTCACAAGCCTCATGAGGTCTCCTGGTCTGCATCTCCCTTCTCCTGCCCTCTATCTCTTTTCTCTGTTGTGGCTTGTCTGTGTGACTTGGGTCGGGCTGTCTTGCAGTACATATCCACTGTACCTAAGGCATTCCCCGTTTTCCCACGCCCACTGGGGCAGGGGAAACTCTGCCCAAATCTTCTCGGCAGGGCCCATTAGTCGTCATCATGCCTGGTGACGACGAGTCGGTCATAGCGGACCTGCAGCGCCAGCTGGCCCTCGCTCGCGACGCTTAGCGTGATGGTGAAGAGCGTCTCAAAGTCGCGAATGACAATCGCGCCGCCTTTGCAGATGAGGTAGCTACGCTCGTGCTCAAGCGGCTGCCTGCCGCCTCTATCCTGCCCACTAGCTCCTCTGCTGGCGCCAGTGCCGGTGTCTCTTCCACCCCACCTGGTGCTAACTTTGCTGCCCCTAACCCTGCTGTCACCCCATCTGCTGTCCCTCTTGCCGCAGTCTCCCGCCAGCATGACTTCTTCTCCCAGCCTCCTGTCTTTTCTACTTGACTTGCTTTCTCTTCCTGGGAGACCCGGTTTAGTGCGTGGGCTCAGGGAGAACGTCTTTGGGAAAAATACTTCCCTGCCACACCTTCCTTCACCCTTGTCGCTGACGAGTCTGCTCGCGCTGTCCGCGCCCTTATTGATGCTGCCCCTAAGACACTTGTCGACGAGGTTGGCACTTATGATGCTAACCCCGCTGGTTAGCGTCTGGCTGATCCAGTCGGTGCGTACACCATGCTTCGTTGGTGCATGACAGTCACAGGTCAGGCGGCACAAAGTGCTCTTACTATTCAGTTCAACACGCTCTCAATGCGTGCGGACGAGTCGGCCGACGCCTATTGGGCACGCGGGCTCAAGCTGCTTCACGAGCTTGATAAGGCCGCACCAGGCCAGCTATCAGCTGTGCTCTCCATGGTCAACGGGTTAATCCCCGAGCTATCTGACCTTCTTCGTGATGCCAAAGCAGACAAGCTGCAGCGTCTTGCCTCCTAGCCTGTTCCACCCGAGTCCCCTCCAGGCGTTGGTGGCCTCTAGGACTTTGTCGCTGATAGGCTTGCAGCATGGTGGACGAGTCTCCAAAACAAGCGCCTTCATTGCACTACAGTCGCAGGGGTGGCCGCCGTCTCCATTGCCACCTCCACTTCTTCCTCCGCTGCTACATCGGCCTCATCTCCATCCTCTTCTTCTTCCTCTTCTACCTCTACGGCCACGACCCTTGCCTCCCAGGGTCGTGGACGTCGACGCGGTGGAGGGCATGGCAAGGGGAAGGGTAAATCTGTTGCGCCGTCTCGTATTCCTGGTGAGGTTGTGTGCTGGAACTGTGGCTCCTCTGAGCATTCCGCTCGCAAGTGCCCTTCACCCCCTGACGACATCCGCCTCGCACGCGCCATGCGTGCTCATTTGGCATGTACCAGCGGGTCCTCTTCCTCTCCCAGTGCCAGCTCCAGCTCTAGCTCTACTTCGTCTGCTAGTTCCTCCCCAGCTCAGGCCTACTCCATCGCCGGTGTCGCCGGCGTCCATCCTCCTCTCCTCTACCCTTGGGGCTGGCCGCCGCCCTATGGAGCGCCCGCCTTCGCGGGCCCACCTTCCTCGGCCTACGTCCCTCCTCCGTGGTTCGCCTCTCCCTCGAGCGCGCCTGCTCCATCGTCTGCAGCCTCCGTCGACGGCGAGCGCCAGCTGGAGCAGTCTCTCCTCCAACATCTTCACCTTCGTGATCAGGGAGGTGAGAGTGTGTCTTCGTTGGCCAGAGTTCTTGCTTGTCAGACTGACACCGTCCTTCAAGGGGACACCCCCGGTCACGTCCTTGATTTACCATTCTTGTCTGTTCCGTGGGCCGAGCACTGGCAGTCTGTCGTTCTCCCTCGTTATCTTGCTGCCTGTGCCTCATCCCCACCCTCCGTCGGCACTGTTGCCACCTGTGGCGTCCTTCCCCATGTCCGTGTCTCTGGTGGCTTCCGGGTCCTCGACTCCGGAGCCACCCATCACATGACCTCTGTTCGGTCCGCCTTTGTCTCCTTGGGTCCTGTCGGCTCTGTTCGCTTTGTGCGCACTGGTTCCGGCCAGCTCCTTCCCGTCCAAGGCGTTGGTGTTGTCCGTTTTGTCGGTCCTGGTGGCGTGCTGTTTCTGCCTGATGTTCTGTTCGTGCCTTCTTTGGAACTCAGCCTGCTGTCGGTGACGTCCCTCGACGATCAGGGCATGGATTTCTCCGCTAGTCAGGGTGTAGGCACTGTTCGTCTTTGCTCTTCTGGTCGCGTCGTCTTGCGCGAGGTTAAGTGTGCCAAGCTGTACCGTGTTCCCCTTCATGCCCCCTCTGCACCCGCTGTTGGCTTGTCCCTTGCTCATGTCGCGCCTTCCCTTTCTCTTGCTGATGTCCAGCTCTTGCATCGCCGTCTTGGCCATGTGCACACTGATGCTATCACTAGTATGCTCCGCCTTCAACCCGCTGTTGGCCTGTCCCCTTCCACCTTCCCTGCGCTATGCCCTTCTGACTGCCTAGACTATGCCCAAGGCAAGATGCATCGTTCACCCTTTGCCTCTTCGGACTACGAGTCCGCTCACCCTCTCGATCTTGTTCATGCCGACGTCATGGGGCCTCTTCCCCATGACTTTCATAGGGGGGTCGGCCGTTACGTTCTGTGCCTTACTGACGATTTTCCCATTTTCGTTGGATCTTCGCCCTTCGTCAGAAGAGTGATGTTGCTTCTCTCATCGCGTCGTGGCTCGTTTTGGCTGAACGTGCGTGTCAGCGTTCACTGCGCGTCTTTTGCAATGATCGTGGCGGTGAGTTCCTTGGACCCACCGCCCAGTTTCTTGAGTCCCAAGGGGTGTGTCTGGAGACCTCGGCTCCCTACACACCTCAACAAAACAGAGTTTCTGAGCGTTGGAATCGGACCCTTGCCGATGGCGTCCGCACCCTTCTGTCTGAGTCTGGGCTCTCCCCTCTCTTTGCCTTTGAGGCCATGAGCTACATGACCTGGGTGTGGAATCGCGTCCCTCACGGTCCTCTTCCCCGCACCGTTATGCCCTTTGAGCGTTGGTACGGCTCTCGTGCTGACCTCCGTCTGGCTCGCGTCTGGGGTAGCATTGCGTCTGTCTGGCTCCCAGAGGACCTCCGCGACGGGAAACTCTCCCCGCGTGGATATCTCTGCCCCTTCTTGGGCGTTTACTTCTAGTCAAAAGCCTGGCGCTTCTGGGACTCAGAGTGCCAGCGCGTCGTTGAGTCCCGAGATGCATTGTTCTTCGAGTCTGTGTTTCTCCGTGACCTCGATCGTCATTCGTTCCCTGCCTCCCTACTCCAGCTCTCTCGGTTGCGGGGGGAGGTCGGCCCTGCAGTCCCATCTGCCCCTGTTGTCCTTGCTGCTGTCCCGTCTCAGCAGCCTTCATCCTCGGAGCGTTCTCCAACGGCCGGCACTACGACTCCACCATCCTCTGACGCCCCCCCGTCGGTGTCGTCTAGCTCGCTTGGAGCTCCGTCATCCCCTGTGGTGTCCTCATCTGTCACTGCTGAGTCCGTCTCTCTCGCACATTCCGCTGCGTCCCCATCCAGTCCACTCACTCCCGTCGTGCCCTGTCCACCCAGTGCTCCTCCACGCCCTGCTCCCATTGAACCTTTTGTTCGTGGCGGCCGCCTACGCGCGCTTCCCTCTCGCTCCTCTTGTGCTGCATTGTCCTCTGTTCAACCTTCGCAGACCTCGTCTGGACATTCCCTTGCGGTGCCTACTGGTATGGACGCCCTGGGCCTAGCCACAGGAGTTGTGCATCCTAGCTCTGTCCTTGGGTACACACTGCTCACATCCGAGCACGAGCGTGCGCTTGCAGCCGCCATCCTTGGGAGCATTGCCGAGTACAATGCAACGGTTGCCGCCCCGCCGCCATCGCCTGACCCGACCACTGTTCGCCAGGCACTGGTAGCACCCGACTCCCAGCAGTGGGAGGCTGTCATGCGGGACGAGCTGAGAGCCCTGGATGACCACGCCGTATACGAGCTAGTCGATATCCCACCAGGCCGCAAGGTGATTGATGCCCGCTGGGTCTTTCGTTGTAAATACAAGCCTAACGGCGAGCTCGACAAGTACAAGGCCTGACTTACAGCAAAGGGGTTTTCTCGAGTCCCCGGCGTTGACTTTGACGAGACTTTTGCTCCCGTCGGACGTTTCACCACAGCTCGAGCCGTTCCGAGCCTTGTCGCAGCAATAGCGGGTTCCCATTCGCTGCATCACCTTGCGTTGTGACAACCAAAGCACAAAGGCTATTGTTGAGCATGATGGCATGCTCCACACTCGCACAAAGCATATCAATGTGGAGCATCATTTTGTGCATGAGCGTGTGGCTGCAGGCAATGTACAGATTGTGTGGGTCGACACCCGATAGCAGCGTGCAGACTTCCTCACAAAGGCACTTAGCAGTAATGTCTTCAAGGCAGTAGTTCACGCTGTTGGGCTGTTGTGTTCTCGTGATCCTCCTGGTTGATCTGTTGTGCCAGTGCCTGTTTACTGTCTTGTGTCGTGTCACTCCTCGTGACGTCGGTGTAGTGCCTGTCGTGCCATTGTGCAAGTCGGCCGTGGGTCATGGGGGAGTGTTGGTTTTCTGTCAGTACCATACGGTGACCTCGGGCCTCGTTGCACACTCACCTCACGGTTGCAGGTGACTAACAGGAGAGAGGCAACCCCTGCTGGCTGCTACGTCGTGACGGCATGACTACACGGCGAGCCTCACAGTCACGCATTTGCACAAGTCTCACGTGCCTCTGACCGGCGTGCATGTGTGCACACACATTTACTTCGGGTTCACACTTTAGCTTGTTCTTTGGCAGGTTTTCTCTCCAGTGACCTAGTTGTCAGGTTGCAGTCTTGTAGTGGGTAGTTTGGTTCATCTCGCCGAACTTGGAGTTTGGCGAGCGNGCTACGTCGTGACGGCATGACTACACGGCGAGCCTCACAGTCACGCATTTGCACAAGTCTCACGTGCCTCTGACCGGCGTGCATGTGTGCACACACATTTACTTCGGGTTCACACTTTAGCTTGTTCTTTGGCAGGTTTTCTCTCCAGTGACCTAGTTGTCAGGTTGCAGTCTTGTATCGGGTAGTTTGGTTCATCTCGCCAAACTTGGAGTTTGGCGAGCGAGATCGAGCTCGCTGCTCGCTCGCTCGTCTCCTCCCCACCTGACAACTACCACCTCGTCTGTGTGTGACTCGTCGTTCCTTGAACTCTTACTTCAAACTTCCACGCAAAACGTCGCTTGCTTGGTGTCTTCCTAGCACTACCCCAGCTGCTGCTTGCTTGTCTAGCACAGCAGCCTACGCGTAGGAACACTACCTACCCTCCCACGTTTCTAACACTAACTTGGCGCACACACCTTCATTCAACCTACCGCTTGTTTCAACCAGACCGCGTTGTCAGGAACTACACAGGGGTGTAAGGGAAGGGGTGTTTGGTGTGTCTGTTTCTTGGACCCTAAGCAAAACATGGATCTCCAAATGCAGCAGTGCAGTCAGACCCAGCATTGGACACGTGCGGACAGCATATGCAGCGACAGAGACTGCCGGCAACACGACTGTCGAGTGTAGTTACTTGGCATTTTCCTAGGGCACGTGTGTGTGAGGTATCAACAAGGCACGGGGAGGCACACGGAACACCATGGATGCGGAGAACACTTGCCTTAAAGCTCAAGTGTAGAAAAACAAGACAAAGTTAAGGGTGGAGCGAGCGAGACTTAACAACCAGTGAGCGTGCACTCGCAATGAGCAAGATTCCCTAGCAAGTCCACATTGCCACCCGGGGGTCGACCCGGCCGCTTCGTATTAAAACGAGCGGCGGCTACTCAATGATGCACGGTTGAACCTGGCATGGTGGCCCCCTAAGGATCAACACCCGGGAAATGCAGCTCCCCATGAACCACTCAAGGCAAATAAACATGATACAGGTCACGGCAGTGAGAGTGTACGTGTCCTAGCACCTCCCGCATCAAAGATAAAGAGTCAAGCCATGACCACGCATGTGCCAGAAGGCACTCCTGGGTGAGGTAGTTGTGGCATGTCGCCACAGACACCAATCATGGTAGGATCGCTTAACGTCTTCCCAGGTCAGGCCACGTCAGTTACTCATTACAGGTGTGTGCATGGAGGAAGAGGAGACAAGAGGGCATAGAGATGTGTGTGGCCAACGAACTTCAACATTCCCCCATGATCCACAGGCAAACACCCCACACACATGAAATCACAACAGGATGATATGTGAGACTCACAGCATAACTCAACCTGGGTCATGGGGACACATGAGACCAACAACATGAACAACACTCTTGAAGACAATTCAACAGTGGGCTTTGGTGAGGAAGTCAACTCTATGAGAATGTGTGTCCACCCAAAAAACCTGGAGGATGTGAAGTGATGCTCAACATTGATGTGCTTAGTGCGTGAGTAATGTATGCACTGTTCTCGGCCATGGCCTTTGTACTTTGATTGCCACAACGCAGAGTGATGCAATGGATGGGAATAGGCAATTGCTGCAGCAAGCGGCACAGCCAAACAGCCTCACACGTGCCTACACCAAGTGCAACATACTCAGCCTCGGCTGTGCTACGGGCAACAAAGCCTTGTTTGCCGCTTTTCTAGGAAACGGCGGTCCCACCAACCATGAATACGTACCCTGTTCTGCTGCGTGCATCAGAGTCATGTGCCCAGTCACTGTCAGTGAAGACGTCAACCACGAGTGAGGGTTGTGCACAGAAGTATAGACCAACACGTGGTGAGGAAAGTGCATAATGCACGACTCGCAAGGTAGCCTCGAGATGCCGCTCACGAGGACACTGAGAGAATTGAGACAAAATGTTGACAAGAAAGGCAACATCAGCACGTGTGGTGGTGGCAAGGTACATCGGTGAGCCAATGACTCGGAGGTAGTGAGTCACATCCACTGTCTCCCTTAGCTTTGAGAGGTCTGAGGACTTGAGTAGTGACTGGTCCAAGGGAGTCATGGGCGTGGACGCAGTGGGGATGGTAGTAAGAAGCGGACCGAAGCGCTCCCCCAGGCTGCGAACATACGCAGCCTGGTGCACGTGCAGAGTGCAACGAGCGTGATCACACTCTAGCTCCATGTCCACAAAGACACGGGCCGGACCTAGGTCTTTCATCTTGTATGCTCCCTTCAACAGGGACTTGGCAGTAGTGGCGGATGCAGCGTCAGGAGATGCAATGAGAAGATCATTGACATAGACCAGAATGGCGACCAACGGTTTGGTGGGGGCACCGAGGAACAGAGCGGGATCTACTAGACTCCTTCGGAAGCCCCCTTTTTTCCAAGGTCCCTGTGATCTCTTGGTTCCAGGTAATCTATGGGCTGCTTCAGCCCATAGATTACCTTGCGCAGTCGCCATACACGGTTTGTCCCATCGGAGAAACCGGGTGGCTGAACCATATAAATCTCCTGATCCAACTTACCATGCAGGAAGGCATTGGTGACATCCATCTCCTCCAGCTCCCAGTCATGCTGTGCAACTAGGCTGAGCAATGCTTTGCCATTCATGTACCGACCGAGTGGTGCAAACGTCTTGTCAAAGTCAACACTAGGGATTTGGGAGAATCCCTTTGCAATGAGACGGGCCTTGTACGGCTCAACGGTGTTATCTGGGTTCTTTTTGCAATGATACACCTATTTGGCCGCAACAGCTTTGCGGTCTGGTGGTAGATCCACGAGCTCGTACTCACTGTGCCCTGACAGGGTATCGAGTTCAACCTTCATGGCCTGTTTCCACAGAGAGGAATCAGTGGTCGTGTGTGCCGCCTGTACAATGAATGCTTTAGGTGGAAGGGGAGAGATATCAGCAACAGCAAAGCACAAAGCGACATACCCAGCAATAGACAACGAGAGAGCTGAGTAGAACTCCTATTGAACGAGGGAGTAGCCAAGGGCAGTGCTGGGATGAACGACGGAGAGAGCTGCAAACAGGCCAGAGGTCGTGAGACCAAGAGCACGGAGACCAGGGTCACCAGAGACCACAAGGTGAGACTGAGAAGGTTGAGCTCTAAGACAACCGCCATGCGTATAGGGTGAGACAGGTGGGATGGACTGAGTCCGTGAGGGCGGCGGAGGGGATGGAGTAGGAGAGCATGGGTGCACGACGGTAGGAGTAGGAGAGACAGAGGGAGCAGAATGCTCAGAGAGGTCATGGGACAGGTTACAAGAGAAAAACTTAGAGGCAGAAGGCAAATCCAAATGGGCAGAGGGTTCAGAGGAACCAGAGGGTGGAGAAGTAGAAGAAGAGGGAGACACAGGAGCATTGGCCTGCGAAAGCTCCGTGCCGGACAGGGGAGTATGAACGGAGGAGGCAGAGGACCCCATGGGAGTGGATGAGGTAGGGGAAATCGAGGGACACATGGAGGGGAGATTAGACACCCCAAAGGGGAGAGAGCCACCCCCATCCCGAGAAGGTGGAGAGAGGGACCCGCCAAAGCGAGGAGCGTCACGTTCAAACAAGTGCTCAAAGAACTGCGCGTCACGGGACTCAATGACACGACTCCGGGAGGGATCCCAGAAAGGCCACGCCTTGGAGAATGGAGAGACACTAAGGAAGACACGCAAGCGACCGCAAGGCGACAAATTAGCAGCCCGTTGGTTGGCGAGGAGCTAGACTGAGGCAAGACACCCCCACACACGAGCAAGGCGGAGATTGGCCCGCTGACCCGTCCAGCGCTCGAATGGGGTGACGGTGTGAGGAAGAGGGCCATGAGGAACCCGGTTCCAGACCCACATCATGTAAGACATGGCCTCAAATGTGAATAGTGGGGACTGACCGGAGGCGGAGAGAAGTGCACGCACGCCATCAGCAAGCATGCAATTCTAGCGTTCAGATACGTCGTTTTGCTGTGGGGTGTAGGGGGCAATTGACTCAAGACGAAAACCACAAGACTCAAGGAAGCGAGAGGTGGGACCAAAGAACTCGCCCCCTCTGTCACTACGAAACATGCGCAGGGAACGAAGAAAAGCCCTTTCGGCCTTAGGAAGCCATGCTTCTAGGACATCTGTGATATCACTTTTGTGACAAAGAGCAAAGACCCAACTGTACCGGGAGAAATCATTCGTCAAGCAGAGAACATAGCAACCGAGACCACCAAGGAAGTCATGGGGCAAAGGACCCATGGCATTGGCATGGACAAGGTCAAGAGGGTGAGAGGACCTAGACTCAGACGTGGAGAACGGAGAGCGGTGCATCTTGCCACTGACATAGTCATGACAACTCGAGGAGCAAGGAGGTGCAAAGGTGGCGGGGTCCAGGCCCGCATCAAGNAAGACAAGCCCTTTCGGCCTTAGGAAGCCATGCTTCTAGGACATCTGTGATATCACTTTTGTGACAAAGAGCAAAGACCCAACTGTACCGGGAGAAATCATTCGTCAAGCAGAGAACATAGCAACCGAGACCACCAAGGAAGTCATGGGGCAAAGGACCCATGGCATTGGCATGGACAAGGTCAAGAGGGTGAGAGGACCTAGACTCAGACGTGGAGAACGGAGAGCGGTGCATCTTGCCACTGACACAGTCACGACAACTCGAGGAGCAAGGAGGTGCAAAGGTGGCAGGGTCCAGGCCCGCATCAAGCTGAAGATGGAGGAGGCGTTGGATGGAAGCAGTGTGAATGTGGCAGAGCCGATGCAAGAGGTAAACGTGAGCGAGAGATAAGGAGAATACCACATGAACAAGAGCAGAAGCAGCGGAAGACGAGGACAGGGAAAACGGAACACAAAACAGATGATCGCAGCGCACTCCACGTAGAGCAACACGGCTGGATGAGCAGAGAGAAATTGAGGCAAGGCTGTGGTTGGACGAGAGGTCCATGCCTTGGTCATCAAGGGTGCACACAGAGAGCAGGTTGACCTCAAGATCTGGGATGTACAGCACGTCAAGGAGATAGACGGTGCCTCCATGACCAACGAAACGAATGACGCCAACACCGTGCACGGGGACGAGTTGGCCGGAGCTAGTGTGCACAGAATGACTAGAGCCGACAAGGCAAAGGGAGACAAAGGAGGAGCAACAGGAAGTTGTGTGATGGGTGGCCCCGGAATCAATGATCCAGAGGCCGGGGGCCGCACGAGTGGTGGGGAGGACGAGACAGGCAGTGGGGAACGTGTGAAGGGGCACCAAGACGAGTGGGGAACGTGTGAGACTGCCGGTCCGCAATCCAATCACATACATGAGGTAGAGCCCCCTGCACACCCCCTGACGCTGCACCATGAAGGGTGGCGTCAGCCTCACAGATAGACACACGACATGGGCCACTCACACTCTCACCTCCCTAAGAGCGAAGGTGGAGGAGCTCCGCCAGCCGCCGCTCGAGAACACACTCCTCGTCACGGCGGTCAGAGGAGCGATTGGAGGAGCGATCAGAGGAGCAGTCAGAGATATGGCTGTCGTCACGCGTCCAGGAGGGTGCGGCGTAGTGTGAGGATGGAGGACCATAGTAGGAGTCACTGGTCGGGGGCGGGATCAAGCCCCAAGGACTGGTTGGTGAAGGCGATGGCTGAAAGGGGGCAGAGGTGGTGGTGAGAGCTGAGGCCAAAGAAGAAGGGAGATGTGACTGTCACCGTTTGTGACTCGTGTTAGGCATATGTACTACCTTTGACCAAAGAAATCTGTCACTAACCATGACAATGACCATTTGTCACTGTCACAAATGGTGATAGTGACAAACCAAAGTAGGTATATGTCACTAACCATGACCAAACGAATTCAACTGTGTGGTCAATATTGAAAACTCATAACACGCGTCACAAATGGTCAGAGGGGGAAAGAATGGGTTGGGAACACTAGTTGTCAACTAGCAAGTACGAAGAACTTCAACAAGTAGTGGCACGGTTTGGCTAGCGTGCACAGTGACCAACCAAAGGATAAACACGTCACTGACTATGACCAAAGAAATTCAGTATGCGTGGTCAACATTGACAACTCATAACAGGAGTCACAAATGGTCAGAGGGAGAGACAATGGTTTGGGAACCCTATGTATC
>SZWC01000106.1:522537-535379 GCA_023375785.1 Penium margaritaceum | reverse complement strand
AGGGAGAGAGAGAGAGAGAGAGAGAGAGAGAGAGATAACAAGTGAACGGCACACCGCAAAAGTACCTACTATGGTGCATGGCAGGTGACACACGTGAATATGTCAGTTTGTCCTAAAACCTGGCCTAAAACCACTGTTTTGGCCATATTCTGCACATAGGCATCTGAATGTAGAACCCTTTGAACCTACGGGTCCAAAATTTTGAGTCGAATTTATTAAATGCGGACACAATTGGATCTGGCGATTATTGGTGCATGTACAATGCAAAGAATGAAAATCGGGCCCAAAATCAAGTCTATCAAGAAAAACCTAAAGACTACAGAAACATTTTAGAAGGCTCGAGCAAGCACCGGGGACGCAACGATAGCTGTGTGGAACCTGCTGCTGGATGAGCCACCACCGGATGGTACACCGGCGCCAGCTGGATCCGCATCATGGATCTGCACAAGCATTGGCACGATGAAATGGACATAGTTAGCTGTACAAACACACGGGGATGGCTCATATCACAACAGTGTTGGCATTGATGTCTCAACATCAACCCCAAGATGGGCACATTCCATGCTATTAGAGTAAGATTTTTTGGTTAATAGGCTTTGAGATGTCTGACCATCACACTGTTGAGTATAGTGAGTACTACATGGTTTTCCACATGACTTTCTAGTATGTACTGTGTTGCTCATGTGAAACATGTGGTGCATTCTAGCAACCTGGTTCATGTCAATGTTCGTGTTAAGTGATTGGCCCCTCACTTTTGCATTTCCCTCTTATTGTGCCACACTTGCATATACATACACCCACAAACACACACACACACACACACACACACACACACACACACACACACACACACACACACACACACACACACACATACACACTCATACACAGACAAAAAATACATGTACAAGGGAATGATTGAAATGACTGTGCCTGGAGCTTTGTCTCACAACATTGGAGTCCCTCAAGACGAAGCTAGTCTCTCCAAGAAGTAGCATCACTCTCCAAAGATGGGAGTTGGGGCCACATGATGCTCTTATGACTTTCTCTTAACTGTTTAGTTTTTTTCTCGTGGCGGAGGCTTGACCTCAGAAACTTTAGGATGCCCTTGTCTGTCTCTGCATGAATATGTGGATCTGGAGGAGCTGCTTTGTAGCCCCAAGTGCTGATCCTTGGGGGGACAACGTACCAACTCTGGTCTGAGCATCGGTGAGTAGCTACCCTCATCGTTTTGCAAAGAGGTTGGGCTTGACCACCGGCTGGTGGCGTGGTGTTTCGTGCATGATGCACGAGCGAGGTGCATGCTCAGTGGTTCTTAGATACTGACCTCCCTAGTCTCATTTTGTCTTGGTTCTAACTTCATGTTCCATCGAGTGGCACAAGAATTATCCATAGTTCTCTTGGTGTGGGGATCTCCCCACACTCCTTCTCCCTTCCAGTTCATCAAACTTGCACCCTCAAGACTAACTACTGGTGTTTAAGCAAGGAGGGTTCATCCCTCCTCACATCACATTCGATTCACGGGCCCGTGGAATCCACCTGGCGTCCAACCCCTCGGTGAGGTCCAACCTGTTTCGGCCTCCCCGTATTCTGCACACAACACCCCTCCGCCAGAGCCTCAGAGCCAGATTCTTCTTGGCTCCACATGTTCGCGTTCTGTTCCTGCCCCAGCTTTGAAGCAACGCATTCTGCTCGGCCTTGCAACACTAAAACTGCAACAATCGTGGTCTGTGCAGCTGCGCATTGCAACCTCTCCGCTGCCAGTGACCTCTTTGACGTCACCCTCTGCTTTGCATCAGCTGCTACCACTGTAGCAGCCCCTGCTGTTCCCCTAACTGCCACCGGGATCTTTACTTCTTGGCACTTGCTACCACCTTTGTGGTTTCTCCCCTGCATCATTAGCATCCGCCCCTACAGCAGCCATCTTGGCTGCCTTTATGGCCTCTCCCACAACTGCTACTTCTATTACTGCTGGTTACTGCTGGTTTCACCCCTTCGGAAGCGGTTCGGGAAAACTTGATGCCATATTCACACTTTGGCGGCCATCCCAGCCACCACCGTTACCTCTTCCGCAACAGTGTCTGATATTGTTGTAACTGCTTCTGCTCCCATTACCACTACAGAGATGTCTTCCTCAGTATCTATGGCGCATTTGATGCTGTTCCCTACACTGCCATCCACAAGATTCCCACAATTTGGCGAAGTCACTGATGATGTCATCACCCATAATGATGATGCCAGCATGAAGGTTGTCCAAATCAAGCAAAACATGGAGCAATGATGCGGTAGAACATACAGAACACAATTATGGTGGTCTTATGGAAAAAAAATCTTGAAAGGTTTGAAAAAAGTCAAATCCCGAAATCAGGAAAATTCTACATGTGAGTGCGTGTTTTCAGTTTCTGCACACTACTAGGCACAAAACAAAGCGCAAAAGGACGCTATGGGCAGGTTATGACAAGGGATTTCTAACGAACCCTAAAAATTCTAGTATGGTGGTGATTTGGGGTCGTCACACTCTCATACCTCCGGGGTGGTGGTAGGTGCGACCTGACTGCAACTTCTTAGAAACTTCACGAGCCGTATAAGGACATCACATTCCCCAACTCCTCCTGAAAAGATTGGAAGACCCTCCTCTGCATTCATATTGGTGGTCATGGTGATGCGGTTGTAGCTTTCTTTGCAAGGGTGTCTCCACTGCTACGATGTACAACGGCAAGTCACTGTGGGCTGGTGGGTCCTCCGAGGACCGTGCTGGAGTAATGACTCAAAGCGGCTGCCATTGCTACGTCTCTGTTATGCAGCTCAACGAGGGATGTCTTGCTTCTCTGATACCGTAATGCCCCATACATTCGAATATAATAATTATTTTTCTTCGACCATCAAGGCACCTGAATAATTATGGTCTCGTGGATTAATCACTCCTGAAATTGCCAAAATCTACTTTCTCTACATACAGTTTCAGCTTCCGCGAGGACTGCAGGCAGAACGTGAAACATCCACGTTCCGCGTGCAATGCTGCGACAGTGCAAAAGTCACGTGGACGTGGCAGCCTGAAAAATGCGAATCGAGCTGCGAGACTCCGTGCGGAGCAAGCTGCAAGATGCAGCTTCGCTCTCGCTTTCGCAGTAGCTAGAAAACCTAGGCAGCAGGTTGGGGCAGCAGCGTTGTTGATGCAGCGTGCGGGCTTCCACGCTCGTTGCTTAATTCAGCTGCCCCCTCAGCTAGTGCTCTAGATTCTATGTCTGGAAGCTCTGATTTTGTTACTCAAAAACACGCGCGCCACTGTTAGCGCCACAAAGCAGCTGAAAACTGAAAGTGACTGATAAGGAATGAAGAATGAGCAACAATGGGAGACCCCTCCAAGTTCTAGCTCCCCTCCACTAGTGTAGAACTTGTTACTCAGCTAACCAGCCAATCAGAAAATAGTCCTGGACCTATTCTCTGGCAGGCAGGGTTTTCTCGGTGAGCCCTGCCAGACGCCCGACAGCCCAAAACCCGGGCGTCGTCCGTTTTGCCTGA
Source organism: Penium margaritaceum (assembly GCA_023375785.1). Lineage (NCBI taxonomy): Eukaryota > Viridiplantae > Streptophyta > Zygnematophyceae > Desmidiales > Peniaceae > Penium > Penium margaritaceum. Next base: position 531,857 of record SZWC01000106.1, on the reverse strand, counting down.
AAACTGGACCATACCATAATACCAACGCTGTGAACGCAGTCGTGCGGTCAGAATCAGCTAGAAACATAACAGTAAAGAGTTATGGCTGCCCAAACCCGGGCAGTGCCTACGACAGTCACTGACGCCAAGCAGGGCCACACAACAGGAGACATGGACCCTAGGCATAGCATGACGATGTAGACGCAATGCCACAACCAGAAACACAGCTGGGTGCATGGAAACAGCATCTGCAATGGCAGTGACCGCCGGTGGCTCGACCACCGAGGAGGCCTGCCAATGGAGCTGAGCGCATCACCGGAGGGAGAAGGCTCCAGCGAACGGTCCGTGGGCCTCAGCGTGCGTCGGCTCCACCGAGCGGCACTCCAACAGCGTCGAGTCTCGCTGTCAGTCATCTTCACGCCGATGTACACAAGCCGGGAAGACACAACAATGTAAAATGAAACATGCGCGAAAACCAACACGCCCTCATGACTCAGAGGCGTAGTGCACATGTGCGGGCAGAGACACAGTCAATGACCAGACTCCCCCAGGCCACGCAGAGATGCAAGCAGGGACAAAGAGAGCCACTCACGGACGCACGCCGACCAAGCTCACAGCCTTCTTGAACGAGCCGTGCTTCAGTGCCTTGGTCAAGAAGTCAGCCAACTGTCGTGCTGTCTCAACCCACACAATGCTGATGCTGCCGTCATGCAACAACGAACGCACATAGTGATACTCAACGTAGATGTGCTTTGTGCGTGTTTGATGCACGTCGTCATTGTCGGCGATGGCCATGGCACTCTCATTGTCACAATGCAACGTGATGGATGCGACAGGCTGACGCAACTCAGACAGCAAACGATGCAGCCACATACTCTCACACGCGCCAGAGCCAAGAGCCACGTACTCAGCCTCAGTACTGCTGCGTGCAATGCACCCGTGCTTGCCACTGCACCAGGACACAGCTGTGTCGCCAATCAGAAAGATCCAGCCTGTGCGACTCTTACCGTCCGGACTGCCGGCCCAGTCAGCGTCGGAATAGCCCACTACGACCACAGACGGCTGACAACGGAACATGAGACCTCGCCGAGGAGTCAAGACGACATAGGGCAGTACTCAGATTGCGGTCTCGTAGTGGAGGTGACGCGACTCCTAAGAAAACTGGGCCAGGAGGTTGACGGCGAACGCGATGTCTGGGCGCGTCGTCGTCGCCAGGAACACCAGTGACCTGATGACTCGTAGGTACGTGGTCACGTCAACTGGCTCCCCCACAACAGCTGGGTCAGGACTCTTCGGCTTCACCTGGCCATCGGGTGACATGGGTGAGGATTCGCTTAGCACGAGTGGCAGGTCCTCCACAAAGCTAGTGGACAGAGTCTGCACATAGGCGGCCTGGTGGATGTGCAGGACGCCCTGGGAGCGATCATGCTCGAGCTCCATGCCTAGGAAGACTCTGGCAGATCGGAGATCCTTCATCTGGTAGGCGGCGTGCAGCAAGTCCTTGACACGTTGGATGGTAGCCGTGTCTGGCGACGCAATGAGGAGATCGTCAATGTAAACCAGAAAAGTGGCGAAAGTCTGGCCTCGTGGACTGACAAACAGTGCGGGGTCAGCGGTGCTGCGCTGGAGCCCGCTCCGAAGGAGCGTGCTGTTGATTTCTTGGTTCCAGCACCAAGGCGACTGCTTCACGCCATAGAGGGCCTTACGCAGTCGCCAGACTCTCCCAGTGCCGTCGTCGAAGCCTGGGGGCTGCACCATGTAGAGCTCCTCACCCTCCAGTGAGCCATGGAGAAACGCGTTGCTCACATCCATCTGATGCAGCTCCCAGCCATGCTGTGCGACCACGCTGAAGAGCGCCCGGCTAGTGGAGAACCGGCCAACTGGGGCAAAGATCTCGTTGTAATTGACCCCAGGAATCTAGGCGAACCCCTTGGCCCTAAGGCAGGCCTTGTACTTGTCCAAGGATCCATCGGGCTTCCACTTGCGCCGAAAGACCCACTTGGCACCGATGGCCTTCCGACCTAGAGGAAGGTCGACGAGGTCGTAGACATGGTGCTGTCGGATAGTAGTGAGCTTATCGCCGTAGGCAGCGTCCCAATGTGCGGCCTCAAGAGAGGCCCGTACCTCGCGTAGGGTGGTTGGGTCCTCCGTTCGTGCTGTGGAACTAACTGAGAGAGCGTGTGCATCTCGAGCCCCACGTGGGATGCGCGCAAGTGCAGCCACGACAGCGCGCCGATGCGCGTGATGAAGCATGGCGTAGCCCAGTGCGGAGCCCGGGTGAAGGTCTGCAATGATGGCCAAGGAGGTCAAGCCGAGGGCCTTGGTGCCAGGGTCCCCACTCACAACCGTGGGAGTGGAAGAGACACGTGGAGCCACGGGGGATCGAGGCGCCACGGAGCGTGGTGCGACAGTCTGCACGCTCACCGACGGTCTTGGTCGGAGGCTGCCGCCTGGGCCACGTGTGTAGTGTGGCAGGGCAGGAGATGGCACTGAGTCCGACGGGCCAATGGAGGCAGACGAGGTTGCTGGTCCGGAGGGGCTCGCGGATGCAACCAGGGTAGCCAGCCCGGATGGGCCAACGGACGTGACTGGGGTTGCCGGCCCTGAGGGACCAGAGGACGCGACTAGGGCTGCTGGCCTGGAGGGACCAACGGACGCGTCTGGGGCTACTGGCCCGGAGGGGCCAGCGGACACGACTGGGGTTGCCAGCCCGGAGGGACCAGCGAACGCGTCTGGGGCTGCCGGCTCGGAGAGACGAGAAGGCACGAATGGGGCCATGGGCCCGGAGGGACCAGGAGATGCACCTGGGGCTGCCGACTGAGATGGACCAGTGGACACGACTGGTGCTGCTGGCCTGGAGGGACCAGCGGACGCGACTTGGGCTGCCGGCTCAGAAGGACTGGGGGATGTGTCACCCGGAAGCGGCGGGACGGAGGATGGACTCACTCCCCCACACGACGGGATAGACACAGACGAGCCAAAGCGAATGAGATCACAAGGAAACAGGTCCTCAAAGAAGAGGGCATCCTGGGACTCGACGATGCAGTGTCGGGAGGGATCCCAGAAGCGCCAAGCCTTGGACTGACGAGAGACACCGAGCAAGGTGCAGGGACGTCCGCTGGGGGTGAGCTTGCCGCCCTGCTATGGGGCGGGCAGCCACACAACGGCCACGCAGCCCCAGACGTGAGCCGGGCGCAGGTCAGCGCGCTTACCTCACCAATGTTGGTAAGGCGTGGACTGGCGGGGAAGGGGACCGTGGGGAATCCGGTTCCAGACCCAGGTCATGTAGGCCATGGCTTCAAAGTAGAAGCCATCAGAGAGACCGGACTCAACCTGCATGGTGCGGACGGCGTCGGCCATGGTACGGATCCACCGTTCGGAGACACCGTTCTAGGCGGGCATGTAGGGTGCGGATGTTTCATGGTGGATGCCGCGTGAGGCGAGAAAGGTTGTGGCCTCACCCATGTACTCACCACCACGATCGGAGTGAAAGCGGCGAAGAGAGCGGCCACACTCGCACTCCGCAAGGACAAGCTAGTCCTGGATGGCTCGGGCGACATCGCTCTTCTGCCGAAGGCAGAAGACCCAGCAGTAGCGAGAGTAGTCGTCAGTGAGGGTGAGGACATAACGACCGTGCTCGCTGACGGACTCGGTGGGGAGAGGGCCCATGACGTCCGAATGGACAAGGTCAAGAGGGGTAGACGCACGGGAGGAGGACAGAGGGTACGTGGACCGGTGCATCTTCCTCTGAGCGCAATCAATACACTCAGTGGGGCACGGGAGGGGGAAAGTCTCCGGGTCAAGGCACTTGGCACGGTGGGTGCGGAGCATGCTGTCTACGGCGACAGAGTGGATGTGGCAAAGGCGGCGGTGCAAGAGGCAAGTGTGCGAAGGGGAAAGCATGCTGATGACAAACACATGGCCCGTGGCGGCCGACACGGAGGAGACGGAAGGGGAGGAGGAGAGACGGGTACATGCCACAGATTGCCACGGGCGGTGGCGTGGAGTATGAGGAGACCAGACGGACGCAGGGACACAGTGCCAACACCACACGAGTGCACAACGTCCATGATCATGCAGTCAAGGGCAGTCACGGACACGAGGCTGAGCTCGAGACTAGGGACGAAGAGGACATCGGTCAGAAAGATGTCACTGGTAGGACCACGGAAAGGAACAACGCCAATACCACGGACAGGCATCACCTGTCGAGAGCCCGTCCGCACACCGGAGACATCGCCTTCAGGTACGAGCATATTGAAGACCTCACGAGAGGCCGTCATGTGATGCGTGGTCCCGGAGTCGATGATCCAGGTGACAGCGGGGTCCTGGACCGGGGTCGCCAGATCGCTAACGGTCACATGGCAGCAAGCAAGGGATGCGGAGGTAGTGGAAGGAGGCACGCACCGAGACTGCCAGTCGTCAAGCCACGGAACGTCGTCATAGGAAGGGGAACAGGAGACCATGGGGGACGATGAGACAGACGAGGAAATGGGACAGGACCGTAGCTCAGTCTCAGTCATGCAAGGCGGGGCAGGAGAGCAAGAAGTGATGCAACTCGCACTTCCCTGGGAAGGAGGGCAAGTCAGGCCGAGCTGGAGCACGATGAATTGCTCCAGCTGACGCTCACGAGAGGACGGCCCGGGAGTGTAGACCGAGTGCAGAGTGACGGCACCAGAGCCCTGGTAAGGGAGGGACAGCGCCGGTGACGGGAACGGAGGCGTCGACGGCTGTAGATAGTACTGTTGTAGCGCGAGTGTCTACGAGACAGGCGGAGCTGGCAGAGTGGCGGAGCTGCTGGATGAGGTCAAGGTGTCGGGGCTTACGGCAGTGACGGTGGCAGAGGCGAGACCGCGCTCCCGCTGGCGACGCATAGTGGCGATGACGCGCGCTTCGTCCGTCAGAAGAGGGCACGTGTACCACCCGTGCCCGGGCTGGCCACAGTTGTGGCAGACCGAGCCACCACCGCTGGACCCGGCCGACGGCTGCTGCTGCTGGTGCTGTTGCGGTGGACCCTTGCCTTTCTTGTTCCGGCTCTTCTTCTTCTTCCTCGAAGATGATGAGGTAGCTGTGGCCGGGGAAGCGACGGCAACTAAGGCAATGGCAGGGGAGGCGATGGCAGGGGATGCAAGAGCCTTCGTGCGATCCAGTTGGGACTCCAGACGAGCTTCCTCAATGCGAAGGAAAAGCTCGTATGCCCAAGGCATGAGGGTGCCCTGGGCCGCCATGGTGGAGAGGACGTCCTTGGGGTAGTGCACGAAGACGTCCGCGTACGCGCTGGTGGCGCCGCACTTGATGGTGAGGAGCACGAATAGAGGAGGCGGGGCAGATTTGCCAAGACGACGAAGGATGTCCTCCGCCCGCTGCCAGTAGGCAATGACCGTCTCGGTCTCCCCCATGCGTAGGGAGTTGAACTCCCGGAGCAGACGGCTGGTCTCAGCGTCACTGGACAGGCGATGGGGCTGGGTGAGGACGTGCCATGCGGCTGCAGGATCTGGGATGGCGCCAGCGGTGAAGTTGTCGAGGAAAGGCTTTAGGGCCGGGCAGGAAGCTGGAGGGGCGACTGGGATGAGGGCACGAACGGCGCGACCGGTATCATACAGCTGATCGGCCTGGGTGGGGTCATAAGGGAGGGTGTAGTATGCCCACAGGCCCTCACCTTGCGCCCTGATCCAGAAGCTGAGCTCCCAGCTCTGGAACTGCTCGCCGGCCTGAAGCGGCGGCGGCAACGTCTCAAAGTCCTTCTGCATGCGGCCGACGCCCAGAGTGGGGCCAAGGACAGAGGTCACTGTCTACCGCAGGCGCTGAGTCTATTGTTGTGCCAGGTAGTGCGTGGCAGCAGACACAGCTGGGCTGGAGTGCCCTAGAGGGATGAACGATGGTGGCGCACTGGTGGCAGTGTGGGAGGCTAACGACTGTAGCGTTGCAAGTTGCTGCGTCAAGGCGGCGAGCTGTTGTTAAAGAGCAACTAGGGGGTCAGGATTGCCGCCAACAACACCAGTGGGCTACTACTGCTACTGTTGCTACTGCTATTGCTGCTGCTGCTGCTGTTGCTGTTGCTGTTGCTGGTGCTGATGTTGCTGCTGCTGATGCTGCTACTACCACTACTTCTGCTGCTGCTACTACAGTCGCTACAAGAAAGGGGGGGTAGGGGTCCCCCCAACAGAGGAGGAACCCTCCCCACCGGGGCTACCAGCCATGGTTTGGTGCCCCTTGTTTTTTCTTTTTTTCTTTTTGTTGTTGATATCAACGTGGCTTGGGGCGGTGGGAGTTCTACCCACCCTTTGGTTGTCTGACCCCTTCCCTTTCTCCCCCTTTTTTGATGTTGATGATGTCAGTAGTGACGTCAGCAGCGGGATGCTGACGTCAGCAGCGGCGGTTGTTGGGGCCACTGCTGCTAGTGTTGTTGCTGCTACTGCTGATACTACAGCTATTGGTGTTGTTGCCGTTGCGGCTCCACTTGCTATTGATGCAGGTGCTGATGCTGCTACTGCTACTGTATTGCTACCGTTGTTGCTGCAGCTACTGTTGCTGCTCTTACGGTTGCGGGTGCTGCTAATGTTGCTACGACTGTAGTTGCAGTAGCAGCTTCTGCTGCTGTGGGCTGCTACGGCTGCTGTGGCTATTGCAGCCGCGTCAGGAAAAAAAAAGGGTGGGGATTTTTTTTGCTTCTCATTTTTTCTCTCTTTTTTTGTATGTCACAACGGGCGACTGCCCGCTGTCTGCTGCGAGTAGCGGGCTGCTGCTCGCTGGCAGCAGCGAGCCGCTACACGCTAGCAACAGCGGGCTCTTGCTCGCTGCCTGCTCGTTGCGGGCCGCGAGTAGTAGCAGCCGCTGCTCACTACTGCCAGTAGCTGCTCGCTGCTGCCAGTAGCTGCTCGCTACTGTCAGCAGCAGCTCGCTACTGCCAGCAGCTGCTCGCTGCTGCTGGTGCTGCAACTAGCTACTGCTGCGGCTGCTGCAGCCCGCTGCTGATGTTGCACGCTCGTGCAACTGCTGCATGTTGCGGCTGCTGCTCGCTGCTGCTACGGGCTGCTGCTACGCGCTATTGCTGCTGCTGCTGCTCCGAGCTGATGTCGCAGGCTGCTGTTGCTGCGCGCTGCTCCGAGCTACTGCTTCTGCCTACTGCTGCTGCTGCGCGCAGTTGCTACTGGCTGCTGCTGCCACCGCTCACTGCCGTTGCCTGCGACTGCCGTTACTACTGGTTGCTGCTGCTACGTGCTTGGCCTGTCATTGCACTTGGGTGACGTTGCAGCGTGCGTCGTCGCCCGCAGGTGTCGGACACGGCCTGTCGCTCACCTCGCGTCACACGTGGGGGTCAGTGCTGCCGAAAAACTTCGGCAGCATTTCCCCGGGCCCAGTGACCGTGGGAAAAATCTGACGCCGCCATCAGGCGGGTCAATGCTGCCGGAAAAAATCCGGCAGCATTTCCCCTACACTGGCGTGTATAAGGGCCTGCCGGCATTGTCTGACACCTGTACGCCAGTCTTTTGCTGCTACTACTACGCTCTGGCTCTGATACCAAGCAAGAAAACCTAGGCAGAAGGTTGGGGTAGCAGCGTTGTTGATGCAGCGTGCGGGCTTCCACGCTCGTTGCTTAAGTCAGTTGCCCCCTCAGTCTGCTCTAGAGTCAAAGTCTCGAAGCTCTGGGTTTGTGAATCATAAACGCGCGCGCCACTGTTAGCGCCAGAAAGCAGCTGAAAGCTGAAAGTGACTGATTAGGAATGAAGAATGAGCAACAATGGGAGACCCCTCCAAGTTCTAGCTCCCCCCCACTAGTGTAGAACTTGTTACTCAGCTAACCAGCCAATCAGAAAATAGTCCTAAACCTATTGTCTGGCAGAGAGGGTTTTCTCGATGAGCCCTGCCAGACGCCCGACAGCCCAAAACTCGGGTGCCGTCCGTTTTGCGTGAAAACTGGANCGCGCGCGCCACTGTTAGCGCCAGAAAGCAGCTGAAAGCTGAAAGTGACTGATTAGGAATGAAGAATGAGCAACAATGGGAGACCCCTCCAAGTTCTAGCTCCCCCCCACTAGTGTAGAACTTGTTACTCAGCTAACCAGCCAATCAGAAAATAGTCCTAAACCTATTGTCTGGCAGAGAGGGTTTTCTCGATGAGCCCTGCCAGACGCCCGACAGCCCAAAACTCGGGTGCCGTCCGTTTTGCGTGAAAACTGGACCATACCATAATACCGACGCTGCAAACGCATTCGTGCGGTCAAAATCAGGTAGAAAAATAGCAGCAAAGAGTTATGGCTGCCTGAACCCGGGCAGTGCCTACGACAGCCAGTGACGCCAAGCAGGGCCACACAGCATGAGACATGGACCCTAGGCATAGCATGACGATGCAGACGCAATGCCACAACCAGAAACAGAGTTGGGTGCATGGAAACAGCATTTACAGTGGCAGTGACCGCCGGCGGCTCGACCGCGGCGGAGGCTTGCTGATGGAGCTGAGCGCATCGCCGGAGGGAGAAGGCTCCAATGAACGACCCGTGGGCCTCAGCGCGCGTCGGCTCCACCGAGCGACACTCCAGCAGCGTCAAGTCTCGCCGTCAGTCATCTGCACGCCGATGTACACAGCCGGGAAGACACAATAAAGTACAATGAGAGCTGCGCGAAAACCAATAGCAGTTCTGTTGTGCTTTGTACCGTTCCTGTACAGTTTACTGTGACCACTCGGCCGTGTCCATACTCGTGCAGATCCCTGAGGCAGGCGGCCCTGGTGACACCGGCGCGACGACAGGCGGCGGGCTACCCGTCTGGAGCTGACCGACCACCGTTGCAGAGCCCCAGATATCACCGGGACTCCTTGCCGTGACTTCTACGTCTTGCAGGCGCCTTTCGGCGGACTGGGCATGAGCCCCATTTGCATGTTTTTGCATTATATACTCGCTGTCCGTCGATGGATGCATGCATGTGACCAGTCGTTGCGTGCGTCTTTTGATTCTGCACGTCTAGGTTCAGACGGCGTAGGATTCTGACATGTGTGCGCAGAGTTACGGCCAAAACAGTGGTTTTGGGCCGGTTTTAGGACAGCTCTTGGACTGCCGCGTGCGACACCCGCCGTGCGCCGCGGCAGGTATTTATGCCCTGGACCTGTCAGTTGTCATTTCTCTCTGCATTTACTAAGCTATTGAAGCTTATGAGACTTTGCGCGTCTCCCTAGCCTGATCCTTGCTGTTTCTTGCACCTGCCTGCTTGCTAGTGCGTCAGCTGACTGGACAGTGTCGCCACGTCAGCAGCAGCAAGGCTAGGAAGCTTCCTAGCAGTTTCTCATGGTATCAGAGCGGTGAGACAGATCTCACCGAGCTGCGCAGCAGAGACGCAGCAGAGCAGCAGCA
>SZWC01000106.1:503369-517285 GCA_023375785.1 Penium margaritaceum | reverse complement strand
GTCGATGGATGCATGCATGTGACCAGTCGTTGCGTGCGTCTTTTGATTCTGCACGTCTAGGTTCAGACGGCGTAGGATTCTGACATGTGTGCGCAGAGTTACGGCCAAAACAGTGGTTTTGGGCCGGTTTTAGGACAGCTCTTGGACTGCCGCGTGCGACACCCGCCGTGCGCCGCGGCAGGTATTTATGCCCTGGACCTGTCAGTTGTCATTTCTCTCTGCATTTACTAAGCTATTGAAGCTTATGAGACTTTGCGCGTCTCCCTAGCCTGATCCTTGCTGTTTCTTGCACCTGCCTGCTTGCTAGTGCGTCAGCTGACTGGACAGTGTTGCCACGTCAGCAGCAGCAAGGCTAGGAAGCTTCCTAGCAGAGATTTGAAAACCAAAGTTCTAGGTAGAGACCAAGGACGTGAATAGACATTTTGACCAAAATCAGACAGGTATAAAACACAGGGGCTCTGGATGAAACATGTCCAAAATTAGAAGGCTTGAAATTATTGTCGAATATAAGAATCACTTAATTCAGTTCAAGAAAGTTGTCGATTGTAAGGGGCAGTACGGTACTATGAGAAAATGCAAAGAAGCTTCAAAGCCTTGCTTTTGTAGACGTGGCGATTGTGTCTAGTCAGCTAACTCACTAGCAACTTGAAACGTGCAAGAAACAGTAAGGGTTAGTCTAGGGAGACGCGCAAAGTCTCATAAGCTCGAATAGCTCAGCAATGGAGAGAGGAGTGACATCTCACAAGCACATGGCATGAATACTTGCCATAGGGCACGGTGGGTGAAGCATGTGGCAGTGTTAGTTTGTCCTAATTTTGGTCCAAAACTACTATTTTGGCTGCACATCTCCGCACAAGTATCTTAACGCAACACCAGCTGAACATAGAGATGCAGAATTTTGAGTTAAACGTTACGATTGGTCACACACAAGTTCAACTTTGGTCAGTAGGCACAAAATGCAAAACATGAAAATCGGGCTCAAGAACTGCTGGTTTGTGTGGCTTCCACCCGTCAAGATCTTTTTTTGTGTGGAAAACATCATGTATGTTCATCCCCCATCACATGGACATTTGATGCCATGGCGCTCCCTGAAATAGGCCTCTCCGATCAACCTGGAAGTAGTAGGGCAGTCTCCAGTTAGGAATCCCAACGGGAGGGAGTCTGCATCAAGTAGGGGGTCGAAATTGGCACCTGGCACAAATTCATGCGTGATCTAAAGTGATTGGGTAGCCCCATAATCCAAAGTATTTGATGACCAGGGATTAAATAAAATGGACTAAGCGATAGGTTCAACAGCCAGCCGCTGTCGATTGGTGACTACTAAGGCCCAGTTATGCAAACCCATTGGGCTTGGTCAAACCGTTCAACCGATGATTCCCTAGCTTGACCGCCGTGTATACAACGCCTTCTGACATTGTGGGCGGGAATGGCTTTCATTAGTCTGGGTAACCACGCGGTTGCCCTCGCCAGCGACGCCGACAGGAATCGACGGCTGCGACAGGCTGGAAGGTGGCACTCACCTCAGGCAAGGAGATCGTAGCCTCGGCGACGATGGAGGGTCGAGGTTAGGGATTTGGATGCAGTGCCTATCGGAGGCGGTTCAGGGGGATGTGAGCAACTCGACCGACGACCGTCAAGACGACCGATTCGAGCAGTCAGATAAGTCGGCCCGTTCGACTTACCGGACTACGGGTTCCGGCGGCCACAACACATGTCGGGAAGTCTGACCTTAAAGGTGGCCGCCAGTTAGATTCCGAGGGCCTGGCTAACCTTACAATGAATGTGAACGCGGAAGAAGAAGATTGCCCCAAACAACATCAGATATCATCTTACCCCTTGAGATTAATACAAACATACAGCAATCTCCGGAAAATCATTAATAAAATCTTATTTATGACACATTCATATCATAAGAATATAAATTACTTGTAAATTAATCTTCTTAGGGTGCTAAGATTACCAAAAACCAGAAAAAAAGGGCTGAAATTGTTCGAGCTAGTGCTCGTTGAGAGAGGGGTAGGGTGTAGTATAGGGGAGTGTTGAGAACTACCCATTCATAAAGGGGAAATCAGGTGAATTCTCACCCCCTCAATTTGGAAAAAACTTAATGATTAGCTTATTTTTAGGAATTCCTCACGGACAATGAGCCCATTGCTGATAAAAAAACCCATGGAACAAACCAAGAGTGGTATTTAATGTGAAACATGGCCCCTTTTAAAACAAAAGAGCATTTATCTTAGCAAAGGATCACATTATCCGTGAAATAAAAAGATAATGCACATGTTTTTATACAAATTTTAAGCGTTCCTTGTCAATTTAAAAGCCATTTTAAAAATATTGAAATAGGATTTCATTGTTTTTCATAATGCATTAATGAGATAGGTAAAAAAATGTCATTGGAAACAAAAAAACGTAAAATGATACTTTATGTACATAAAAATTAATTTTAACAATAATTAAATGTATTTGAATAAATACATAATAATTGCACTTCTCGAAGACAAGTGCAATCTTGATTACACAAATTTGTCAAAAATAAACTCCACAAAAAGTTTTGCAAGTGGATCTTTTAAAAAATCTAAATGAATAATAACTCTCCAAATTTCCACCTGTCTTTGATTTATTCCATGCAAGAAATAACCATGAAGGCAATGAGAATCAAAGTAGCCTTTCTCAAAACCATTCCAAGTAAATGAAAAAGATTCTTACAATTGAAATCGAGATATTTTCATCATTTATTACAGTGTTCCAATTACTCATTGACATTTCCACAAATTTTTCGGACCTCTTAAGGATGTAATGACAGGTATAAGAGATGATGAATGGATCATTTGAAGATTCAAGCAGTTTTGGTATGGGAATCACAAATGGAGGATTATTAGATTTTGACGATGATACATTAGAATAAATCCCTTCAATGAATTTTCCAAAATGAAATATTTCATCCATAGTGAGACCCATCCATGGTACGGGAGTTGTACTCAAAATTCATGGACATTTATATGCATTACTTTCCCCAATGCTCACCTCTCAGCTGAGGGTTCAAGGTGGTGATATCCATGCGCCTAATTTGGAGCCACAAATTTTTAAGAGTCTCAATGAAGTACCATCTAGATAGAAGGGTGGCATTGATTATCTTTGCTTACAAATTCCTATTGAACTTGCTCAAACAACTTTCTGTCGTGGAGGGTACCACTATTCCACATCAAGGTATTTAGGTCATAACGACAATTCTGCCTCGGGGTTACATATGGTGTTGATCAACGTGGACATTAGGGAATTGTCTAGGTCCATTGTCCAACCGACAAATGGACGTGATCAATGGGCACATGATTCCAAGTGCCATGTAACCATATCCTTATGGTTGAACCACCTGCTCAACATAAACCCATTGCTGAACAAGGAGAGTGAGATTTTGAGAGTTGAGGTAAAGAAGTCAACTGATAGGAAGAATATAATCAGGCGAGGCCAAAACAAACTTTCTAACAAGTCCTTCTGGTCGCCACAACCAAGGTTAGGATGACTTGGCAGGATGACTTATAGGATGCCATGATTTGGCCACAAGGTTGGCCAAGTACCAAAGTTGTGATCTTTGAAATCCTCCTTACAGCGATTTTCACAAATGCCCTACAAATATCATAGTATTCTCTACTTGTCTAATACTTTAATACTTTAACACAATTGCAAAAGCATGAGCATATAGAATGATTCCATGGCTCCAATGCAATGTTGGGTCCTCCCACTCCAAATCTTGGCTGGGGTACCAAGTGTATCATAAGCACAACTCACATATGATGACTGGTCTCCTAGAGTATTTGAAGTTTGTCATTTTAGAGTTCAAAATTCTCCTCAGAGAAATTACCAAGGATGCCCTTAGTTCATCATAGTGTTTTCTACTTGACCACTACTTTACTCCTTTAAAATGAGAACAAAACCAGGACCACTACTTTACTCCTTGAATCATTGAATATCCGTGCCCAAAACAACAACAAAACCATGGAAGCATGAAAAATTACACAAGGTTACATTTTATTCTCGATTGGAAATGCAAGCTTTGAATAAGAGTGAAATGCGACTTGAAGGTTGAGCAAAATTAGAATGATTATGTGGCACAGGGGAATCACACCATGTGTTCACATGGAAATCAAGAATACAGGCATGTTCATCCGTCAATGCTTACAATCATTCTAAAACAATGAATGATCGAAATTGAGAAAAAGAATAACAATATGTTAACATAAGAAGGCTTTACTTACAACACAGAGAATATCATGTAAGATTAAATGAATGCAAGTGTATCATATAAGTTTTGAAATATGTCAGCCAATTTTAGGTTCAAATTTTTTTCTAGTAAGAATTTTATTTCTATGGAATGGCCATTTCAAGATAGTTTTCACATAAAAATCTACTACTCTATCTTAAAAACAAGGAGAAAAATTTTTCAACATGTTTTGCTCTCGTTATCTACATGTCAAAAAGGTAGAACTTTAGCTTAACCGTTTCTTTGTAGTCTTTGGGTGCAAAGCTTTTGATGAACTTACATTTGAAGTGTATCGCTTTGTAAGAAAGTCATTCAGTTCTATGAAAAGGATGTGGATCCATATGCATGGATTAGTATGAAAATTTTACGAAAATTATTTTTTAAGAGTAAGAGAAACATTCCAAACCGTATGGATTCCATGTTTAGCACTACGTTAATGACTTACTTCACACTTCATGAGCCAAATCAAATACGATTTAGGCCAAATCTGGAGAACAAATGCATCTTTTTCAACAGTCCCTTTCAATGTGTAGTAACATAATACATGGAAAATAACTATTGTTATCTATTTTTGTTCAAATCATTCTTCCGATTTGAAAGTTTTACGATTACAGTTGACAGCCATGGAGAATACAATTTTAATTTTGTTGAATAGATTATGTTTGAATTATTGGATACGTTTTTTATATGAAGATTTGAGAGTAGAATTTAACTTTCTTGATTTCAAACAAGTTTTAAACGATGAAAGATTAGTTGAAGGGGACAAAGAATCTACATGTGAACCAAGAGAACTGAAAAAGTTAGTCTACATGTTTTTGTGTTGCTTTGAAAAAATGTGGTGAATATGAATGAATATAAAATAGATAATGAATATCTAGTTTTTGGAGGTAATACATATTTTTGAAACCAGAGATAAGATTTTGTTTTTGTTTTAATACCATAAACCTTAATGATTTTGCATTATTGGGGTATAATATTTTTTCATCATCAACATCATTAATGCTAAAATATGATCTAAAAAATCATGAGAGGAGTTTCTACATGAAAACAGTTTTTTTTCACTCTCAAGTCATGTCATTTTAGCAACATGCATTATTGAGTGTATTCCACCTAAAGAAACCTAAAGAAACGTTTCTTTAGATTAATTTGTCACGATTTGATGTTTCCCTTTTCATTAAGTTAAAAAAACAATGCATTTCATGTGTAATGATGTCCAAATAGTGATGTAAACATTTTGTCCGAGGAGATCGTTACGCCTTCAATCTGTAAGATAGTATATTTTGAGATACATGCACATAGTAGACAACTTATTGGATTGAAATAATTATCTATGATAATTATTTAGCACTCATTTTTGGCAAAATAAGACAATCATATCATGTTGAGAAGCTCTATTACGTGGTATGAGTACATAAGAAATAATGTTTTGTTGAAGCAATGCCATCATCCTTGTGTTTACATTTACCAAGCCTTAATGGAGGATTTGTATTCAATCTCCAACTTAAGCATTGATGCAACTTCATATTGCCGTGAAGGGATCAGCATCTGGAGATATAAGTTCTTAACGTGAAACATTTTTAATGGAGGATAAAATGTAACATCTTCTAGAATGAGAAGGGCGATATTGTTACCCATTTGCATAATGTACTTTGATCTATAAAGTTATCATATAAAACATGAAATTCGCATCTTGTTTTTGCATGTTATTTGATTAACTTTGCAACCTTCTTCATAAATGTAGAACACATAATTCTATGTAGAAGCACAAACTTACATTTTTTATGCAACATGAAATTCGATGTTTATAGGAAGAATATGGGCTCTTATCATGACTTTGTATATGAATCCTTTTATTCAAGTCCTAATTCTTCCTTGAAAAATCAATTCAATGTTTTTTTTCTATATGTATCAATACATATGGACACATGATGTATGGTGCGGCCTCTTCACAACTCTCAATCATGAGTTACACAAAGAATAGCTCTAGAATGATTGATATAATAAAAACGTTATGTACACAGAGACAGAAATGATGTTACCCGCAATAATTTCATCCAAGCTTTCCGTAGCTTGATGGATTATGATCTATTTTTTATTCAAAAGGAATATCTTCTTCTTCTAAAGAGTCTTTCACACATTATTTCTAAGGAAACGTTTGCCAGTTATACATGGTATGTTATGTCACCATCGAATCTAAGTGTGACAATGCATCCATATGTCAGATTTTCCAAGGACTCAAACAAGTAAATTAAAGCTTTAAAGATTTCATTGAAACATGGTCTTTCCATGTTCTTTAGATGGAGTAAAAACGTAGAAATGTTTCTTAGGAATTCAACGAATTAATCCTAAAAACAAAGATTTCAATTGAACCTTCCATGTCAATTATTTGATCTTTTAAGTAATCCGGAAAACAATATTTCAACAACCTCCCATGTTCTTGATCAATTTTTATTAAAACGCAATGGAAGAAGTTTTTTTCTTATGAAGAAAAGTGTTTTGTATGAAAATGCATGAATAAATATAAGTCAAACACCATTACGAAAGGATGTTTCTTATTGCTCATTTATACTCTTCTAACTGGTAATAAGCTATGCTTCACATTACACAAATTATAGAACTCATTTTCAGTTAATATTTCAATGAAAATGATCTATGAGCTGTCATCTTTAAAGCTACTTAAAGAAAAAAGTTTTGTCAATGTGCGAAATGATAAAAAAAAACTATGTTAGTTGTTTTCTTCTTGCTCAAGTGCATAAATACAATGTTCCGATTATAACAATGTAGAAGAAAGATTAGTGAGAGCGGTATTCCAAATATAACAGGGATGATTTTTGAAAGACATCATCGTTTGATTTCTGGTTTTTATAAGTTCAGTGAAGAAAGGAAGCACACTAAAAACCTTGAGTTGAGAACGAAAGTACTTAAGGAAACAACACTCATAGCTTTAAGTTGTAGTCACTTCCTTAGGCTTAGGCACATTAACTAGGTGAAAGTGGAGACCATTGTTGTGGATAACCTCTTGAGAAGCACATTCACTATAGGAAACATGAAAAACAATTAAAAATTGAAAGCAACCCACATTCCTCTTAAGTAAAAGCCATGATCAAAGGAGGGTTGATAACCCTAGGTGAATTGAATTTTGCCTTTGTGGCTCTTAGTTTGGCTAGCATGCATTTGCTTTGCGTGCCATTTACTTTTTTGTAAGTGGTTTCCTTGAGTTATTTTCATAATCCAATGTCCACTAAGTGTGCCACAGGGTTGTAGCTTTTGCCAATATAGGGCATTTTCATGTACATGTAGATAACATTAAGGAACTCACATATTTTGTTCCAAATATGGGGCCACCATGTGTTGAGCAACAAGATTAAGTTGTCCTTGTCCGTTAGCTTTCTTATGCGCTTGATTTGATTAAAACATAAGTGGATCACATGCATTCTCGACTCCTGCGAAACCCTTATTGTTTCTCAATACTAGGTTATGTTTTTGACAGAGAAGTGGAAGTCCTAGATTTTGTGGCAAAATTCTCAGGCTTGAAATAATAAAATTTCTCACATAGATAGTTTCAATTGCACCATGTTGCACGTGATATTCAAAGTTGAAGGGTATTTAACTTACAAGTTATAGTCAGGTCCGGTCATGGGCGCTTACTTAGAACCCGTTTTGGCTTATACTATGCCATGTTTCCACGCAATACAATGTGTGGCCTAGTTCATATTCCATCAACATGTGCCAAATTCAAAAGGTAGATATTAAAATGATTCATAATGACATGAATCAAACATGTTGTTCCAAGAAATAGAGATGCCACTCTTTCGCCTTTCACATAAAACATAAGCTCTAGTTCATGCATGATTACTAATGCCTTGACCC
This sequence comes from Penium margaritaceum, assembly GCA_023375785.1. Taxonomy (NCBI): domain Eukaryota; kingdom Viridiplantae; phylum Streptophyta; class Zygnematophyceae; order Desmidiales; family Peniaceae; genus Penium; species Penium margaritaceum. The sequence goes on along the minus strand of SZWC01000106.1, from coordinate 509,154 downwards.
ACCGTTAATGGAGCCAAGAAAACCTCTCCATTTTCTATGATTGTTTTATGTATTGAATAAGAACCAATACCTCCTGTATTCATGTAGAACTGGTCAGATCCATATAAGAGATTTTTTGGCCGGCGATTCTTGGGCAATTTGCAATAGTGATATTCTTTGGTGACCACATTAAAAAATTCGTGTATATTTGAGAATTTGATGATGGTTCTCCCATGTTTAATTTTACAAGAGAGGTGCTTGAATGGTTGTTTTAGCTGCCTTGGCATGAGCTTGAGTTGTTTTATAATGGGTGTATATAAACAGCTTACATGGCATTGAAATTTTGTTATCTTGTTACTACTATTCTTGCGATAGGTTCAAGATCTAAGTGTTCAAAAATATCATGATAGGTCTAGAATGGTTAGACTTTTTCTTTGTTGGCCTTTATGTTTTTGGAGGCTCTTCTAACTACAATTGGTGCATCTACATCTCGTTGTATGTGTTTCCTTTTTACTTGTAGTCTTAGATGTGCTTCTTGTGGAACGTTTTCATAACAATACTCTATGTCGTTCTCAGCACATTGTGGATAAAATCTATGGATACTTGTCAATATAAATTGTTGCTTCAACACTTTTCTAGCTACTTGTGCATTTCTGTCTATTTTTTTCCTGTTTTAATGTGGGCTTGTGGGACATGTATAAGTGCGTACATGCTTATTAGATCCATGTTTTACCTCATCGGCTATAAAGATGAAGCAAATGCAACTCAAGGACCTAGTGGATTGTTAAGGTTTTCATTTGCCTGTTTTTGTCCTTGAAATTGAGATTTTTTGTGAATATTTGAGTGTAATTCATTCACTTCAACTATGTTTTCTTGTTGGCAATGACAAGGGGTCCAAGGAATTCTCCATCTATTTAGAATTCTAGTTCAAAGATTCTAACCTTGATGTGAATTTGTATTTGTTTTTGATTTAATATGATTTACTTAAGCTTTGATACCAATGTGTTATGTGGTTGGGGTGGGGGACAAAACTCCACCATAACTTATACATGTACGATTCTTCTAATTTAGTAGATACAAAAGTAGATACATAGGCTTCCACTCCTTGAATTTCTTGTATCTCATGGATTTTTGATTGAATATTGATGAATTCATCACGATTCCATATGGGAAAGCATGTAGTATGTGCAATCAACAATGATTTGCGACTGAAATGAACTTCTTAAGATGATGTCCTTCACAAGCTTATATACTTTGCTTTAAGATATGCTTATGCCTTAGCTCCATTACTACATCTTTGGCTTCACTTTGATAGCAAAGAAGAACTCTTATTACTTGAAGTGGAGTGGCTACTTTATCCAAGTAAACAGTAGAAAGAATGTCCAGCCACTTTAAGCATTAGCACCTCGCTTGACGTAGACCAAGTTATTGTTAATGATCAATCAGAAGTGCGAGTTTTAAGTACTCTTTGGTCTTGCGGCTGATGTTATGGTATGGGTTAGTATCCTTACTTTGGTGAAGAGATAAACAATTTTTTTAAGAGGTACTCTGGAAGATGCATTTCTAATAAAGTTCTTTTTGAAGAAGTGAAGAGAGCCTTCAGGAGGTGCATGTACCCCTTTTAAGTGGTAATCATTGACGTTTTTTTCTTGTCTTAAGATGAACATGCATTGTGAAGGATGCAAAATTCTACTAGATTGACTTCTTTGGACTTAGCCAGATTTCCTTACGACCTAAACCATAAGTATTTATTTGAGTGAGCAATTTCAAGCAGGACGACCGTTGTTATACAATCATTTAAATGTGAGCTTCACTTATCATTTTTTTAAAAGCATAGTGAAGTGAGATATGTAGTTTTGATTGTGGATGAAGTTTTCAAATTTGGTTGTGTGCATCATTTCGTCGTACAATTTTAGTGAGCTTAGTTTTCGAGTTTATTTTAGTGTTTTTCATGTATTTATACATTGTGTAAGCTCTTTCATATTCTAAAAATACAATTTGTTTTTATAAATTCAAACAAACCATGAGATATTTTACCACGTTAACCACTTGTTTTAATATGAGTGGAATTCCAGTATAGAAATCCATCTTGAAATGTACCTTGTAGCATGAATGCACATGATCTCATGAGAAGAAGGGTATGTTTGCATCTCAATAAATGCAAGTATGGACCTTTCTGTTGTTAGCTTCATTGTTCTTTAAAGATTCGCGTTGAAGAATTTTGCCAACTACCATGGAATTTTTCGTTTTGCAACATTGACCTCCTTTTAAGAGGGGATTTTAGAAACTAAAAAAACCTTATTGTTGGTTTATATGAATTTGGAAGAACTCTTTACGGTAGTCAAAGTTTAGTGATATGCATTTTGTCATTTTGAGAGGTCTCAAACATCTTAGTGGCGTTTCCTAGAATAACTTTCGTCATTCAACACCATACCTATGCTTGTATAATGTGCCCCGGATCCTCAATGTGCATTATCCATTTGTTTTTTTGTTGAAATATTTGATTCTATTAAATGCTACACTTTTCATGGATGTCCATTCATCATTAATCATAAGTCATTCAAGTTTCCAACATTCCCACAAGATGTTTGTTCCCGGAACTAATGTTTTTATCACATTTTATTCTCATAAGATAAACTTAGTAACCGAATTTAAACAAATCACAACATGGTTATCTTGTACACATTTGGGACATTTGTGGTTGTAAAAAAATTTCCAAATGACAGATTGCTTTGGAAATTTAACAAGACTCCAATGTACTTGGTTTTGCATTTGATCTAGTGTCCACCCCCATATATGTTTCCTTTTAAGGTTTTGGGTTATGTGTGGTGAGAGGTTTAAGAGAAGGATGACATCTCAGAGGAGGAAGCATATTTTGAACACAATTCACTTCTTCATTGAAGCGGATCCATCACAATTTACAATCATTTTTCTTCTTCACCATATAGCTAGCCCTTTAGTGTTTTCCCTCTATGCCCACTACCCCTTTCTTGAGTTTAATGTAGGTTTAGCAGGGTTGTGAAAAAGGCTTGTGAAACTGTTAGATCCATCAATACCTTGTGAAAATGTTGACTTTGTGAATGAGCATGTAAACTTGTCAGCTTGCTCTTCAATTATGAAATGTGAACTTTGTTAATGAGCATGAAACATTTTCATATTGACATATGAACAAACAAATATTTCAAAAGCAAATTTTTTTGCTTTTGAGCAAGGTATGGAAAATGTGCCAACCCCACTCAGTATAAGAAAAATATCTTGTAAAGTTGTTTGATCCTACGAACATGTTCATATTTTGTGAAGGTAGAAATTTCTATTGTTTTCTAAGTCTATGTTATGCTATCTGTTTAGTATATTGCCTTGGAATAAAACCTCATATGTTATGCTAAGAAATCTCACGCATGAAATGAAAGCATGAAAGTTTCAAAAGAGAGCTTATGCGATAATGTTTTTAAAAATTAGAATAGATATCCAACTTTTGTATAGATTGTAAGTTTTCATATTTTCACATAAGAGTGCAAACATGTCAATTATTGAGTAGAGAAGAAAAACATTCAATTTAAAAAATGGCACAATAAGGTAAAATATTAGTTTATTAATAAAAAATAAAGAATATTGTTTTTGATGAATTCCATTTTGGCTCCCATAAGAGGAGTCTACTCCACCTTATGGTCTCATGCATATCTTTACATTTTTCATTTTACAAAAGATCTCCTGTTAGTTGGGAAAAAAAGGAAAACTAAAGTACAAGCATCAAGGGATAAAAAGAGTAGATTATGAAACATGTTAAAAGGTAAAATGATGGTTAACAACTGTGGGTTCAATAAGCATCCATCATGGGAGGTGCGATGATCTTTATCAAGTACTTATTTTTTATTGTTTTTATGAGATATTGACATCTTTTTGATTTATTTTGAAATGGAAAAACTATTTTGTTTATAAATGTTTTGTTTTTTCGTGCTTAGTTGGATGGTTTTGATTTTCGCTCATTTAAATCAGTGCCATTTTTTGAAGTGTGCTCATACTGAGTCCCTCTTTTGAATTTTGCAAGAGATAAATTTGTGCAAGATGTTTTTCTCTTAAACATCGTATGAGGCTCTGTCTCATTGCCGTATCCTTATCGAATAGTAGTACAAGAGCTTGACATAATTATGTTTATATTTATCTTGAGAAAGAGAGAAGCATATCCATGACATCAAACAGTATCACAAGATTGTTCACTTATGTGGCGCAAAGTTGGTGCAATTGGCAGTAATGTGTGCTCTGTGAGAAAGCTGAGATTTTCGCTTTTGACATGTTTGCGTTATCATATTTGAAGCTGACTGTTTTGTGCTCGTCCGAAAAGCGAACAATTGTGGGTGCGCATGCACAAAGTGTTTAATTTGGCCTAAGTATCTACGGATGGAACAAGTATAAGTTACCCTCCCAAAACCCGGATAAAATCGCATTAACCTCCCCCTCTCCCACTCGCATAGGCTGTGCAGAACTCCGAAACGCGCGTCAGCGGCTCGGCCTCCGTGCATCTCCATCCCTTTCACGCAGCGGTGATCGATTGCCGCCGTCGAGCAGCGTTGTGCCCTTGCTAGCCTTTGGCAGCCGTAGTACTCATCCGCAGCCGGAGCAACAGCAGTGGCAGCAGCAGCAGCAGCAGCAGCGGCAGCAGCAGCAGTAGCGGGTCGGCCAAGCACGCGTCACAGGGCATTACAGTCAGCTATCCCGCCACTCTCGGATCCACGCAAGGTCACACCTTACGAGTCCACTTCACGCCACGACATCTCACTGCAAGAGACACCACGCCACTCGCCACTCCCAGCATGGCCTGAGTCGGATACGCGTGCACTCCCCGCTCCCCTCCGCCAGCCAGTCCAACCGTCTTTCCTCTCGCGCCAGACATCCGCCGGCGGACCAGCTCTCCATCGGACCGGCAGTCGTAGGCGCACCGGAATCTGGTGGCCCTGATAGACCCAGACACAGGCAAAGCTGCACAGACAAAGCACGCCGCTGTCTCGCACGCGCTCCACACCCGCGGCTGGAGAGTGGTGGCCGGACGTCTGTGGGCCTGAGTCTGACCTGAGTCGCGGGAAACGCGCACGCGTTTCGAAGCGGGGTGGCTGCCAGCCTCTCTGTGTGTGCCGGCACGTGTTCAACCTGTTGAAGAAAAGTGAGGACGTCGTCGTTTTGCTCCTCGTGCTTGATGTTGCACCTCGCTTTTTTCTTCGTTGTGTGGCGTTTCTTTCCTTGCTGTTTCTGCCATCATTCGCGCTCCCTTCAACAGCATGCGTCCCTCCCTCCGTGCCTCGTTCGGTTCGATTCGTGGAGATTTTGTCCTTTCCTCTGCTCCCTTCTTCTCTTTGCTCCTTCCCTGGCCTCTTGTCCTCGCTCTCCCTTCTCCCACCCCATGTCTTTGTCCTCGCTGCCTCCCTTCCCCCCCTCTCCCTCCTTCCCTTCTTCCCTTCGCCTTCCTTTCCCCCCTTCACACCCTCTTCACCCACCCTCCTCACCCTGATCTTCTTCCTCCTCGTTCCCTCCCTCACTTGCCGCCTCTCCCACCCACACCTTCTCTCTCCCATACTTCTGTTCTCCTCATTCTTTGTTTCCGAACCCATCCGTTGTTCCCATCACGCACACACGTCATCCTCAGTCTTATTCTTTGCCAGCAGCACGTTGCCGCAACCCTCCCTCCCGTGCACTGAGAATGCCAACGAGTCATGCATCTCGTCCAACGAATCATGCATCGTCCAGCGAATCATACGTCATCCAACGAATCATACGTCATCCAATGAATCATACATCGTCCAACGAATCATAC
>SZWC01000106.1:469512-486709 GCA_023375785.1 Penium margaritaceum | reverse complement strand
TGTGTGTGTGTGTGTGTGTGTGTGTGTGTGCATCTCTCTTGAAGCTACCCAGCAGCCTACTAGTTGGGTTGTATGTGATAGGGCGGGTGGACACGATAGAGCACCAAGCTTGCTATTCAACCTGAGCTACACCGAGACGGAGGAGTGAGGGGGAGTGAGAGAGTTAGAAACCGGTGAGCACGCACACGCACTGAGAAACACGCTCGGGTGGGCACGTGCCGCCACAAGGGGGTCGAGCCCGACCGCTGGGTATTAAACCGAAGGCGGCTACTCACCAATGCACGGTCAAGAAGACTGGCATGGTGGCCCCCTAAGGATCAGCACCCGGGTAAAATACAACTCCCCGAAAAACATTCATAGGCAAACAAGCATGATGCAAGAACTTGAAATCCTAGGCAGCACGTTGGGGCAGCAGCGTTGTTGATGCAGCGTGCGGGCTTCCACACTCGTTGCTTCAGTCTATTGCCCCCTCAGTCTGCTGCTCTAAAGTGTAAGTGAGGAAGATCTGGGTTTGTTACTCAGAAACGCGCGCGCCAGTGTTGTTGCGAGAAAGCAGCTGAAAACTGAAAGTGACTGATTAGGAATGAAGAATGAGCAACAATGGGAGACCCCTCCAAGTTCTAGCTCCCCCCCACTAGTGTAGAACTTGTTACTCATCTAACCAGCCAATCAGAAAATAGTCATAGACCTATTTTCTGGCAGCCAGGGTTTTCTTGGTGAGGTCTGCCAGACGCACGACAGCCCAAAACCCGTGCGTTGTCCGTTTTGCCTGAAAACTGGACCATGCCATAATACCAACGCTGCAAACGCACTCATGCGGTCAGAATCAGCTAGAAAAACAACAGCAAAGAGTTATGGCTGCCCGAACCTAGGCAGTGCCTACGACAGTCAGTGATGCCAAACAGGGCCACACAGCAGGAGACATGGACCCTAGGCACAGCATGATGTTGCAGACGCAACGCCACGACGAGAGACAGTGCTCGGTGCATGCAGATAGCATCTGCAGTGGCAGAGACCGCTGGCGGCCCGACCGCCGAGGAGGCCTGCCGATGGAGCTTAGCGCGTCGCCGGAGGGAGGAGGCTTCAACGAACGGTGAGTGGCCCTCAGCGTGCGTCGGCTCCACCGAGCGACACTCCAACAGCGTCGAGTCTCGCCGTCAGTCATCTGCACGCCGATATACACAAGCCGGGAGGACACAACAGAGTACAATGAGAGATGTACGAAAACCAACACTGCCCCATGACTCATAGGCGTAGTGCACATGTGCGGGCAGAGACACAGTCAACGACCACACTCCCCCACGCCACGCAAAAATGCAGGCAAGGACAAAGAGAGCCACTCACAGACGCATGCCAACGGAACTCAAAACCTTCGTGAACAAGTTGCGCTTCAGTGTCTTGGTCAAGAAGTCAGACAACTGCCATGCTGTCTCAACCCACACGATGCTGATGCTGCCGTCATGCAACAACGAACGCATATAGTGATACTAAACGTTGATGTGCGTTGTGCATGTGCGATGCACGCCGTCATTGTTGGCGATGACCATGGCACTCTCATTGTCACAATGCAACGTCATGGATGCGACAGATTGACGCAACTCGGAAAAAAGACGACGCAACCACACACTCTCACACATGCTTGAGCCAAGAGCAACATGCTTGACCTCAACAGTGCTGCGTGCAATGCACCCCTGCTTGCCACTTCGCCACGTCACAGCTGTGCCGCCAATCAGAAAGATTTAGCCTGTGCGACTCTAACCGTCCGGACTATTGACCCTGTAACTGTCGGTGTAGCCTATTGTGACAACAGACGGTTGGCGACGGAACATGAGACCTCGCCGAGGAGTCAAGACGACATAGCACAACACTCGGATCGTGGCCTCGTAGTGGAGGTGATGCGGCTCTTGAGAAAACTGGACTAGGAGGTTGACGGCAAATGTGATGTCTGGGCGCGTCGTCGTCACCAGGAACATTAGTGACCCGATGACTCGCAGGTAGGTGGTCACGTCAACTTGCTCCCCCACAACAGCTGGATCAGGACTCTTCAGCTTCACCTGACTATCAGGTGACATGGGTGAAGATGCGCTTGACAAGAGTGGCAGGTCCTCCGCAAAGCGGGTGGACAGAGTCTGCACATAGGCGGCCCGGTGGATGTGCAGGACGCCCTAGGAGCGATCATGCTCGAGCTCCATGCCCAGGAAGAATCTGGCAGATCCGAGATCTTTCATCTAGTAGGCAGCGTGAAACAAGTCCTAGACACGCTGGATGGCAGCTTTGTCTGGCGACGCAATGAGGAGATCGTCCACGTAAACTAGAACAACAGTGAAATTCTATCCTCGCGGACTGACAAACAGTGCGGGATCAGTGGTGCTGCGCTGGAGCTTGCCACGAAGGAGCGTGCTGCTGATCTTCTGGTTCCAGCACTGAGGTGACTGTTTCAGGCCATAGAGGGCCTTCCGCAGCCGCCAGACTCTTCCTGTGCCATTGTCGAAGCCTGGGGGCTGCACCATGTAGAGCTCCTCACCCTCTAGTGAGCCATGGAGAAAGGCATTGCTCACATCCATCTGATGCAACTCCCACCCATGCTGGGCGACCAGGCTGAAGATTGCCCGGCCAGTGGAGAACCGGCCAACTCGGGCAAAGGTATAGTTGTAATCAACCCCAGGAATCTGGGCACACCCTTTGGCTGTAAGGCCTTGTACTTGACCAAGGACCCGTCGGGCTTCCACTTACGCCGAAAGACCCACTTGGCGCCAATGGCCTTCCGTCCTGGGGGAAGGTCAACGAGGTCGTACACGTCGTGCTGTCAGATGGCAGCGAGCTCATCGGCGCAGGCAGCGTCCCAGTGTGCGGCATCAGGAGAGGCTCGTGCCTCGCGCAGGGTGGCTGGGTCCTCCGGGCGTGCTCAGGAGCGGACTAAGAGAGCGTGTGAATCTCGAGCCCCAAGTGGGATGCGTGCGAGTGCAGCCATGACAGCGTGTCGATGCTCGTGATGAAGCATGGCGTAGCCCGATGTGGAGACCGAGTGAAGGTCTGCAATGATGGCCGAGGTGGTCAAGCCGAGGACCTTGGTGTCTGGATCCCCACTCACAACCGTGGGAGTGGAGGAGACACGTGGAGCCACGGGGGTCGATTTGCCACGGAGCGCGGTGCGACGGTCTGCGCATTCACAGATGGCCTGGGTCGGAGGCTACCACCTGGGCCACGTGTATAGCGTGGCAGGGAAGGCGATGGCAATCAGTTCGACGGGCGAACGGAGGCGGATGGGGCTGCTGGCCCGAAGGGGCTAGCGGGTGTAACAGGGGTTGCTTGCCCAGAGGGGCCAGTGGAAGCGACTGGGGCTACCGGCCCGGAGGGACTAGTGGACGCGACTGGAGCTGCTGGTCGGGAGGGACCTGTGGACGCGACGAGTTGCTGGCCTGGAAGGGCCACTAGACGCGACTGGGGCTGCCGGCTCGGAGGGGCTAGTGGACGCGTCTGGGGCTGCCGGCCCGGAGGGGCCAGTGGATGCGATTGGGGCTGCTGGCCCAGAGGGGCCAGTGGACACGACTGGAGCTGCTGGTCCGGAGGGGCCAGTGGACGCAACTGGGGCTGCCGACCTGGAGGGACCAGCGGACGTGACTGGGGCTGCCGGCTCAGAGGGACTGAGGGATGTGTCACTCGAAAGCTACAGGACGAAGGACAGACTCACCATTCCCCCACGCGACGGGATAGACACAGACGAGCCGGAGTGAATGAGGTCGTGAGGGAATATGTCAAAAAGAGGGTATCACGGGACTCGATGATGTAGTGCCTGGAGGGATCCCCGAAGCGCCAGGCCTTGGACTGACAAGAGACACCGAGGAAGGTGCAGGGACGTCCGCGGGGAACGAGCTTGCCTCCCTGCTGCTGGGCGGGCAGCCACACAATGGCCACGTAGTCCCAGACGCGAGCCGGGCGGAGGTCAGCGCGCTGACCGCACCAATGCTTGTACGGCGTGGACTGGCGGGGAAGGGGACCGTGGGGAATCCAGTTCTAGACCCAGGTCAGGTAGACCATCAGAGAGACATGACTCGACCCCCATGGTGCGGACGGCGTCGGCCATGGTATGGTTCCACCGTTCGGAGATTCCGTTATGAGCAGGCGTATAGGGCGCTGACGTCTTATGGTGGATCTCGTGGGAGGCGAGAAAGGCCGTGGTCTCACCAATGTACTCACCACCGTGATTGGAGGAAAAGAGGCAAAGAGAGCGGCCACACTCGCGCTCCGCAAGGACAAGCCAGTCCTGGATGGCTTGGGAGACATCGCTCTTCTGCCAAAGGCAGAAGACCCAGCGGTAGCGAGAATAGTCATCACCGAGGGTGAGGACATAGCGGCCATGCTCGGTGACAGACTCGGTGGGGAGAGGGCCCATGACATCCGAATGGACAAGGTCGAGAGGGGCGGATGCACGGGAGGAAGACAAAGGGTCCATGGACCGGCGCATCTTCCCTTGAGCGCAATCAATGCACTCGGTGGGGCACGGGAAAGGGAAAGTCTCTGGGTCGAGGCCCTTGGCTAGCTGGGTGTGGAGGATGCTGTCTACGACGGCAGAGTGGACGTGGCAAAGGCGGCGGTGCAAGAGGTGGGTGTGATGAGGAGAGAGCGTGCTGGTGACAAGCACATGGCCTGTGGCGGTCGACGGGGAGGACACAGAAGGAGAGGAGGAGAGGCGAGGTACATGCCACAGGTTGCCACGGGCGGTGGCGTATAGTACTACAAGACCAGGTGGATGCAACGACATATTGCCAACACCTCGCGAGTCTACAATGTCCATGCTCATGCGGTCAAGGGCAGTGATGGACAGGAGGCTTAACTCAAGACCGGGGACGAAGAGGACATCGGTCAGAAAGACGTCACCAGTAGGACCACGGAAATGAACGCCAATACCACGGACAGGCAATACCTGTCCAGAGCCTTTCTGGACACCACAGACATTGCCTACAGGACCGAGCATACTAAAGGCCTCATGAGAGGCCTTCATGTGATGCGTGGCCCCGAAGTCGATGATCCAGGTCTAAACAGGGTCCTGGACCGGGGTTGCCAGATCGCTAACGGTCACATGGCAGCAAGCAAGGGACGTGGACGTGGTGGAAGGAGGCATGAACCGAGACTGCCAATCATCAAGCTATGCAACTCTGTCATGGAAAGGGGAAGAGGGGACCGTGGGAGAGGACGAGACAAACGAGGAAACAGGACAGGACCGCAGCTTAGTCTCAGTCATGCAGGGCTGGGCAGGAGAGCAGGAGGTGATGCTACTCGCACTTCCCTGGGGAGAAGGACAAGGCAGGCCGAGCTGGAGCGCGATGAAGTGCTCCAGCTGATGCTCGCGGGAGGACGGCCCGGGAGTGTAGACTGAATGTGGAGTTATGGCACCGGAGCCAAAGTAGGAGGAGGACTGTGTCGGCAAAGGAAATTGAGGCGCCGACGGCTGCGGATGGTGCGGCTACGGTGTGGGTGTCGGTTGGACTAGTGAAACAACCGGAGTGGTGGAGCTGCTGGACGTGGCTGAGGTATCAGAGCTCGCGACAGTGACGGCAGCTTAGGCGAGACGGTGCTCCCTCTGGCGACGCATGGTGGCGATGACGCGCGCCTCGTCCGTCGGTAGAGGGCATGTGTACCACCCGTACCCGGGCTGGCCACAGTTGTGGCAGACCGAGCTGCCACCGTTGCACCGGTTGACGGGTGCTGCTGCTGCTGCTGACCCTTGGCTTTCTTGTTTCGACGCTTCTTCTTCCGGAACGACGATGAGGTAGCTGCGGCGGGGGAGGCGATGGCCACAGAGGCGACGGTGGGGGAGGCGGGAGCCTCTGTGCGCTAGATTCGGGACTCGAGACGAGCGTCCTCAATCCGAAGGAAGAGCTCGTATGCCCAGGGCATGAGGGTGCCCTGGGCCGCCATGGTGGAGAGGACGTCGTGAGAGTAGTGTACGAAGACGTCCACGTACGCATCAGTGGCACCACGCTTGATGGTAAGGAGCGCGGCCAGAAGGGGTGGGGCAGAGTTGCCAAGGCGATGAAGGATGTCCTCCGCCTGCTGCCAGTAGGCGGTGACTGTCTCAGTCTCCCCCATGTGCAGGGAGTTGAACTCCTGCAGGAGGCGGCTGGTCTTAGCTTCGTTGGACAGGCGATGGGGACGAGTGAGGACGTGCCACGCGGCTGCAGGGTATGGGGTGGCGCCAGCGTCGAAGTCACCGAGGAAGGGCTCTAGGGCGAGGCTGGAAGCCGGAGGGGCGACAGGGATTAGAGCACGTACGGCACAACCAGCGTCATGTAACTGGTCGGCTAGGGTGGGGTCATACGGGAGGGTGTAGTATGCCCACAAGCCCTCACCTTGCGTCCAGATCTGGAAGTTGAGCTCCCAGCTCCGCAACTGCTCGCCGGCCTGAAGCGACGGCGGCGGCGTCTCAATGTCGTTCTGCCTACGGCCGGCGCCCAAAGTGGGGCCAAGGACGGAGGTCACCTTCTGTTGCTGGCTTTGAGTGTGCTGCTACGCTTGGTAGTGCGTGGCAGCAGACACAGCTAGACTAGCGTGCTCTGGAGGGATGAATGGTAGCGGAACATTGGTGGCAGTCTTGGAGGCCAATGGTTGCAGCGTTGCAAGGTGTTACGTCAAGGCGGCGAGCTATTGCTGAAGAGCAGCCAGGGGGTCAGGGTTGTCGCTAACCATGCAAGAGGGTTGCTACTACTGCTGCTGTTGCTGCTGCTCTTGCCGCTACTGATGCTGCTGCTACTGCTACTACTGCTGCTGATGGTGCTGCCGTTGCGACTGCTGCTGATGCTAGTGCCGCTTCTACTGCTAGTACTGCTGCACCCGCTGCAAGAAAGGGTGGCTGGGGGTCCCCCCAACAGAGGAGGACCCCTCCCCGTTGGGGCTCCCAGCCATGGTTTGGTACCCCTTGGTTCCCTCTTTTTTTGTGTTACTGATGTCAGTAGCGATATCAGCTTAGGACGGCTGACATTAGCAGCTACCGTTGTGTTATCTGCGAGACTATTGTAGTAGATGACTCCCTACCCACTCCTTGGTTTTCTTCCCCCCTCTTTTTGGTGTTGATGATGTCAGTAGTGATGCCAGCAGCAGGATGTTGATGTCAGCAACGACGGTTGTTGGGACCGCTACTGCACCTGCTGATGTTGCTGCTACTATTGTTATTGCTGCTAGTGCTGGTGCTACTGTTGCTGTTGTAGCTGCTGCTGCTGTTGGTGCTAGTGCTGCTGCTGTTGCTGTTGCTGCTGCAGTTGCTGCTACTACTGCTGTAACTGCTGCTATTGCTGCTACTGCTACTGTTGCTATAGCTGCTGCTACTACTGTTGCTAATGCTGCTGTCACTGCTACTGTAGTTGCTACTATTGGTGCCATTGCCTCTTCTGCTGCCGCTGGTGCTACTGACGTTGCAACAGCTGCTGCTGCTACTGCTGTAGTTGTTACTGTTGCTACTATAGTTGCTGCTACTGCTACTACTACTATTGTTGCTGCACTTACTGTTGCTACTGCTACTGCTGCTACTGTTGTTATAGTTGCAGCAGCAACTACTGTTGCTGATACGCGTTGCTAAGGACGATGTGGCTGCTATAGCAGCTATGGCAGCTGTTGCAGCTGCGGCAGAGAAGCTGGTGGGGTGGGGGATTTTTATTCCTGTTTCTTTTTCTCTTTTTTTCTTTTCTTCTGTCTTAGCGGGCTCCGTTTCTTGTTGTGGGCAGCGGGCAGCAAGCCCGCTGTTTGCTACGAGCAACGGGCTCACTACCCGTAGCCCGTCGCTCGCGGCGAGCTGTGAGCTGCGAGCAACAGGAGCCGCAGTTGCTGCTGTTACTGACTGCTGCCGGCAGCTCCTCGTTGCTATTTCCGCTGCAGCTGGCTGCTGCTACGGCTTGCTGCTGTGGCTGTTGCAGCCTGGTGCTGCTGCTGCTCCTCGCTGTTGCAGCTGCTGTTCGCTACAACTGCTGCTCGCTGCTACTGCTACTGTTTGCCACCATTGCTGCTACTGCTGCTGGCTGCCGCTGCTGGTGCTGCGGGCTACTACGAGCTGCTGCTGCTGCCCATTGTTGCTATTGCATGCAGTTGTTGTTGGCTGCTAGTGCCACTACTCGTTGCCGTTGCCTACGGCTGCCACTGTTGCAGGCTGCTGCTGCCGCTTGCTGGTGCGAGTCACTACACCTGGGTGACGTTGCATCGTGCGTAGTCGCACGCAGGTGTCGGACGCTTCCTGTTGCTCACCTCCTTGCGTCACGCGTGGGGGTCGGTGCTGTCAAAAAAACTTCGGCAGCATTTCCATTTCCCTTGCATTGTCACGTATGGGGATCCGCCGGCGTTGTCCGGTACCTCTACGCAAGTCTTCTGCTGCTGCTTCTACGCTCTGGCTCTGATACCAAGCTTGAAATCTTAGGCCGCAAGTTGGGGCAGCAGCATTGTTGATGCAGCGCGTGGGCTTCCACGCTCGTTGCTTAAGTCTGCTGCCCCCTCAGTCTGCTGCTCTAGAGTCTAAGTCTGGAAGCTCTGGGTTTGTTACTCATAAACGCACGCGCCAGTGTTAGCGCCAGAGAGCAGCTGAAAACTGAAAGTGACTGATTAGGAATGAAGAATGAGCAACAATGGGAGATCCCTCCAAGTTCTAGCTCCCCACCGCTAGTGTAGAACTTGTCACTCAGCTAACCAGTCAATCTAAAAACAGTCCTAGACCTATTTTCTGGCAGGCAGGGTTTTCTCGGTGAGCCTTGCCAGACGCCTGACAGCCCAAAACCCGGGCGTCGTCCGTCTTGCCTGAAAACTGGACCATACCATAATACGAACGCTGCAAACGCACTTGTGCGGTGAGAATCAGCTAGAAAAATAACAGCAAAGAGTTATGGCTGCCCAAACCCAGGTAGTGCCTATGACAGTGAGTGATGCCAAACAGGGCCGCACAGTAGGAGACATGGACCCTACGCACATTATCATGCTGTAGACGCAACGCCATGACCAGAGACATCACTGGGTGCATGCAGGCAGCATCTGCAGTGGTAGTGACCGTCGGCAGCCCGACCGCCGAGGAGGCCTGCCGATGGAGCTGAGCACATTGTCGGAGGGAGGAGGCTTCTGCGAACGGTGAGCGGGCCTCAAGATGCGTCAGCTCCACTGAGCGACACTCCAGCAGCGTCGAGTCTCGCTGTCAGTCATCTGCACGCCGATGTACACAAGCTGGAAGGACACAACATAGTACAATGAGAGATGCACGAAAACCAATTGCAGGGCACGAGACTGAGAATGTACGAACCCTAGCATCTACCGCATCATAGATAGTGAGTCAAGCAATGGCCATGCATGTGCCAGAGGGAAATCTTGGGTAGAGCAGCCGCTTCATGACGCCAAAGGCACCAGTCATGGTGGGCTCGCACGACGTCTCCCCAAGTGAGGCCATGGTCACTTTATATGTACATGTGTGTGGATGGGGAGGAAGACAAGAGGGCATAGAGATGTGAGTGGCCAAAGAACTTCAACACTCCCCCATGACCTGCTTGCAAACAACCACACACACATGGGACTCGCATCAAGATGTGCCGAGTAGAAACACGAAAGATGCACCATGCATCTCAACCGGGGTCATGGGGACAGATGAGACCAACAGCATGAACAACACTTTTGAAGACATTTTGACTGAGGGCCCTCAGTCTGCTTTTTGAGAACGTGTGTCCACGCAAGCAACTTGGACAATGCCAGCAGTAATGCACTTACGAACAAAGTGATGCTCCACATTGATGTGCTTGGTGCGTGAGTGATGCATGCCACTGTTTTTGGCAATGGCCTTTGTGCTTTGATTGTCATAGCGTAGAGTGATGCAACGGATGGGAACACGCGACTGCTACAATAGACAACACAACCAGACAGCCTCACACGTGTCTGCACCAAGAGCGACGTACTCATCCGCAGCTGTGTTGCGGGCAACACATCCTTGTTTTCCACTCTTCCAGGAGACTACAGTTCCACCAACCATAAAGAGGTACCCTGTTCTGTAGTGTGCATTAGAGTCATGTGCCCAGTCACTGACAGTGAGACCATCAACCATGACTGAGGGTTGTGTATGAAAGTACAACCTGACACAAGGGGTGGAAAGTGCATATCGCACGATCCGCAATGCAGCCTCAAGATGACGCTCACGAGGACACTAAGAGAATTGAGACAAGAAGTTCACAGCGAAGGCAACATCAGCACGCGTGGTGGTAGCAAGGCACATCACGGAGCCAATGACCTAGAGGTAGTCGCTCACATCCACTGTCTCCCCCAGTTTGGAGAGTTCTAGGGAGTTTAGCACTGACTGGTCGGAGGGGGTCATAGGCGTGGATGCTGTGGGGATGGCAGCAACCACCAGTCGAAAGCGCTCCCCCAAGCTGCAAACATACGCAGCTTGGTGAACGTGCAAGTTGCGACATGTGCGATCATGCTCTAGTTCCATGCCCAAGAAAACACGAGCTGGACCAAGGTCCTTCATTTTGAATGATGCTTGAAGCAGGGATTTTGCAGCTATGACAGATGCAACGTCAGGAGTGGCAATGAGGAGATCATCCACATAGACAAGGATGGCAAAAAGTGGCTTGGTGGGAGCACTGAGAAATAGAGTAGGGTCCACAATTCTTCTTTGGAAGCCCCTCCTTTAAAGGGCTGCTGTGATTTCTTGGTTCTGGCAACGTGGGGACTACTTTAGGCCATCAAGGGCCTTGTGCATGCGCCACGCTTTGATTTGTTCCATCACAGAAGCCAAGTGGCTGCACCATATAAATCCCTCGTCCAACTTGCCATGCACAAAGGCATTATTGACGTCCATCTGCTCCAACTCCAAGTCATGCTGAGAAACTAGGCTCAGAAGTGCCCTGGCTGTTGTGTAGCGACCAACTGGGGCAAAGGTCTTGTCAAAGTCAACACTGGAGATTTGGGAGAACCCTTTGCCGGTGAGATGAGCATTGTACCGTTCAACGGTGTTGTCAGGGTTCAGTTTACAACGGTACACCTATTTGGCTCTAATAGCCTTACGGCCTGGTGGGAGGTCTACAAGCTTGTACACGCCGTACATAGACAGTGCATCAAGTTCGGCTTTCATGGCTTGCTCCCACACGGGAGGATTGGAGGCCGTGGGGGCCGCTTGTACAGTCAAAGGTTCAGGTGAAAGGGGAGAGAGACCAGCAACGGCAAAGCACAAGGCAACATACGCAGCTACAAGCGAGGAGAGAGCTAAGTGAAACTCTTGTTCAACGAGGGAGTAGCCAAGTGCAGTGCTGGGGTGCATCACGGAGGCGGCCGCAAACAAGGCAGAGGTGGCAAGACCAAGAATGCGGAGAACTGGGTCACCAGAGACAACAGGGTGAGAATGAGACGGAAGTGTCCTGAGACGACCACCACGCGTGTAGGGTGAGTCTGGAGGGACATATGGGACACGCGAGGATGACAGAGGAGAAGGTGCAGGGGTGTGCAGGTGCACAAAACCAGAAGGGGAAGGAGAAGCAGAAGTGGCGGAGGGCTCGGCGAGATCAGGATGCACAGAGAGGGGGCTAGGCTCAGAGGCAGAGGACGAGTCAGAGTGAGTAGAGGGCTCAACGAAGCCAGAGGGTACAGGCTCAGAGATGATAGGGGAATCTAAGGGTGCAAGGGAATTTGGGGAGGTAGGCCCTAAAAAAAGAGAGGCTCCTAGTGGCTCAGAGGAAAGAAGGGGTGCCGAAGGATTCACAAAGGGGAGAACAGAGGCCCTAGAGGGAAGAGGACCACCTCCACCTCGAGAAGGCGGAGGGAGGGACCCACTGAAACGAGGGACGTCACGCTCAAACAAGTGCTCAATGAAAAGAGCATCTCGGGACTCAATGACACGACAACGGGAAGGATCCCAAAAGTGCCAAGCATTGGAAAACGGGGAGATACCAAGGAAGACGCACAAGTGACCACTGGGAGACACCTTACTATCGCGTTGATCCGCCGAAAGCCACACTTAAGCAAGATATCCCCAGACACAAGCGAGGCGGAGGTCAGCACGCCGGCCTGTCCAAAGTTCAAAAGGTGTGACGGCGTGAGGGAGAGGGCCATGAGGGACCCGATTCCACTCCTAGGTCATGTAGGACATGGCTTCAAAGGCAAACAAGGGAGACTGCCTAGAGGAGGAGAGAAGAGAGCGCATATCATGAGCAAGGGTGCGATTCTAGCGTTCGGACACGCCGTTCTACTGTGGGGTGTAGGGGCCAGAGGACTCAAGACGGACACCATGTGACTCAATGAAGGAAGAGGTGGGACCAAAGAACTCACCACCGAGGTCGCTGCAAAAGACACGCAACGGACGAAGATAGGTGCTGTCAGCCTGAGGGAGCCAGGACTCAAGAACATCATTGACATCACTCTTGTGACGAAGGGCAAAGACTTAGCGGTAGTGAGAGAAGTCATCTGTCAAGCACAGGACATAACGGCCGAGGCCACCAAGGAAGTCCTGGGGCAAGGGACCAATGACATCAGCATGGAAGAGGTCAAGAGGATGGGAGTTAGTAGACTCAATAGTGGAGAACAGGGAGCGATGCATTTTGCCATTGGCACAGTTGAGGCAGGAAGAGGTGTAGGGAGGTGCAATAGTGGCAGGGTCAAGGCCGTGGGTAGGCCGGAGGCGGGGAAGGTGCTGGATGGCGGCAGTGTGGATATGACAGAGGTGACGATGCAGAAGATCAGCATGGGCAGGAGACAAAGAGGGTGCGACGTGGACGAGGGCAAACACAGCGGAAGACAATGGCAACGTGAGAGGGACACAAAACAGACAATTACAGCACACACCAAGACGAACAACACGGTCAGAGGAGCGCAAAGAAATAGAGGCCAGGCTGCGACTGGACGAGAAGTCTATTCTCCGGTCGTCAATGGTGGTCACAGAGAGAAGACTGACCTTAACGTCAAGCACATATAGCACATCGGGGAGGTAGAAAGTGCCACCAGGGCCAAAAAAGCAAACTACAGCGACACCTTGGACAGGGACAGGTTGGCTGGAGCCACTGCGTACAGAGCGAATAGATCCCATTGGCCCTAGGCACACAAAGGACGAACGACATGAGATGATGTGATGTGTGGTCCTAGAGTTGATGATCCAGAGGTCAGGGGATGCACGAGTGGAGGGGAGAATGAGACACACAGCAACAGTGCCACGAGATGAAGTGGGAGAGGTGCTACCAAGACGAGTGGGGAACGTATGAGACTGCCACTCTTCAATCTAGGCACGTTCATCAGGCAACGCCCCCTGGACACCACCAGACGCAGCACCACGAAGGGTGTCGTCAGACTCACAAACGGACACACAAAACTGGCCACTCACATTCTCACCTCCCTGAGAGCAAAGATGAAGGAGCTCTGCCAGTCGACACTCAAGGGTGCGCTCCTCGTCACGATAATCGGAAGAGTGGTTGAAGGAGCGATTGGAGGAGTGGTCAGAGAAGTGACCATCGTCACGGGCCCAGGGTGGCATAGAGTAGTGGAAAGAAGGAGGACCATATTACGAAGGACCGGATGGAGGCGGAATCCAGCCCCAGGGACTGGCTGGGGGCGGTGACGGCAAGAGAGGAGCAAGAGTGGAGACAGATGAAGAGGGCGAGGAAGATGCGACATTGACTGCCGCAGCGACCCTGGAGGCGGTCACATCTGTGCGTGCCCAGTGGATGTGCATGGAGGAGGCTAGACGCGCTTCATCACAAGGAGCTGGGCACTTGGGTGCAGAGTGACCAGTGGAGCCACAGTTCCAGCAGGTGACGTTGGTGGTGGTGGTAGAGGAGGTTCTGCCACCACGGCCACCTCCACGCCCTTTAGCACCACGACCACCTTCACGGCCGGATCCACCATCTCCTCCCCAAGAAGCAACTTGAGTGGGATGAGCTGTGGCATGAGAAGAGGATGAGGGAGAGGAGGTAGCGGCTGCAGGCGAGGAGGATGAAGAGGTGGTGACTGCAGCCAATGCTGCACGATGCATGCGCCTATTTTTCAAGCTGTTCCACCAATCGCTGAGATGGGAAGCATTGAAATCGTAGAGAGGTCTGATCCCAGGCGGAGATTCCGCAGGGACCGGAGTAGCAATGAGACGCTCAAGATCTTCCTGGGAGACGTGAATGTAGAGATAAGACAGCCCAGAAATGAGACGAGCAACAATGGACAGGCAAGCGGAGAGAGGACCGGGAGCTGCCTTGCCGAGGTCGCGCAGTAAGTGCAAATTGCAAGCCCAATGCTCATCCGCCGCCTCATCTCCGCATTTGCAGTGTGTTGAACTGCAAATTCAGAGCACTCTAGGCGGCATACCCAATCACAGTCTTGCGGCGGTGAATGAGGGCATAGGCACCAATAGGGTCGGCGGGGGTGCAATGCCTGGGACCAACATTACATGTACCAATGTCGTCGAGGAGGTTTTCAGGCTCTGCATTGACGAGTGCTTGCACAAGACGGGCCACCTCAGCAGGCTGAGGAACAAACGGCGGCTTAGCAGGGAAGTAGTACTCCCACAGCAGTTCACCCTGGGCCCATGCGCTGAAGCGCGTCTCCCAAGAGGTGAAGGTGAGCTTGGAAGTAAAATGAGGCGGTGGTGTTTTGAATTCCTTCTGCTTGGGAGGAGGAAGGACCCGGGCAAGGGCAGTTGCAAAGAGAGCAGGAGAGGAGGAGGTGGGAACACCATCAATGGGAGGAGCAGAGGAACTAATAGATGTGGTCTCCTTAGTGGGAAGAGCGGTAGCAAGGCCTGGGACAGTGCGCATGCGCTCTATGACCAGGGCGGCTACAATGCTGGCTAGCTCATGCTGAGCTTCACGCCCCTGCTGGAGTTCATCTTCAACTTTGCGACGAGCTGCTTGTGCTTCGTTAAGGGCGGCCTGAAAGGCCTTTGTTTTCTCCTCTCGTCCTGGCATGATGAGAAGAAGTGGGCAGAGGAGACAGGGATGTGAGAGAGCGGAAGGGGACGGAGTGAAGAGAGAGCAGAAAGGTAGGATTTCTCAACAAGCTGGTGGCGGGGCAGCAGCGCAAAAAGAGGAGCCACCACAGCTGCAACAGAAGAGAAGAGGACGGCCATCCACTCGGCAACAGCCACAGTGAGGCAGAGAAGACCTATGACTGAGGCTCCTACCACTATGGCCGATGCTGACGCGACGGGGACGCCTCTGGTGATGTGAGGCATGAGCTCTCGAGGAGCACCAGTAGGAGTAAACACCGTAGCTGTGGTGGATGTGCGGATGGAGCCGATAACACTGGCCGTTGTGTCGGCTGCAGAAGATGCTACAGTGGCCACATAAGCTCTTGCTGTTGTCACCTGTGTGGCGATGTTAGCGATGGCAGCGGCAAGCAATGTGAGTGCTACTGTAGCGTGTGCGTACGCCTCAGCCGCACGACCCACTGCAGTCTGTGTCAGGGCCCTGCAGGCACGGGCTGTGGCTACATAGGTTGCAGCTGCACCCGCAGCTGCGTCAAGAATGGCTCCGGCCAAGCCGATGGAATCTGTGTGGACGGGGAAGACTGGGATCACTCCGGGCACCTCACGTGCTGTAGACAACCCAGCCGACTTCTTTTCTGTGGGAGATGGAGTAGGAGCACTGTCGGCTACAGAAGCGGGGTTTGACGACTGAGTATCATGAGGAGGGTACATGCTTGAAGGGAGAGGTGGTGACGGTGGCAAGTCGTCTGCCGTATACACCTACCGGTCGATCTCCTCACGTTTGCGTGAGGCCACTTTGGCGATTTCTTCGTGCCAGTAGGAGTCGTTTAGCATGCAGAACCACAATGGGACATCATCGTTGGTGGGTGAGAACGGGTCAAACAGTTGCGGGTCCTCCCATCCACAAGCAGCATATCGGGCGGTCGTGCTCGAAGAGTCAAGTTCCTTGTCTCGGGGACCATCAAACGGTGGAGAATCTAGTGTGGCAGAGGTTGGGGCTGTAGGCACAACCAAGAGGTGTGGCCGTCGTAAATTAGAGAAGCTTAGGCATGATGGTGCCAAATAGGAGTGGAGCAGGCCGCAGCGAGACAGCAAAGGCAGATGAAGCAGAGAGCTCTGGTGAGATCAGGAGCTCACTCATGATGGTGGGCACCAGTGGCAGTGTGCTGCGTTAAGAGCGGAGCAGCACAGAGCTGCAGGGCCAAGAGAGAAGACGGTCGCGCACAACAAGATGGTGGTGCGATGGAGTCGTTGGCCGCCAAAGAGAGGAGGCACAGTATGGCAGAGTGTAGGATGCCACGGACGAGCAGGAAACTTGTGGCAGCTAATGTGATGGTGGTATGACGAGCAGATGGCGTGATGCAGGTGGTGGTCCGTACGCGCGGGTGGCCACTCGTCGTGGTTTTGGAGGTGGAGCTCTGGGGATGGATCAGACTGCTGTACTACTTGGACATTAGTGCTACTGAGATGCCACAGACGCGGCGGGTGATGATACTCCTAGGTCAAAAGAATATCGGTTATAGTAAGAGTTCCACGAGTGCGCCGAGGAAACCGATCCCTTGGCGGATGTCTTACAGGTCCAGGATTGACGAGCAGCAGGGGCAAACCCCTATAGCTCTGATACCAGAAGTTACCCAGCAGCTTCCTAGCTGGGCTGTATGTGACGGGGCGGGTGAACACGATATAGCACAAAGCATGTCATGGATGCGGTGAAGATGCTTGCCTTAGAACTCATATTACACCAAGACAGAGGAGTAAGGGGGAGCAAGAGAGTTAGAAACCGGTGAGCACGCACCCACACCGAGCAACACGCTCGGGTGGGCACGTCCGGCACCCGGGGGTCGAGCCCGGCCACTCGGTATTAAACTGAAGGCGGCTACTGACCAATTCACAGTCAAGACCGGCATGGTGGCACCCTATGGATCAGCACCCTGGTAACAACAAACTCTCCCAAAACACTAAGAGACAAACAAGCATGATGCAGAGCACAAAAATGAGAATGTACGAACCCTGGCATCTACCCCATCACAGATAGTGAGTAAAGCAATGGCCATGCATGTGCCAGAGGGAACTCCTCAGTAGATAAGCCGCTTCATGACGCAAGAGGCTCCAGTCATGGTGAGCTTGCATGACGTCTCCCCAAGTGAGGCCATTGCCACTTAATCTGTAGATGTGTATGCATTGGGGGGGAAGACAAGAGGGCATAGAGATGTGAGTGACCAACGAAAATCAACATCTCTCTCTCTCTCTCTCTCTCTCTCTCTCTCTCTCTCTCTCTCTCTCTCT
>SZWC01000106.1:455596-469094 GCA_023375785.1 Penium margaritaceum | reverse complement strand
GTGTGTGTGTGTGTGTGTGTGTGTGTGTGTGTGTGTATGTGTGTGTGTGTGGGTGTGTTTGTATGAATATTTTTATTTGTTTTGATGTGAGTCGTCCCCGTCTGTCTGTACAGTTAACTTTGTCCATGCTCGTGCAAATCCCTGATACCATAGTGTGTTTGGACAATGCAGTTAAGTGACGGTTATACTTGACTAGAATTGTTTTCCTTGGAATTTTGTGACCGCTTCGTCCAATTCCCTTTGTGTTATTTTGGTGTTTGATTTTGGTGAAAACCGTTAAGGTCCTTGGTCATAGCTTACAATATTGAGTGTCCAAGTCCAAAAGTATGGAAGGATGGAGAGGAACGTTGCACCCCTTTCATCGCTTTGCAGCTCGTTTTTGACAACCAAGCGCACCATCAGGAAGGGCTTGTGAGCATCAGACGGTGATCTGATGCTCACATTCTGTCAGATTTTGCTTGGAATATTCTAGGAACCGGACGTGAATGTGGATTTTTGCTATGCAGCTGTCGAGGAAGAAATGGTGCTTGCTCACCAAATGTGTGCAGTAGGTTTTCCCGGTTTCAAGGGTTTACATAAGTAATGAAGAACGTTGTGCATGTTTTGGGAGAAACCATTATTGTATTCTGAATCTGAATTAGTACATGTAAAAACAGGATTCTGGCAATTTCTAGAGTGATTCATCCATGAGAGCTGACCTTAAGATGTGCTTGATCAGATGAGGCAATTATTCTAGTCGAATACAAAAGATGCAATGGTACAAACCCAGCTGTTGTTGAAACACCGATGAGTGGTGGTTGCATACAACAGCAGCTGCGAGATTGCTGCTACGACATCCTTGGTGCTTTCTAGCGTGCTCTGCAACTTTTCTGTAATGTGGAGTGAAATTGCTAGGAAGCATTCTAACCTCGCTGTTGCTGACGTGGCGATATTGTCCAGTCAGTAGGCGCACTAGCAAGGAAGCAGGTGCAAGGAACAGCAAGGATCACGCTGGGAGACGCGTAAAGTTTCATAAGCTTCAATAGCTTAGTAATGTAGAGATAAATGACAGCTAACAAGGACATAGCATGAATATCTGCCGTGGTGCATGGCGGGTGACGCACGCGATAGTGTAAGTTTGTCCTAAAACCGGCCCAAAACCATTGTTTTGGCCGTAACTCTGCGCACAGGTATCCAAACACAACACCGTCTGAACCTAGAGATGCAAAATCTCAAGCCAGATGCTAGGACTGGTCAAACGCATAATTCCGGCATCAATTGGTGGACAGACAATGCAAAACATGCAAATCAGGTTCAAGAGCCAGTCCACCGAGAAATCTCTAGCGTCTCCAGAAAAACCGCTGAGCACCCACGCAAGCACATGAGATGTCATGGTAGCTATCTGACAGCTGTTGGTGAGTGGAGCCACCACTCCTCGGTGCTCCAGCGTCAGCTGCGTCCGCATCAGGGATCTGCACAAGGATGGACACGGCTGAATGGTCACAGTAAGGTGTACAAACAAACGGGGATGGCTCACATCACAACACTCCCCCATGACCCGATGGTACGCATGTCCATACACGTGCAAAAGTGACACAGGTGCACAACAAGATGCTCAACACTCCATGCTCACACACCCCACTCTCAGCCACTCTCAGGCAAGGGAGGAAGCCCGAGAGAACAAATGACCACCATGATCTTTCCACGCGCAAGTGCCTTGGTCAAGAAGTTAGCCTGCTGCATGTGCGTGCCGACCCAGATGACGGAGATCACTTGTCGCTCCAAAAGATCACACAAAAAGTAATGCTTGACAATAATGTTCTTTGTGCATGCATGAAACACTCCAGAGTTCTCTATAATGGAAAGAGCACTTTAGTTGTCACAGCGCAAAAAGACGCAAGGCACAAACTGACGCAACTCACAAAACAGACGCTGCAGCCACACCGCCTCAGCAGTCCTAGCCTCCAGAGCATCATAGTCAACCTCTGATGAGCTATGTGCAATACAACCCTGCTTGCCGCTACGCCACCACATAGCGGTACCACCAAGCAAGAACACGTAGCCTGTCTGACTGTACCCATCACGAATCCACACCCATTCACTATCTGTGTAGCCGTCGACTACCACCGAACACTGCCATCAAAATCAGAGTCCGAAATACACTGTGGAGGCCACGTACCGCACCATTTGCACAGCCGCGTGAGGGGCTCTTGCCCGAGGACACTGTGAAAACTGTGCAAGGAGGTTGACGGCGAAGGCAATGTCAGGTCGTGTGGTAGTGGCCAAGTATATCAAAGAGCGAATTAGGTACAAGTACAAGGTCACATCCACTGTCTCCCCCAGCTCTACTGGATCATCCACCTTCAGAGCATCCTGCCCGTCAGGTGTGATTGGGATGGAGGCTGTGGGAACTGCACCAAGGAGGTTAGCAAACCGCTCCGCTATAACACGGGCGTAACATGCCTAATGCAAGAAGATTGTCCGTCGCTGACGATCAAGCACGATATCCATCCCAAGAAACACAGCTGCAAGACCAAGGTCCTTCATCCTGTGGGTAGCCTAAAGGACTGCCTTGGCCTCCTTCACGACCTCCATCAAAGGAGACGCAATCAGGAGGTCGTCCACATAGTCCAGGATGGTGGTGAAGCTCTTAGCTGTCCGTTTGGGAAAGAGGGATGGGTGAATGTGTTGCTGATCTCCAAGTTCAAGCACCTCGGTGAATATTTCAGGCCGTACAAGGCCTTGCGCAAGAGCCAGACATTGTCACTGACCTCAAATGCAGGTGGCTGAACCATGTAGATCTCCTCCTCTAAGGTGCCTTAGAGGAACGCATTGTTCACATCCATCTAGTACAGCTCCCAGTCGTGGTGAGCAACAAGCTCGAGCAGAGCGCGAGCGGTGGTCATGCGGCCAATGGGTGCAAAGGTGTCCGTGAAATCCATGCCCTCAACTTGTGAGAATCCCTTGGCCGTTAAGCGAGCCTTGTAGCGATCCAATGTACCATCAGGCTTCACTTTCTTGCGAAAGACCCACTTGGCCTGTACAGCCTTCTGCCCAGGCGAGAGGTCGACAAGCTCGTAGACTCCATGCTCACGGATGGCTCTCAGTTCATCCTCACAAGCAGCATGCCACAAGTCTACATCCTGGGATGAGAGTGCTTCCTTCAACTTGCCTGGATCAGGCATCGTTGAGGGAGAGCTCGGGGTGGCTAAGACACATGCGTCCGGACTTGGTCTGACCACGACAAGGCCGGCTACGGCATCGCAAGTGGCCGAGAACTCTCGAGAGACCAACTCATGGCCGACAGGACATGGCGGATGCACCTCAGTGTAGTCTGCCTGGACACTCAAGCCAAGGGCCTTTGAGCCAGGCTCGCCATTCTCAATAGTACGAGTCGGGCGTCTAGGCGCTAAGTCAGCACTCCGCTGAGTCCTGGAGACGAGCCCAGTGGTCGAAGACGACCACTGGGCTTGTGCCAGTTTCCTGATGCAGAGGTGCTCACCTCAGGCTGTGGAGACGGCTGCTGGATTACAGCTGCAGGTGAAATAGGTGCATGCACTAGAGTGGGTGTGAAGGAGGGGAATGGCTCTGGCACGGGATCAGGTGTGCTAGAGGGGACCGACACTGGAACGGGATCTGGTGTGTAAGAGGGAGCTAACACTGGCACGGAATTAGGTCAACCAAAGGGGTCTAGCACCGGTACAGGATCAGATGTGTCAGAGGGGGCCAAAAATGGCGCAGGATCAGGCATACCAAAGGGGTCTAACACCGGCACAAGATCATATGGGCCAGAGGGGACTGATGAGGCTTCTAGACTCACAGCCACAACGGCCGGATCGTCTACAGCCGGAGACCGGACCGCAGGTAAGGACGCCTGGAGGGACCCATTCGGAGGACTAGACTCTCCCATCCGCTAGGAGGCCACACAAGTAGGAACGTGGTCGATGGCCAGCGACAGAATGCTCGACAAGTCGTGGTAGGTGAGAGCCTCAAAGAATAGAGCATCTCAAGACTTGACAATGCGATGGCAAGCAGGGTCCTAAAAGCTCCAGGCCTTCGACCACGGGAAGAGAACAAGGAAGGTAAACATGCCTCCCCGAGGTGAGACCTTGGACCCGTGCTAGTCCTCGGTGTACCAGATGCAGGCGAGAGACCCCCAAATGCGGGCGAGACAGAGATCAGCACGATGGCCAAACCACAACTCGTATGGTGTGACATGGTCTGGAAGCGGACCATGTGGCAAGCGGTTCTAGATCCACGTCATGTAGGAGAAGCCCGCAAAGGCAAATGACTGTAAAAGACCGCACTCACACCATGTAGCGCAAATTGTATCCTCCATGGTGCGGTTCCAATGCCCAGATACACTATCCTGTTGTGGTGTAGTAGGGGCAGAGAGCTGGTGAAAATTTCCGTGCTCAATAAAGTAGGCATCCATCTTGTCTAAGAACTCGCCACCACAATCTGAGCAAAATGTGTGTAGGGTCTGACGAGACTGACACTCACCCTTCACAAGCCACAGGCGGACCGCGAGCGCGGCATTGCTCTTGTGGCGAAGGCTATAAACCCACCGCATCCTTGTGAAGTCATCGGTCGGGGTGAGAACGTATCGACCCCGATCAGAGAGTGACACGACTGGGAGAGGACCGAGAAGGTCCGAGACGACCAACTCTTGTGGACGCAGTGCCCAGGAGGATGAGTCAGGGTAAGATCAACAATGCTTCTTACCCTAGACACAAAAAGACAACCGGTCTTGGGCGACCTCTCAAAGGAAGCCGCGTCAAGACCGAGCGCTGGCTGAGTTCCAATGAGCTTGGACACAGTGTCCGAGCTCACATGGAAGAGGCGATGATGTAGCAAGCGCTGCTGCTCAGGGGAGAGAACACCAATGAGAAAAATGTGTGCATAAGAGAGAGGGGGAGAAGAAATAGAGGGAATGCAATGAGACACATGATACAACAACAAAGTCATAAAGCACAATGGCACGTGTGTCAAGAGCGGTCACTGTGGAAGAGTCAGCTGAGTGCTCAAAAGTGAGACCCGTCCTGGTGCATGCACGAACAGAGAGCAGGCTGACCTCAAGAGCAGGGACAAAGAGACATAAAAAATGTACAAGGGGCCACAAGGACCATCACAGCGCACAGCCCCAACTCCATGCACAAGTAACGACTGACCAGACCTTGTGCAAACGGACTGAATGGAGGCAACGGTACCGAGCACAACGAAGTCACTACAATGACAGGTCATGTGATGGGTGGCACCAGAGTCAATGATCCTGGTGCAACTCGGCTCACGACCAGTCATTGATACTAAGCAACATGCCACAAAACACTTTGCTGGATGCATAGTACAGGACTGAAGGAAACAAAGAATAGGAAGGATCTGTGACTCATCAAGCCAGTCGGTACTCTCACGGCCATCCTCATTGCAAGCTGACTCAGCACCACACCAAGCATCACGACGGAAAACAGACGGAGCAAGACAAACTGTCTCAGAACCACTCGACTGTGAAAACACACTCGCACCTCCCTGAGTATGAAGCACCAGCAGCTGACAGAGCTCCACGATTGTGCGATCCTGAGGATCTATATCATTACTGCTGCCTGATGAAACAGGTGTGTCTGCTGCAGTAGTGGTCGCGCTGCGTCCTCTCCGTGTGTCACTCAAGGAAATCCACTGCATGTGCGCCGCCTGAAGGCCACACATGATTCGAGTCCAGTAGAGGGACTACTCATACTCCGTGTAGCGGTGAGCGCCTCCACAACTGTAGTAGTGGACAAAACGTTCACTATCACTACTCGTCTGTTGCTACTATTGCTGTCCCTTCGTGCCTCACTTCTTCCCCTTCTTCCCCTATACATCTATTGCAATGCCCTGAGTATGGCTGCACGGGGTGAAGGAGGAGGAGGAAGCGGTGGAGGTGGGACTGGTGAGCTGGGACAGAGGCGTAGGAGGGGTCGCAATCAGCTCTGCAACTATTGGACTCTGCTAATGGGAGATGGCAGCCTCATGAGCCGATGTGGCTTGGATGAAGTAGCGATGGGCCCAAGGAAACATTTGTAGTGACTCTGAGAACTCAAAAAGAGCGACACGGTCGAAGCCCGTAAAGAGCTTCATGCAGTCAAGGTGCGCTCCCATCATGATGGTGTCAAGTGTCCACAACTGCGTTCCGCCATTGTTCCCAATACACATGTAATGGCGTATCGCGCGCCTCCAATAGTCAGCTTACAGCTCTGTGGGACCCTCGCAGAGGGAGTGAAATGCACGTAGTCGGGCCGCCCTCGTGGCATGGGTCTCTGCATTGAGAAGTGTCAGGGCTAGCTCCCAGCCCTGGAGTGAATCTGCTCAAGTCCCGGTCCCGATATCACCTAGGAAGGGTTGGAAGTCGGCCACAGTCTCCCGCGACATGGCGTAAGGGAGACCGCGCATCGCTCTCGCTGCTTTCTGGACCTGGTGAGCGTCGTGGGTCTGATACTCGTTGTGGTAGTAAGGCTAGACGCCCTCAGAATCGGCCCACACTTGAAAGAAGGTCTCTCAACAATTGAAGCCCTCGTCAATGTCATAACAGTGCGGACGTGTTTCAAAGTCCTTCAGTCGCCGCTCCGTGGGGAGGGTGACCTCATGCTCGGGAGATGGTGGACGAGCTATAGGGAGCCCACCACTAAGAGAGACGCCACGAAAAGTGAATGTTGCTAAATTACATGCCTAATCCTGACGGCGAGAAGGTCACAAATTCAAGGGCTGCGACCCCAGACGTCGCTCACGGATGCGCTCCTTAAGCACACAAATCTCGTACTTGCGTGTGTCATCCTCTTTCTCCTCCTCATCCCCAGTGTCAACCTGTGATGAGGGGTGCGGAGGCCACAATGCTGTGTGGGGTGTAGATTGCTGAACGGATGGTGCAGCTCAAGAAGATCCTCCTGATGGTTGGTGTGAGGCTCCTCAACGACCCCGTAGTCACTCTGCGATCTCTTGCAACGCATCAAATTGCTGTTGCTGC
Organism: Penium margaritaceum; assembly: GCA_023375785.1. Classification (NCBI taxonomy): domain Eukaryota; kingdom Viridiplantae; phylum Streptophyta; class Zygnematophyceae; order Desmidiales; family Peniaceae; genus Penium; species Penium margaritaceum. The sequence goes on along the minus strand of SZWC01000106.1, from coordinate 462,118 downwards.
TCCTGGCGCATCTCGTCCTGCAATCGACGAAGCTCGTCAATCGCAAGTGACTGCTATCTTGGACTCATAACGCCCAAAGAGGAGGAAGAGGAGGGCTATCCTAGTCCATTTCCCTTGTCACGCTCTAGCGGCATCATAGTGCTTATTATGGGGTCAAACATGAAAACGCGTTGAACAAGAAACCGACAGCATTTCTTGATGAGTTGGATGAATTAATGTCTTGACCAAAAAACGTTGACATGAACACAACTCTTTTTTTTTTTTTTTGGTTTTTAAGATGGTCCAGGCAGAAAATCCCTCCCACCGGGCTAACACAACTAATGATGACGTCATTGTTTTTTTACGCTAGCAAAAAACAGTGGCATTTTTTATGCTGGCCTTTTTTTGCTGGCGTATTGTACGCCAGCATTTATTTTTGGAAGTCACGCGGACTCCGCGTGACTGGTGGGGGTGAACGCATCACCCCCTGCCCATTACTATTTAGGGGCTGCACAGTCCTACGCAGCCCTGTACAACATTGTAATGCTTTTGCACAATTCTACACAGCTTCTGCGTAGCTGTGCACCAGTGCTGCGCAGCAACACTGCTGACTGCTGCGGTTGTGGCCACTGGCACTGCTGTTGTGCCGCTGCTACTGCTTGCGGCTGATGCACCGCGGCTGCTGCAAACTGCTCCTGCTGCTGCACGCTGCCACAGCTCGCAGCCGCTGCTGCGAGCTGTGCAAGCCAATTCTCCCTTTTTTTTTTACAAATGGGCAGCGAGACACGGCTGCTACTGCCATCCGGTGCTATTGCTACTGTTCTGCATGGCTGCTGGAGCTGGTAACTGCCGCAACTCACCAGGTGAGGTGTGGGGATTGCGTGGTGCTGTTGTTGTTGTAAACGACTACGAAGGGTCCGAGGATACGGCGGCGGCGGTGACTCTCACTGGTGCTGCCGATGCTGCGTCTCTGCAGCGCAACTCTGCGAGAGAGGTCTAACTGCTCTGATACCATGAGAAATTGCTAGGACGCTTCCTAACCTCACTGCTGCTGACTTGTTGACTCTTTCCAGTCATCAGGCACACTAGCAAGCAAGCAAGTGCAAGAAACAGCAAGGATCAGGCTAGGGAGACGCGCAAATTCTCATGAGCTTCAATAGCTTAGTAGTGCAAAGAGAAATGACAACTGACAAGCACACATCATAAATAGCTGCTGTGGCGCACGGCGGGTGATGCACGCAACAGTGTCACATCGTCCTAAAACTGGCCCAAAACCGTTGTTTTGGTCATGACTCTTTGACTTTTGGATACCTGTGCACAGAGGTGCACAGGTATCCAAACGGAACACCGTCTGAACCTCGAGATGCAAAATCTTGAGCCAGAAGCTACAATAGGTCATACATACAAGTCCGGCATCGATAGGTGGACAGACAATGCAAACATGCAAGTCCACTGAGAAAACTCTAACGTCCGTAGAAAACCGCCAAGCACCCCAACAAGCACCCAGGATGTCGTGGCAGCTGTCTGGCAGCTGCTGGTGGGTGGAGCCACCACCCCTGATGCGGACGCAGCTGGCGTGCTCCGACGCCAGCTGCGTCCGCATCAGGGATCTGCACGAGCATGGATATAGCCGAGTGGTCACTGTAAACTGTACAAACAGACGTGGACGACTCACATCCCAACACGTTGTGCAAGTTTTGGGGAGGAATGTTTTTGTATTCTGAATCTCAATCGGTTTATGTAAAAGCAGGATTCCGGAAATTTTTAGAGTGATTCATCCATGGGAGCTGAACTAAATTTGTGCTTGATCGAATGAAGAAACACGATTGTTTTAGTCGAATACAAAATATACTATGGTACAGACCCCACTGGTGTTGGAGCACCGACGAGTGGTGGTTGCACACACCAGCAGCTGCAAGATAGCTGCCACGACATCCCAGGTGCATTCTAGGGTGCTCTGCATTTTTTATGTAATTGCTAGAGTTTTCTCTGTGGACTAGTGTTTTTGCCCAATTTTCTTGTTCTGCATTGTGTGCCTACTGACCAATGCCAAAATTGTGTGTGACCAGTGGTAGCATCTAGCTCGAGATTCTACATCTCTAGGTTCAGATGGTGCTGCGTTAGGATACTTGTGCGCGGAGTTGCAGCCACAATAGTAGTTTTGGGCCAAATTTAGGACAAACTGACACTGCCGCATCACCCTCCATGCACTGTGGCAGGTGTTTATGCTATGTGCTTGTCAGATGTCACTCCTCTCTGCATTGCTAAGCTATTGGAGATTATGAGACTTTGTGCGTCTCCCTAGACTAACCCTTGATGTTTCTTGCACCTGTTTTCTTGCTAGTGCGTCAGCTGACTGGACACTTTTGCCACGTCTACAGCAGCAAGGCTAGGAAGCTTCTTAGCAGTTCCTTATAGTATCATAGCAGCGATACATCCCTCGTTGAGCTGCACAGCAGAGACGTAGCAGTGGCAGCCGCTTTGAGTCATCGCTCCAGCCACGGTCCTGGGAGGACCAACCAACTGATGCTGACCCGCTGTCGTACATTGAAGCAGTGGAGACACCCTTGCAAAGAAAGCTACAACAGCATCACCATGACCACCAACATGAATGCAGAAGAGGGTCTTCCAACCTTTTCAGGAGGAGTTAGGGCTAAGGATGCACACCGGATCTGATCCGCGGATCTTGAGTTAGATCCGTATCCGTGGATCGGATCATGGCGGAAGATCCGGATCCGCAGATCCGGATCCAGAACCGCAGATACTTGGACTCTCCGATCTTTGGATCCGTTGGACCGCGGATCTGTCCTTGTGGCCTTTTTTTGGGGGTGACACACTGCAACTACCAAAAGGGCAACTTTCACAAAGTACACAACAATGTTCAACGTCTCTTGTATGTCGTCTAGTTTTGCATTTCCACCATTTGTCACTGGTACATTGTTTCACGCACTAACCTCTTCACCTGTTTGTTTGAAAGCTTCCACATGGAAGAGTACTGATGTTGATTATCATTCTAATTGCACTGGTTGGTTGTGCACAGGAGTTTTGTGCACAATTCCTTTTTTTGCATCAGGGTGCAATATGTACTGGCACTTTGTACACCGATACTACTGTGCACACCTTTGTTCATTGCATCAACTGGGACTTTGTACATAGATATGGAAGTGAACCATTCTGATCAATGAATCAAGGTGCACTATGTACACAGGCATTGTGCACAATCCTATTCATTCCGTGAAAACCAGTATCCACAGATCAGACACTTCAAATCAGCAAATAGGCTAGTGCACCAAACAGAGCATAGACATGTGAGAACTGGCATTGCCAAGGCATTGGACTTGAAAATGTGCTTGAAAAAAGTGGTCACTGAAACTCTCTCTACATTTCTACGACATCATCATCCCTACCCGTGTTGTCTCCCCCATCCCCTTCCCCCCCCAGGCCCAAGTCCCCCATGTCCTCTTCCTCCTCGTCGTTGACGAATAGGCTCAGCCGTTCCAACTCCTCTGCTGCTGCTCCAACCAAGGACTCCCAAGCCTGTCGCCGAAGCTCGTTCACACGGTCCTCCTCATCCTTCAACTCCTTAGCCACCAGGCCGTGTCGACTGACAGGAATGTCCCGAAGCGTAGGCTCGTTGATCCAGCTCTTCATCGTCAAGATGTTCTCCATGGTGAGATGTCCCAAGGAGTGCCGGAAGTCGGTAATGACGTACCTGCCCAGAGAAAACAAGCGCTCAGAAGGCGTGGAAGTGCCAGGGATGCAAAAAATGTCCATGCCAAGCAGATAGAATGTGGGAAACTGCCTGTGCAACATTCTGTAGTGCTTCAGAATGTTGGTCTTTGGATGCTTCTTGTCCAGCTTACTCCACCTGTCCTCCTCGTCCTCCAGTCCTGTCAGCTGCACTTCTGCTGCAGGTGGCAGGACTGGCGTCTCAAACATGTCCGCCATTAGGTCAGCTAGAGTTGCCAGCAAGAGTGCGTCATCCTCTGCTCTCTGCTGCTCTGCCCGCGGGCGGAGTTGCTACACGGAGGTAGAGGCGGAGCTCTGCACTCCAGAAGACCCCTGGCTGTTGTTGACAGCTCCTTCATGGAGTGCTGATGCTGCTGCTCTCTCCTCTGCCTCAGCACGCTCTTGCTCCACCCGATCATGGTAGGGATGCATCAGCTGCAGAAGCTTCACCAGCAAAGCTGCTGCCAACCGGATACCCATGAGACCAAGGGTTCTGGTGTAGTAGCGGAGCCTGAATCGCGGGTCTTCGGCTGTAGCCAAAACATTGCGATCAGTCAGGAGCCAGGCGTACTTCTCCAGTTCTGCAAGTGCGTTCTCCAGCCCCGGCAGCAAGCTGGCCATCAGCTTCTCCTTTGGATCCAGCTTCCCTGCAGCACCCCTTCCCTTGCTTTTTGCCACAGCTGCCTCTGCTTTCACCTCATAGCCTGAGAGCTTGTCAAACATGGACTCAAAGAACGGGATGACGAGATTGAGGGTGGGGTATTTGCTGCCACTGACGTTGTCAACGTAAGCCTTGAAAGGCTTGAGAATCACGGTCATTAGGGCAATGAGGGTCCACTCATCGGAGCTCAACTTCAGCACCTCTCCATCCCGCCCGTACCCTTCAAGCCAGCTTGGCAAAACAGGCTTCAAGTGCAGCACACGCTCCATCATGTTGAGCATGGAGTTCCAACGCGTCTCAGTGTAAAGATGCAATGAGTGATAGGTCAAACCCTCGACCGCCGCACGGTTTATGAGTGACTGCTCACGAGGCGTTCTGCGGGCTGCAGAAACAGCAATGTTGCGTGCACATGAGATCACTTCATTGACAGCGGGCAGGTTCATGAGGTCATTCACCACCAGATTCATGATGTGCCCTAAGCAGCGAATATGCCCAGCCTTCTCGAATGAGCATTCTGCAGCGGGGATGATGTGATTGTCAATCATGGCTTTATTCGTGGTTTCATTGTCCACGGTCAAGCAGAACATCTTGTCCCAGAGCCCCCAGGACTTGAGTGCCTTTGACAAGACTTCAAACATCCTGACTGCAGTGGAACTCTCTGGTACAGCCAGGAAAGACAGAGCGACAGCCTTGATTTTCCAATCATCCATCAAGTGAGCTGTCACCCCAACGTACTTCATCCTATTGTCTCCTTTCCAGCCGTCAGTTGTGAAAGAAACTGCAGATTTCACCTCTGACAGCTGCCGGCGGATTCTCGCTCTAAAGGCTGCTGCAGCAAGAACGATCTGCCTGGAGATGGTCATGCGCCATGGCATCACAGCTGCTGGATTGGCGTGCGCGAAAGCTTGTTGCGGCCAGTAGGACTCCATGCTGAGGAAGCTCACGTTTTTGTTGATGACGTGTTTCCAGACGCAAGTCTGGAAATACTTTTCGTCGAACACAACACCGACCGTAGCGACACCCCGAACAATGATGGTGTTCTCCTGATTAACGGGCACACCCTCTTCGGCTTTGAAAGCAACAGCAACCGCCTGGACAGTGGCCTGCTTCAGCGCCTGAGTGGCGGCTTCCTCCTCCAAACACATGTAGATGATGGAGTGCTTGTTCCGCATGTGCTTCCACATGTTCGATGTGCACTCCTGCTTGCGGGAGTAATTTTTTGGGCAGTGGGTTGCACTGCGCACGGGGGTCTTCTTTGGTCCCAGTCTTGGCAAACTTCTGCCACAGCACGGAAGGTGTGCCCGTCTCTTCCAGGTCCTTGCGTTTCTTGCCATGTGTCTCGTCACCACTTTCTTGCTCATCGTCTGAAGCTGGGCGATGCACTGTGCCTGAATCGTCCGCGCCACCATCGTCGGCCATGGTGCCAACGGTGACACTCGTCAGTCAGAGACTCTGACTGACGAGTGTCAAGTGACGAGCACTCTGACTCGGAGTGCTTGTCCATGCAAACAACCCGCTCAAAGCACGAATGGCACCCGAGGGAAGACCCCTAACCCGGATCTTGCGATGCAAAGGCCAACCCACGATGCTAGGTTTTTTATGAAATATCCGTATATCATTTGGCGAAACCCGCAGTTCGTAACCAGAAAATGGTTGAAACCATCTTATGGAGCACGTAATATCACTTATAAAGCAAGAATTTTAATTCAAGCAAATCATCCACATGTTGCTGTGAACCGTCCGGAGTGGACAATGGTCTGTGATTCGTTTGTTGCTTGAACGAATCGGAATGCATTTCACGCTTCGGACACCGGGCATGCATAACGACGCTCATGGCACCTCATGCTCCCCGAGGTGTACATGTGACGTGCTTCTTTCTGGCATGCCACGCAGACATGTGCGATGGATAGTCTATCTGCACAAGACGCTGGCAGATGTGAGATATTTCTCCAGCTAGGCTGCCACGCAAAGCACAAGGTGTCACACAGTGCCATTTTTTGGCGCCGCATTGCAATGTCTGCGGTGGCTGCAGTTACAGGTCATCCACGTCATGACATGCAATCACGCCTCGTCCAGGTGCAATCCCCCCGACGGCGGGGATAATGGCCATAGCGTCGGTTCGAACTAGACCACCGCTCGATTTTCCAGCCCCC
>SZWC01000106.1:440149-452797 GCA_023375785.1 Penium margaritaceum | reverse complement strand
TGTGTGTGTGTGTGTGTGTGTGTGTGTGTGCACGCAAGTGTGGCACGACGACAGGGAAATGCAAAAGTGAGGGGCCAATCACTTAACACAAACATTAACATGAAACAGGTTGCTAGAACGCACCCCATGTTTCACATGAGCAACACAGTAGACACCAGAACGTCATGTGGAAAACCATGCAGTACTCAATACACTCAACATTGTGATGGTCAGACATCTCAAAGCCTGTTCACCAAAAAATCTTGCTCTAACAGCATGGAATGTGCACATCTTGGGGTTGATGTTGAGACATCAATGCCAACACTGTTGTGATATGAGCCATTCATGTGTGTTTGTATAGCTAACTATGACCATTTGATTGTGTCCATGCTTGCAGATCCATGATGCTGATCCAGCTGGTGCCATTGTACCATCTGGTGGTGGCTCCACACAGCTATCATGGCGTTCCGGGTGCTTGCTCGAGCCTTCTGTAGTGTTTCTGCAGTCTCTAGGGTTTTCTCGGTACTCTTGATTTCAGACCTGATTTTCATTCGTTGCATTGTACATGGACCAATCATTTCCGGATCCATTTGTGTATGCATTCATTAAATTTGGCTAAACTTTTTGGACCCGTAGGTTCTACATTCAGATGCCTATGTGCAGATTTGTGGCCAAAACAGTGGTTTTAGGCCAGGTTTTAGGACAAACTGACGTATTCATGTGCGTCACCTGCCATGCACCATAGTAGGTACTTTTGTGGTGTGCTTTTCACTTGCTATTTCTCTCACTCTATGCTGAAGCTAATGAGACTCTGTGCATCTCCCTAGCTCAACCCTTTTTACTTCATGGACCTGCTTGCTTGCCAACGTGTGGACAAAGAGGACAGTGTTGCCACTTCAATGACAACAAAGCTAGGAAGCTTCTTTGCATCTTCTTATGGTATGAGAGCAGCAAGGGAGACCTCGCTGAGCTTAGCAGAAGAGACACAACAGTGGCAGTAGCAGCGAGCTACACCCACAATCCTAGGAGGAACCACCAAGCCAAGGTGACCAGCCACAGAAGACAACAGTAGTTGAAACTCCCTTGTAACAACAGCTGCAGTTGCATCACCACCACGGGTGCAGAAATGGGTCGCCCATCCCTCTCCAATAGCGGGTTGGGCATGTAATGTTGGTAAGTGATTTTTGAAGCTTCCTAGAAGTTTCATTCATGTTGCACATACGACTCCTCTGCTATGCATGAGTAGGGAAGGAGTGGTAGGTGCGACATTAAAGCTCTGGTGATAACCTATTGATCGCAACCATTCCTGCGTGGCTTCATGCATCGCAGGACAAAAGAAACAAAAACATGCTCTAAGATATAGATGTTTTCTGGATTTCGGACTGAGACATTTGTATTTGTCTAAAAAAATGACACAAAACCACTGCAATTTCCTCCAGCATCCTCTATCCCATTGCTTCTCCAAATCTCACTACATCTGGACAACCTTCATGCCGACATCATCATCAACACTGTCAACTTTGTGGTTCAAAATTTGAAATCTTCCAGAGACTCAACTTCTCAACAAACACCTATGGTTCCTCATTCTGAGAACTTTGGCAGACCGGATCCATACTGAGTAGAAATCTTGGTGCTAGTCCGTCCGTCCCTTGCCTGACAAAGGCAAAGGACAGATGGACCGCTCAACTTCCCTCCTCTTTAGGCACTATGAGCCCATGGTCACAGGCAATGGTGATCGATGAAGTTTTTCGGGCACAGGATGAGATGCATCGTCAGCAGTAGTGCCAGACTGACATGTTATAGAAGATGGCGGAATTCATGTGAGGGCATTTCGGACTACTTAGCAGATGCCAAGAGGAGCCGCTCGAGCTGCACGACTATGCCAACTGTCCATTTTCTACCTAGCACCCAGGCCTCAGCACCCCCAGTCGCAGGTTGACATCTGGCATGAGGAGCATACGGATGATGAATCGCGTGAGGATGAGATTCACATTCTTCAAGAGTGAACTTGTGAGCTACGTCTGGGATTGTAGCCTACCACCTCGGTACCACCTCGCCATCAACATCAGACACAAAAATCAGCAGGGTTTGAATATTGTGGTGTCTATGTGACTGGTGTTCCCGAGCACTGCATCTACCTTCCCGAAAGCCTGAGGTCACCCTCTCCAAGCAGTGGCGACCAAAGGACTTTGAGGACTTTATCTCCACCCTGTGATGATAGCGATGCCAGCTTCGAATCCTGGGAGGTTGTGTTTTAGGTGTGGGTTGATGCACAGGGCGTCATTCCCTCAAACCTGTTGAACAAATTGCCCCTCCGCATGCCCAAGTGCGGCGCCGGGAGGCGCTGACGAGCCACCAGAAAATGGAAACTCCGTTCCGGCGGATCTGGCAAAGTTGCTCGGATCCTAAAACAAAGGATTTCCCCTTAAAGTTGACAAGTTGCTAAGTCCGGTGGAAGTTGTTTCGCTGCAATCGGACAAGCATCAAGGGAGATATGGCTTTCCAAAGTTGGGGTATGCGCAGCGGCTCTGGGAGCCGGCTGCGACTCGAAATCCGGTCGATAATCGACCGGACCGAGTAACAAGAATACCATGTGGAGAAAATGCTCCGATAGGCCTGCCGAGGCGTCCGGTGGATGATCCACCTGATCCGGCGGATCATCCACCGGATCCAGTAGTGCAGGTTGTTACCAAGGGACTTAGCCAAAATCCTGGCTCGACGTCCGAAACTCAGTAGTACGTTTTGTTACTCGGGGACGGTCAAAATTCTGGCTGCAGGTCCGCGGACAGGTTTCGAACCTCGTCACACCCCATCACCAAACACAACCCAAAAGTGGGTAGGGTGTGTGGAAACAGTGCAGGGGACCCCCACACCATGTGCAATGGGATATGCGCCTTGGGAAAGGCGCTTCGCACGTGAATGAAGGTGCCACGGCAAGCGGCGGTGTTAGGCTTCTGTGGTGGGTGAAGACCTACGCTTTGGCAAGCATAACTTGAGCTACGCTTGGCCGAATCACGCGCGGTTTGGTGCGTTGGAAAGCTCATGACTAGACCTATAAATGTTGTGATCATGTCCATGTTAAAAAACTAATGCAAAATGACGTTATTCCCTTCGCAAACTGACTGTCTCTAAATTCCTGCTCACATAGCGTGAGGCGAACAGAAAGCTCACTCTCAGTTTCAGAATCGCCCAAAACAGTAGACGTGAACCACTAAAGGTGATCAGACAAACATCGGGACCGCACCACGTGGATGTCATCCTGACAAAACCTTAGCCACTAGCAAACCGCCGACACTCGCCAGGTCCTGACAGCAGCAAGAGCGATATGGGATCTTCTCTACTCCATTCCATAGAAGACTGTGGTTAACTTCCGCCCTTTCTTGGGTATGGCAGGCACTGGGACCGGAGCAAACTCTCGTCCGGGCTGAGAGTTGGCACTGAAACTGAATGCTATGGAAACCCATGCAATGAGGGCGGCCCAATTGTGTGAGTTCCACTTCCTCTGTGAGGGTCCCACGAAGCTCGCAGTTGACTGCTAGTGTTGTGACATGCGCCTCTACACATGCCTGGAGGCTAATGGCAGGACGTAGCTGTGGGCACTAGACACCATCATGATCACAGTACACCTGGACAACTTAAAGCTCTTCTCGTGCTTCGATTGTGTTTGTTGGTTTTCACGCATGTCTCATTGTGCTCTGTTGTGTCCTCTCGGCTTGTGTACATCAGCGTGCAGATGACTGACAGTGAGACACAACACTGCTGGAGTATCATCCGGTGGAGTTGACGCATGCTGAGGCCTACACGCAGTTTGGTAGAGCCTCCTCCCTCCAACGGTCAACGTGCTCACCTCCATCGGCAGGCCTCCTCGGCAGTCGTGCCGCCGGCGGTCACTGCCATTGCAGATGCTGTCTGCATACATTCAGTGCTGGATCTGACTGCACCACTGCGTCTGCAGTATTATGTTCTGCTTAAGTTGTATGTTGATCAGGCACTGCTGTTACCGAGGACTAGTGTAGATGTTGCCTGGGTCTAGGCGGCCATAAATCCTCGCTGCTATTTTTCTAGATGATTCTGACCACACAACTGCTTTTGCAGCATTGGTATTATACTGTGGTCCAGTTTTCAGGCAAAATGGATGACGCTCGGGTTTTGGGCTGTCGGCCGTCTGGCAGAGCTCACCGAGAAAACCCTGCCAGCCAGGAAATAGGTCATTTTTCTGATTGGCTAGAAAGCTGAGTAACAAGCTCTACAGAGCTTGGGGGGAGCTAGAACTTGGAGGGGTCTCCCATTGTTTTTCATTCAGAGTTACCAATCGGTTCTTTTCCATTTCCACTACCTTTCTGGCACTAACTCCTCAGCGTGCATTTTCTCTCTCACAGACTCAGAGCAGCGGAAGGGGGCAACAGTGCAAAGTAACAAGTACGGAGCCATGCCTACTCTAGCGGTGCTGCAGGCTCAACACGCCGCTCTAGTCTAGATTTCAAGCTTGGTATCAGAGCTAGAGCGCAACAGGAGCAGCAGCAAGGAGTCACAGTCTATGCCGGCGGTCCCAGAAATGCGCCCGTGCGAGGGGAAACTTTGCCAGATTTTTCTTGGCAGAGTTAGCTCCGCCGGGTTGCGTCGTCAAAACGCTCCTGACGCGGGGGAAATGCAGCCCATGTTTTTCTGGCAGCACTGAACCCGCGACGGCGGTAGCGTTGGCGGACTTGCGGCCGGCAACGTGACGGGCAACGCTGTGATGTCACCAACGGCGCCACAAACAAGGGGTGTGATCTCTCCTGCCTCCCCTCCCTCTCCTATACGGCCACAACAGTAGCAGCCATAACGCAGATCTGTGGTGCAGATCTGTGCTGTCGAGTTGCGGCCTCAATCACTGTAGCAGCAGCAGCTACTGCAAAGCAACAGCCATAGTAGCAGCCTCTGCTGCGCAGCAGCTGCCACAAGTGCGTAGCAGCCACAGTAGCAGCTCCACTGCAAGCCGCGCAACTGCGCACCATGGAGCCGCAAAGCCACGCATTTGCACAGCCATGCAGCCACGCGACCCCGCGACCACATAGCCACGCAACCACGTGACCACGCAGCCAAGCAGCCACGTAGCCACACGGCCACACGGCCACGCAGCCCCACGGCCGCGCAATCGCGCAGCCACGCAGCCAAGTAGCCACGCGGCCGCACAACCATGTGGCCACACAGCCACACAGCCACGCAGCCGCGCAACCACGTAGCCACGCAGCCATGCGGCCGCGCACCCACGCGGCCACACAGCCACGCTGCCTTGCAGCCACACGACCACGCAGCATTGCAGCCACGTAGCCACGCAGCTGCTACGCAGCCATGTAGCCATGCATCCACGCAGCCACGTAGCCACGTTGCCGCTACAGTGACGTCAGCCACTAATGATGTCACTGCTAACATCAGCCTCCCTGCTGATGTCACTGCTGACGTCAGGAACACTTTGAACAAAAAAAATCAGGGAGAACCATGGCTGAAGTGGGGAGGGGTTCTCCTCCTCAGGAGGACCCACTGGTTACCCCTTTCTGCAGTAGCTGTAGCAACTCCAACGGTAGCAACAGCATGAGCAGGCGCAGCCGCTGATGTAGCACCTAGAGCAACCTTTGTTGTAACATCACTAGCAGCAGAAGCAGTAGCAAATGCAACCGCTGCAGCAATAGGAACCTCCGCTGCAGCAGCAGCAACCTTTGCTACAGCATCAGTAACAACCGCTGCTACAGTAGCAGTAGCAACCACAGTATCAGCAACAACAACAGCAGCAGTAGCAGTCGCAATAGCAAATGCAAGTGTAACAGTAGCAGTAGCAGCCACCGCCGTTGTAGCAACAGAAGCCGTAGCAGCAAATGCAACCGCTGTAGCAGTAGTAACCTCCGTTGCTGCATCATTAGCAGCAGTAGCAGGAGCCATAGCAGTACCAACATTCTGCAGGCTGTGCTGGCTGGACAGACCCGCTAGCTACCATTTTCCAGCAGCTTCCAATGCTGACGCAATGGCTAGAAGCACTGCAGTCGCAAACACTACAGAGCCAGCCTTCGCTGGTGTAGCAGCAACAGCAGCCTCTATTGCAGCAACAACGTCAATAGCAGTAGCATCCGTCAAGCCAAACTAGCATCCTGCCTCCCTTGTTTCCACCCAGGCATGCAAGTCCCAAGATCTCCTCTCCCACTCATTGCTTGGCGCAACAGCACACCCAGTGCCAGCGGTAGACTGTGTCCTCAGTCCTAGGTCCCACTCTGGGTGCTGGCCGCAAGCCGAAGGGATTTTAAACCTCGCCCCTGCTGCTCCAGGCTGACGACCAGTTTCGGAGCTTGGAGCTCAGCTTCTGCATCTAGGTCTAGGATGAGGGCCTATGGCCGTACTACATCCTACCTCACAACTCCACCCGGGCCAACCAGGTGTATGAAACCGGTCACATTGTACGTGCCATCATCCCTGTCGCCCCTTTAGCTACACGTCTTTCTCTTGAGATATTTCTTGGCGACTTTGCCACTGGCGGCCTCGCCGACCCTGCAGCAACATGGCACATCCTCATTCACCCTTATTGACTTTCCAGGGAGGCCGAGACCAGCCCTCTGCTCCAGGAGTTCAACTCCCTCCACATGGGGGAGGCGGAGAAGGTCACCTCCTAGTGGAAGCGGGCAGATGAAATCCTTTGTCGCCTCGGAGATGTTGCACCACCCCCTCTATCTGCGCTATTGACCATCAAGCGCTACGCCACTAACACCTTCGCTGACATCTTTGTATACTACTCTCTGGACGTCCTTATCGCGATGGTAGCCCAGGGAACCCTCATGCATTGGACATACGAGCTCTTCCTTTGGATTGAGGACGCTCGTCAGGAGTCCTGCATCCAATGCACGGAGGCCTTTGGCTCTCCTGCCGCCGCCCCTATTGTAGTTGCCTCTCCTGCAATAGTTGCATCTTCCGGTACCCCATTGTCAAACAAGAAGAAGCGCAGGGGCAAGAAGGGCAAGGGCCAACAGCAGCAGTCAACCGGATAAAGTGGTGGCGGCTTAGTCAGAGTAAGGGATCTGTGGGCCATGGCTTCATGTCATTTAGGTCATGGCTTCAAAGTAAAAGCCATCACAAAGACTAGATTCAACTCCCTTGGTGCGGATGGCATCGGCCATGGTTCTACCACTCAGAGACGCCATTTTGGTCTGGCGTGTCAAGCGTCGACGTCTCATGATGGATGCCATTGGAGGCGAGGAAGAGTTTGGTCTCCTCTATAAACTCACCACCACAATCAGAGCGGAAGCAATGGAGAGGGCAACCACATTCACGCTCAGCACAGACAAGCCAGTCCCTAATGGTGGGGGCAACATCGCTCTTCTGCCAGAGACAGAAGACCGAGCGGTAGCGGGAGTAGTCATCGGTGAGAGTCAGGAACTAACGTCCATGATCCCTGACGGACTCCATCAGAAGGGGACCCATGACATCAGAATGGACCAAGTCTAGAGGGGCAGATGCACGAGAGGACAAGGGGTAGGTGGACCGGTGCATCTTCCCCTGAGCGGAATCAAGACACGACAAAGGAAAAGAGTGTGGATCAAGGCCATTGGCTTGCTGCATGCAAAGCATGCTATCAACAACGGCAGAGTGGACATGACAAAGACGGCGGTACAGGAGACGTGTGTGCTACAGAGAGAGTGAGCTGGTAACAAACACGTGGCTGGTATCAGCTCATGGGGAGAGAATGGAGGAAAGAGTGGACAAGCACGGCACATGCCACAGGTTGCCATGGATGGTCACATGCAGGACAACACGATCGGATGGACGCAACGACACACTGTCAACACCACGTGAGTGTAGGACGTCCATGCTCGTGCGATCAAGGGACGTGATGGACAAGAGGCTGAGCTCAAAACCAGGGACAAAGAGGACATCGGTCACGAAGACATCCCCAGTGGGTCCACAGAAACGAACAACACCGACACCACAAAAGGGTAATACCTGACCAAAACCTGTCCGGACACCATATACATCGACAACGGGACCAAGGACACTAAAGGCCTCATGCGAAGCTGTTATGTGATGGGTGGCCCCGGATTCAATGATCCAGGTCTCAGCCGGATGTGGACGGGTGTCACCACATCGCTAACGGACACAAGATGATGGGCGAGGGATGCAGAAGCGGTGGACGAGGGAGCGAACTGAGATTGCCAGTCAAGTTCCAGACCGTCCAAGATCAACAAGGGCAAGGCGGTAATGGCCTCACTACACTCCCTCGGCGAACTCCAGATTTTGGGAGGTGACATCACGAGCACACCCAGCACCTAGCGCCCAGCGCCTTCATCAAGAAGTTGGCGAGTTGGCGCTTCATCCCGATCCACACCATGTCAACCTGTCGTTGCTCCCACAAACCACGGATACTCCACAGCAATGCATTTTTGCAAGCATAGAAGACACCATCATTAGTAGCGATTTGAGTTGCGCTGCAGTTGTCACAATGCAAAATGATGCATTCCAATGGTTGACGCAGTTCACGGAACAAGAGTCGCAACAAAACACTATGGCAAGCTCCTGCCCCAAAGGCAACATACTCGGCCTCTACTGTGCTGCAGACGACGCAACCCTCCTTCCCACTCTTCCCCGACAACGCTGTGTTTCCAAGCAGGAACACATGTCCCATATGACTCTTCCTATTGGTACTCCATGCCCAATCACTATAAGTGAATCCTGGCAAGACAACCAATGGATGGGCTAAAAACAAGAGCCCGTGGCATGCTATCCACAACACATGCCGTAGAACACATACAACCGCTTCCAAATGACGCATGCGTGGACTTTGAGAGAACTGTGCCAACGAATACATAGTAAAGGCAATGTCGAGCCTCGTAGTTGTGACCAGGTACATGAGGGAGCCAATGAGGCACAAGTACAGGGTCACGTCCATAGACTCACCCAGATCAACAGGATCCACAGGCTTCAGCAACTTCTGCCCATGGTTGGTCATCGGCATAGATGCAAAAGGGAAATCAGTCCAGAGATCAGTGGAGTGCTTCCCCAAGGTCGGAATCTACCTACCCTGGTGCATGTAGAGTATCCTGTGTTCCCGAACTCGAAAAATCTCCATTTCCAAAAAGACCGCAACCTCACCAAGAGTTTCATCTTTTATGTTGCTTGCAGTAGACCCTTGACCTGCTTGACTGCTGCCATGTCCGGTGACGCGATCAGAAGATCGTCAACATACACCAAGATCGCCACAAAAGTGGATGGTGATGTGCTAAGAAATATTGACTGATCAGCGTCGCTCCTTTTCCACCCTCCTCCCTCAAGTGTCAATTTGATCTCAGTGTTCCAACACCTGGGTGACTGTTTGAGTCTGTACAAGGCTTTTTGGAGACACCACACACGACTCATCCCATCGACAGAACCCGGCGGTTGAACCATGTAAATCTCTTCATCCAACCACCCATGGAATACATTGTTTATGTCCATCTGATGGACCTCCCAGTTGTGCCGCGCCGCCAACCCAAGGAGGACATGTGCTATGTCCATCCTTCCAACAGGTGCAATGGTGGCGTCAAAGTCTATCCTTTGAACTTGGGAATAGCCCTTTGCCACCAGACAGGCGTTGTAATGCTCAATCGAGCCATTGGGCTTCTTCTGCATGTGGAACACCCATCCCGCCTTCACAGCCTTCCGCCCTGTAGGCAGATCAACCCCATACTCAGCCAAGGCAGCCATCTCTTCATTCATGGCTGTCTCCCATTGCTTCAAGTCAGGCCGTAACAGCGCCTCATGCAGCAAGACGGAATCTGGCGACCCATCGGCTAAGGCATGCTACACACAGGCTAGCACAATGGGTGGCACATCACGCACTGCCCAGAGTTTCACTGCAATTTTAGCATGAATGTGCTCACGCTGCAGCAGTGTATATCCTGCCACAGTCTTTGGTGAGATCGCACTCTCGGGTTGATCCCGGACGGAAAACCCACGACTGGACGGGCCCGACCTGACCACCTAGGCCGACGTGGACCCAAGGTTGGACGTTGGATCGTGGGTGGTCGCTGACAAAGGCGACCACCTACATCGCGTGAGTAGGAGTGTCTGGATGATGATGATGACTCAGGTGCAGAGGCACTAGGAACAGAAGTGGGAGAGGAGTCACAGAGGGTTGCATGCCGTGAGGATGGTGCTTGAGCTGGAGTCACAAAAGGGGAGTGAGGATGTGAGACCAGAGACACAGAGAGTGCCGGACCAGTAGAGACAATGGCACGATCAACAGCCAGCTCTGGGAGAATCGAGGAGACAGAAGGTGAGGGAGAAGACGGGACATAGACTAGAGAGGGATAGGGGGACGCAACATCAAAGATGGATAATGAGACTGGAAGAGTACCAGGCGTGGGGTTTGGCACTGCCACAGCAGGAGGAACACGCAACACAGGCGGTGACGCAGCAACAGGACCCACAAACATGCCCGACCCCACGTGATCAGCCCTTGGAAGCCCAGGTGCAGGGATGAAAGCAGGGAGAACATGCAAAGCAGACAGTGACACAGAGACAGGTACTATAGATGTGCCCAACCCAACGGGATCAGCCGCTGAAGGCCCATGTGTGGCGACGACAGCAGGGGGAACATGCAATGCAGACAGTGACGCAGCAATAGGACCCACAGACGTGCCCGACCTGACGGGATCAGCCGCAGGAGAACTCTCCCCGACACGGCAGGGAGGCGGGCACGACACGTGGTGATGAGAAGAGGCATGGATCCAAAGCAAATTGCGCTACGTGTAGGACTCAAGAAATCCAGCATTGCGTGACTCAACAATACGGTGCCTGTCGGGGTCCCAAAACCGCCAGGCCTTGGACCGGGGTGTGATGCCAAGAAACAAACATCGACGACCGCAATGGGAAAACTTGTTATCCTGCTGGACATCGAGGACCCAGACGCATGACAGCCAACCCCAAGTGCGTGCCAATGAAAGATCGGCACAAAGGCCGAACCATCGCTCATAGGGGGTGACGTAACAAGGAAGTGGACCGTGAGGCACACGGTTCCAGACCCACGTAATGTAAGCCATGCCCTCGAAGGCAAAGGCTTTGGAGAGACCGGACTCGACACACATGGTGCGTATGGCATCCAACATTGTGCAGTTCCAATACTCAGACACGCTATTTTCCTAAGGAATACATAGAACAGAGAGTTCATTGGAGATACCATCCTCCTCAAGAAACTGAGACACAGGACCCATGAACTCCCCGCGATCGGACCAAAAATGGTCCAAGCGCTGGTTGGTCTGGCGCTCAGCCTGCACCAACCAGCTCCGAATGGTGTATGCGGCATCGCTTTTGCGGTGCAGGCAAAATACCCAACGAAAGTGGGAGGAGTCATCTGTGAGAGTGAGTACATACAAGCCGCGTTTTGCATGGGAATCTGTGCACAAAGGGCCCATGAGATCCGCATGCACGATTTCTAAAGGACAGGAGGTAGTGGAGTCGGAAGGGGAGAATGTCGCACGGTGCATTTTCCGTTGGAGACACTCGAGACAATCATTCTAACAAGGCTTCTCAAAAGAAGCCGGGTCAAGGCCAAAGACAGGCTTGACGTGAACAAGAGACTTGACAGTGGCAGAATGCACATGAAAAAGACGGCAATGCAACAACCGTTGGTGAGTGATGGACAAGGTCCTAGTGACATAGACACGCGCAGGCTGCATCGGAGACGCTGCAACATGACGCGGAACATGGTAAAGACTCCCGACTGCAACACCACGACGCACCATACATCCAATCAAGCGCAAACTGACAGTGGAAACTGTTGAATATGTTTGCCCCTTGTTCAGTCTTGTACGACGGATCAGGAATGCTCTGCCCCTTGTGGAGGTATGACCCCTGGATTTGTTGTAGGGTGACTCAACTATGCTCTGTCTCATGTGAGATATGACCTGTGAGTACACCATGTAGGTGAGTGGTTAACTTAGCCATTTTGTTGATTTGGCCAAGTGAGAGGTCATGAGCTCGATCCTGGCTCCATGCACATCTTGGTTGTTTTAGAAGCTTCCAAGAAAGAAAGTCCATTGCTTCTGGGAAGCAACACGGCTGATCAGTCACCTTGGCACAAGGATGCTTATGTGTCAAGCCCACAGCGCAAGTCTCTTGGTGATGTGGCAGGGTCAAGCCACTTCTTAGGAATGTGCTTTTGAGTTCTAGGACTGGACAGGCAGCTATAAAAGGACTTGTCTTGCATGCTGATCAATTAACCCTTGCTTGATGCTCTCTTGCGTATTGACGACTTGAGCTCTTCTTGAGATGTAATGCTAAGGCGTTAGTACTCTTGAAGGTGAAGTGTATGCCTGATTAAGTTTGGGGTGCATGACACATACCTGCAAAGGAAGAAGGTGTAAGAACCTTTGTGAGCTTTTCGGTTTCGCGGCTTCTCTGCCGGAGGTGGTTAGCTCAGTAGCTAACAAAGGGTTATGGGCCCACTCCTCTGGTTAGGGAAGTTTCACGCACGCAACCGCTAAGGTCACAAGCAGTGAGAGCGCCTTCGCTCTCACCCAACTTCTCTGTTTGCAGGGCAACATCAGCAGGAGGGGAATGCAACACATCTGCACCTTTCTACCTTGGGAGCTGACATCAGCCTACATCAGCCTACATCAGCCTACATCTGCTTGCAACGGCCAACGGTAACAGGGGAAGCAGTTTCCTCTT
>SZWC01000106.1:392250-429704 GCA_023375785.1 Penium margaritaceum | reverse complement strand
TTTTTTTTTTTTTTTTTTGCGGCACTAGATAGAGCCTTATAGGTGGTCAGCCTTTGAACTGGCACCATTACAGAGAAGGCTTACAGCCCAAGATTTGCCCAAGATGACCAAAGTCATCCCAGTATAGGTACCCATTGGATAAAAATCCATAGGGTTATGTGGGACTTCTTTCCCTCACGAGAAAGTCACCCACTAAACCTCCACCCCTAAAGGTATCTATTTCCACTGGTCGTAACCATGTGAAAAGGGGGTTCAGAGACCAGTTTTACCCGCTCCCCTGAGATACCTGGCCCCCCTGAAGGGTAGACTTGTTGTTCCAGATTGCTGTGAGAGATTTGTGGATGATTACTCGAGGTGGGGATAGGGCGGAATCTTTATGGCGAATTGGCGGATGAGTACATAGATGTGAGAGGATTTTCTTCAATTTTTTGTTCTGTTCTTTTGCTATGGATTGATTGGATATAAGTTTTTAGATGCTTTTCGAAGGAGCGTAGGATCATGAGGACTAAAAAGGCAGTGGGGTTTTTAAAGCTGGTACGGTTGTCCATGGAGATTTTGCAGCGGTAGGCCTAGAGTTCTGAGAAGAAGGAAGCTTGGAGAAGTTGCTAGATGTAGAATCGAGGACTTCGGGATGAGAAACCAAAGGGAGTATCATGAATTTCCTGACAGATGTAGTTAAGGCTGTTAATGAGCTTTTGGCTTGTCTGTTTTATTCTCTCGCATTCAAAGAATGCGTGAGTCAGAGTTTCCTGGAAGAGAGCACAGAGAGGGCATATGTTCACAAATGGGTAAGGGAAAAAATCTAGCCTATCTCTTACTTGGAGACATCGAAAAAGATGCGGATGGTTTTGTCTTTGCATCTTTGGGGGAGGATTTCGGAAGAGATCAGAGCCGTCGCTGCAGAAGTTGAAGCGGTGTGTTCAGGAGAAGGGAAGTCACGTATTGTGTCAGCCTCAGCCCATTTCTCGGTGTATTCCAAAGACTTAATTCTCTTATGGAGAATAGCGTCGTAGATCTTCATCAATTTAGGTTTTTGCGTGTCAATACGCCCGGAAGGATTGAAGGTGTTGTTTGCAAATCCAGCGAAAAAACCATTGAGAATATGAACTGGAGTCATGCCTATGATAGTTTCATAAGAACGTTCCTCAAAATCTGTTTCAATAATTTTGAGATCCGAATTAAGTTCTACTGCTTTTGTGATGTAGATGTTTTCATTTTTGGATAACCTGTAAAGAATGTTAGGAGGTTTATTTGTCTGGTTTGTGAGGCACCAGAATTCAAAGCGGTATACGTCATCTCCTGATTTGTCGAGCAATACATCAGTCCATTCCTTGGGTAGGTGGTTACAAACCTTTGTAAGAATGTTGCGATCTGCTTGGGTCATTTTTTCCGTATTCAAGGAATGAAAGTGTGTGGTGTGTATCAAGACAATGTCAGGGAAAAGGTTCTTGACCTGTAGCTCTTGACCAAAGAGAAAAAAACTCCCTATGGTCAATCCCGAAGGGGCGGTTTTTGGGACCCAGGAGAAAACGGTTATAGCTGAGATATTCTTCTAAAATCTCTGCTTTGCACGGAGATGGTGGGATGATGGTCGGGTCGGTGTCTAGGAAACTTTGCAGATTGGTGAACCAATGCGAGCACTGTACACGTTTGTTGGTTAGTATCGAAGGGTGAGAGAGGAAAAAATGACCCCTTTTCTTGAAACTGTTAGACATGCACGCTACAGTTTTCCAAATTTCAGTGGTGGGTGAGAGAAGTTTCATACCCGCATGGCGCCTTGTGCTTGGATGATGGTGCGGGGGCAAAGTACCCACAAGCCCCCTTCCCGTTGAGGTGTAATAGCTAAGTTCTTGTTCACAAAACGGAGTTTTCCGTTTTTCTTAGTACCAGAAAGGAAATTGTAAATGATGTTTTCGATTTGCTTGAGTGTTTTGGGTGGGGGGAGGGGGGAGGGGGGGGGGAGTGTCCCATCTGTAGAGAAAAATGGGTGAGAGGTAGGCGTTGATGATAGACCGCTTTGTTAGGAGGGGAAAGTGTTGATTCCTCCAGACCTCGACTAGCTCTTGTAGTTGATCTCTGATTTTGTCCCACATCGCGACAGAAGAGAGATCTTGATTTAGGTTAAGCCTGAGAACACATTGTGGTTGATCTGTGTTCGGGAAAAGTGAATTGTTTAGGTTCATCGCTTTAGGTCCTGCAGCCATGACAAAAGTTTTGGACACGTTTGCTTTAAGGCCGGTCATATCTCAACATTCGGAGAGTATGTCTGTTGCTATGTCCAAGGCCTCTTGGTCTCTGACATAAATTGTAGTGTCATCGGCGTATGCTCCAAAAACCAGGATGTGTAGTTTTGTGCGCATAGGCTTCGGGATTCTTGACTTTAGTGTCTGGTTAAGAGGTTCCATGCCTATAATGAACAGAAGCGGAGCGATGGGACAACCTTGCCTTACCCCAGAGAGGTTAGTTGTCTGGTCTGAAAGGTGACCATTAACCAAAAAACTTGATTTGGTGTCGGTTAATGTGGCTTTAATCCATTGAGTGAATATGAGAGGGAAGCCCATTGCGCTCAGTGTGTCATACAGGTGATCTCTGTTTAATGTTTCATATGACTTATCGAAGTCTGCTAGGACAAAGGTAAGTTCCTCGTTAGACACTTGTGCCCAATGTTGTAAGTCAAAAATACAGGAGAGAGTGTCTTTGATGTTCCTTCCCTGAACAAAGCCTGTTTGTTCTGGGCTCATAATGTAAGGTAGAACCTTTTTAAGCCTGGTAGCTAGGATTTTAACCAGGATCTTATAAGCCGTGTTAAGGAGATAAATAGGTCTGTAATTTCCAATTAGAGTGTGGTCTCCCTTTTTAAAAAGTAGACAGGTGACTGCGTTAGTAAACTCTGGGTGGCTGCTGCGGTCTGCCGGGAATTCATTAAAGAGTTTCTGTAGTCTGTGAAGGATATTTTGAGGGTCGGCTTGATAGAATTCACTTGGGAGGCCATCCGGGGCTGGGCATTTACCTTTTGGGGAGGACATAATTGCTTCTTGAATTTCTTCGAGGGTGATCGGTGCAGATAGTGCTTGGAGGAGGTGACCTGGGACTCTGGGTAGGGATGGGAGAGGAGGTCTTGGGTCTTTTGAAGGCGGATGAGTGTAGAGTTCCAAGTAGAAGGAGGAGACAATCTGCTGCATTGCGCCAAGGTCACTGGTGATGAGATTGCCTTTTGTACGTAGAGCAGTGATGGCCACTGCTTGTTTCTTGGATTTGATAAAGCTGGTAAGGAATTTGGTTGGTGTTTTGAGACCATCAAAGTGATTGAGGTGAGCAACATTGTGTACATGGAGTTGGGTAGTGAGAGCGTATGTTGATATTGATTTTTCTAGATTCTGAATCTACGTGGATAGATATGGGTTGTGTGGGTTATTACATTTAGCTTGTTGGGCTCTTAGTAGGTTATCTTGTGTCGATTTGATTGTTTGAGTCTTCCTTTTGTGTTCTTGTACACTGAAGTCTTTTAGGTTGGATTTGACAGCATGAATGAAGCCTTCCCATGAGCCATCGTAATTTGTTTGGATGATCTCCAACCCTTTTGGGCGTTGGAGGAGAGATGAGTTCATTTTCCAGAGACCTTTTCCTTTTGGCTGTGGGTTGCTGTACGTAACGGTTAAGAGGGGGGCTGCAATGCGACCTGTGATAGAAGAGGGGAGCGCGACATGTGTAATTGCTTTGATGTGGTTGCTGAGCCCCGGTGAATGGTACATGTGGTCTTTCCTGGAGAAGAATTTGTGTGCTGCAGAGTAGAAAGTAAAGAGGGAAGAAAAAGGACAAAAATTTATGGAAGTGTCAGAAAGTGTTGAAAAATTGCCCCTCCGCATGCCCAAGTGCGGCGTCGGGAGGCCCCGACGAGCTGCCAGAAAGTGGAAACTCCACTCCGGCGGATCTGAAGACTCGACAATTACTCGGATCCTAAAATGGACGATTGCTCCTTAAAGTTGACAAGTTGCTGAATCCGGTGGAAGTTGTTTCGCTGGAATCGGACAAGTATCGAGGGAGACATGACCTTCCAAAGTTGGGGTGTGCGCAGCGACTCTGGGAGCCGGCTGCGATTCGAAATCCGGTGGATAATCGACCGGATTGAGTAACAAAAACACCATCTGGAGAAAATTGCTCCGGAAGGCCTGCCGAGGCGTCCGGTGGATGATCCGCCTGATCAGGTGGATCATCCACCAGATCCAGTAGTGCAGGTTGTTACTGAGGGACAGCCAAAATCATGGCTCGGCGTCCGAAACTCAGTAGTACGTTTTGTTACTCGGGGACTTTGTCAAACTTCTGACTGCAGGTCCACGGACAGGTTTCGAACCTCGTCACACCCCATCACCAAACTCGACCCAAAAGTGGGTAGGGTGCGTGAAAACAGTGCAAGAGAACCCTAAACCACGTGCAAGAGGATCTGCACCTTGGGAAAGGCGCTTCGCACGTGAAGGAAGGCGCCACGGCGTGAGCATGCCATGGAGGCGTTAGTCATTTCTGTGGTGGGTGAGACCTGCACTTTGGCAAGCATACCTTGAGCTACGCTTGGTCGAATTGCGCGCAGTTTGGTGCGTTGGAAAGCTCATGTCTAGCCCTAAAAATGTTGTGATCATGTCTATGTTAAAAAACTAACTTAAAACGACGTTATTCCCTTAGCAAACTGACTGTCTCTAAATTCCTGCTCACATAGCGTGAGGCAAACAGAAAGCTCATGCTCAGTCTCAGATTCGCCCAAAACAGTAGACATGAACCACTAGAGACGATCAGACAAACATTGGAACCACACCATACGGATCCATCCTGACAAAAGGTTATGGGCCCACCGGTCTGAACGCCTCCAGCGTTCACGTCTTCCGCAGCACACGGGATCGTCATCTTGGACGTCGCCGTGAAGTTCTGAGAACTCGTCGGAGTAGCAGCTGCGCACATGGCGCAGAAGGAGACGCAGCCCATTCAGAAGTATGCAGGCGGCCCGGGCTTCAGGCTATGGAGGTGGCAGTTTGAACTGTACCTCTCGCATAAGGGGCTGCTGGATGTCATGTTGGGAAAGGAGGTGCTCACAGAGGCAACTGCTACAGACGCGGAGAAGCAGGCCTTCGAAAAGAAGAACACAGAGGCGCTCATGCTCCTGGTGTCCGGAACGGCTGAGTTGCAGTGGGGCTACTTCCAAGGCTGCAAGCTAGCAGCCGAAGCTTGGCAAAATCTCTACGCCATCCACCAATCCAAGTCGCTGGCGATCAAAATCTTCGCGATGAAGCGGCTCCTCACGGTGAGAATCGAGGAGGGAGATGATGTCATCTCTGCCATGCAACAGATCGAGTCGCTCACCTTGCAATGCAACAGTGTGGGGTGGAAGATCGACACACAGCTGCAGGCGATGGCCCTCCTCATGGCCCTACCTGACAGTTGGGGTCCACTCATCACTGTTCTCGGAGGATGGTCGGAGGACAAGCTCACCTATGGCGCAGTCGCAGAGTACATCCGCAACAAGGCGCAACGACGGAGCTGCGGGGAGTCCTCGTCTTCCTCATCAGCCCTAGTCACCAAAATGCGAGGTGGCGGAAGCGGGGGCCGAGGAAGTGGCGAAAAGGGCGGCGGCAAGAAGAGCGCCAAGAAAGGTGCGTACCACAATTGTGGCAAAGAGGGCCATTGGGCCCGTGAGTTCCCAGAGGAGGTGAAGACCGGTGGCAAAAACAGCAAGGGCCGGTCGCTCCTCAACGGCAACAAGAATCACTTCCTCAAGAAGGCCAACAGGCGGTGCCTGGATGCCGAGGCCGAGGAGCACACCCAAGTCGAGAAGGTGGGACTCGTCACCTACGAGAAGTCCTCCAAGTCAATGGTGGTCACGAACGACAAAGTCGAGGCGGCGGCCGGCCAAGGCGATGTGGAGGTGGAAGTCGTGGTGGGCGATAAGAAGGAGTTGTTTACAATCCGTGATGTGCAGCACGTCCACGGCCTGGCTGACATCCTGAGTGTTAGCCACTTGACCGACAAGGGATATGAGGTGCTCTTCCACAGGAAAGGCGCAGTGGTGCGCATTGACGGCGACGGGAAGGTCGTGCTGGAGGCACAGCACGAGGGCGGTCTCTACATCGTGGAGACCAAGGTGGTCCCCACGGCATCCGACGCAGCAGATTTGCAAGAGTGCGTCGTCAACATGACCAAGGGAGGAAGTGCTGATCTGGAGCTCTGGCACCGACGGTTGGGACATTCGGCGCCCGCAACCGTTAAGGAGATGGCAAAGAGCGACATGGTGCGCGGCCTCGTCATCGACGGTACAAACGCGGCAGCAGATGCAACAGCGCACAAAAAGTGTGAGCCTTGCATTTTGGGCAAGGCGCGGCGCAAGCCGTTCAATGAGAACGAGGCTCGCGCAAAGGACCTACTGGAGGTCGTGTACAGCGATGTGTGCGGACCATTCAAAACGCCGTCAAACAGCGGCTTGAGATAATTCATCACCTTCATTGACGACTGCAGCAGAAAACTCTACGTGTACTTCATGAAACGGAAAGGCGAGGTCCTGGACCGTCTGAAGGAGTACGTCGCAGTGGTGGAGAGGCAGACTGGCTGGAACGTCAGAGCGCTACGCAGCGACAATGGCGGAGAGTACGTGGGCTGCAGCGGGTGGATGAAGCAGCAGGGCATCAAGTGGGAACCCACTACGCCGTACTCGCCACAGCCCAACGGAGTGGCGGAGCGGGCGAACCAGATGCTGCTCAACATGGCGCGGACAATGCTTGTGGACGCGAGGTTGCCGCGAGGGTTCTGGGCAGAGGCTGTGCGTACAGCGAGCTACACCATCAACCTCACCCCAACAGCGGTGCTGAAGGGCAAGGGTGGCTGGAAGACGCCGCAGGAGGTTTGGAGTGGGTGCAAGCCAAACGTGGCCCACCTGAAGGTGTTCGGGTGCAAGGCGCACGTGATGGTGCAGGAGGCGCAACGACGTGCCACCAAGCTAGAACCGTGGGCGAAGCCGTGCTTGTTCCTCGGCTACGAGAGCACGCAAAAGACATATCAGCTCTGGGACCCGCACACGCAAGAGATCATTTGCAGCCGTGACGTCGAGTTCAACGAGCAGCAAAGCTTCAGCAGCAGCAACAACGACATGAGCGTCGGGAACACTCCAAAACAGGGGGAGTGGTTCCAGCTCCTTGACTACGAGGAGGAGCCGGCGGACGTGGAGGTTGATGATGCGGCGTCAGAGCACGGCGGTGCAGCAAGTGCAGCAGCCGACGCAGAGGACTGCGATGACGATGCAGCTGGGCTGGAGATCCAACGGAATGATCCGTCGAAGGAGGCACCGCGAGTGCTGAAGCGAGCACTTCCGGCAGAGTTCGCGTCGGGCGTTGGAGAAAAATCCTCCGGACGCGCTGCCCGTCCACTTGATGGTTCACCAGAGCCTGAGGAATCCTCCGGGAGCCGTCCGGTCCATGATTCACCGGAACGGGCTGAGTCGGAAGGATCGCACCAGAGCAACGAGACGCCGCCAAGACTGCCGCGCCGCAGCGGGAGGCAGCGGAGAGCAGGGAAGCATTTCAATGTAGGCACCGGTCGATGGATCGGCGTGACGCGGTGCATGCTGGCTGCATCAACGGAACCGACGACCGTGCAAGAGGCGCTTGCGCAGCCCGAGGGGGAGCAGTGGGACGCCGCCATCAAGTCAGAGTTGGCATCCATTACTGAAAACGACACGTGACAGTTGGTTGACAGGCTGAAAGACGCCAAGGTCATCGGCTCCAAGTGGGTCTTCAAGACCAAGTTCACGAAGGAAGGAGTGGTTGACAGGTACAAGGCACGGCTCGTGGCGAAGGGGTACGCACAGCGTAAGGGCGAACACTACGATGAGACGTTCGCCCCCGTCGCCAAGTTCACAAGCATCCAGGTGATCCTTGCGGTGGCAGCTACGAAGGACATGGAGCTCCACCAAATGGACGTAAAGACAGCCTTCCTCAATGGCATCATCGACAAGGAAATCTACATGGAGGTGCCGGAGGGGGTGGAGGCGCCGGAGGGCAAGGTGTGCAAGCTGTGGAAGTCCTTGTACAGGCTAAAACAATTGCCCCGATGCTCGTACCAACAGATGGACAGCTTCATGGCACAACTCGGCTTCAAGCGCTGTGAGGCGGATCACAGTGTGTACGTGCGGCGCAGCAAGAAGCTCCATCAGATTGTCGCACTCTACGTGGACAATCTGATCTTGTGCTCCTCAGACCTACCAAGCCTACAGCAGCTGAAAGAGCAGCTGAGCAGCAGGTTCCAGATGTCGGACATGGAGGAGCTGGAGTTCTACCTCAGGGTGAGCATTACGCGGAACCGGAGGGTGCGTACGCTTGAGCTGGGGCATGCCACATTCGTGGCCGAGGTATTGAAGCGGTACGACATGGAGGACTACAAACCAGTGTGCAGTCTTGTCTCCACGACCTGTGAACTAAGTGCAGCAATGGCGCCCCAAACAAAAGAAGAGGGGGAGGATATGGCAGGGGTGCCTTGCCAATCGGCGATGGGTAGCCTCATGTACGCCATGGTGGCGACTCGACCGGACCTGGCCTACGCGGTGGGCCAAGTGAGCAGGTACGTGGCCAATCCACGGCCACTACACTGGCATGTGGTCAAGCGCAGCCTCCGCTACCTGCAGGCAACGCGGCACGCGCGCTTGAGGTTTAAAGTCAAGGGGCGGGCGGACCCCTTGTGTCTGGTCTGCTACACGGATGCAGACTACGCTGGCGATGTGGACAAGCGGAAGTCCACATCCGGATACGTGTCCTTCCTCACTGGTGCAACGGTCTCGTGGTGCAGCAGGAAGCAAGATTGCGTTGCCACCTCCACAGTGGAAGCAGAGTACATCGCGCTGGCCCAGGCGGTCAAGCAGGCGGTGTGGCTCCGTAGGTTGCTGGGGGAGCTGGGCGTGCCGCAGCTGGAGCCTACGGTGGTGCAAGAGGACAACACCGGCTCCATCTTGTTGACCAACAACCCGATGCAGCACAGGAGGACAAAGCACATCGACGTGCGTCATCGCTACGCATGGGACATGGTCGAAAAGGGGCAGGTGGTGCTGCAGCACTGCAGCACGCACAACATGCTTGCGGATTGCTTGACCAAAGCGCAACCCGCGGATCGGCACGCGATGAGCGTGGCCGGACTTGGGATGACCAGTTATTCTGGGCTGGAGCGCGCAGCGGAAGATGAGTGAGAGCAAGCAGGAGCAGCGGGCATGGCAGGTGCAAGGGGGAGAATGTTGAAAAATTGCCCCTCCGCATGCCCAAGTGTGGCGTCGGGAGGCCCCGACGAGCCGCCAGAAAGAGGAAACTCCGCTCCGGTGGATCTGGCAACTCAAGAATTGCTCGGATCCTAAAATGGAGGATTGTCCCTTAAATTCAGCAACTTGTCCAATAGAGTTGCTGAATCCAGTGGAAGTTGTTTCGCCGGAATTGGACAAGTATCGAGGGAGATATGACCTTCCAAAGTTGGGATGTGCGCAGCGACTCTGGGAGCCGGCTGCGATTCGAAATCCGGTGGATAATCGACCGGATTGAGTAACAAAAATGCCATCTGGAGAAAATTGCTTCGATAGGCCTGCCGAGGCGTCTAGTGGATGATCCGCCTGATCAGGTGGATCATCCACCGGATCTAGTAGTGCAGGTTGTTACTGAGGGACAGCCAAAATCATGGCTCGGCGTCCGAAACTCAGTAGTACATTTTGTTAATTGGGGACTTCGTCAAAATTCTGACTTCATGTCCACGGACAAGTTTCGAACCTCGTCACACCCCATCAACAAACTCGACCCAAAAGTGGGTAAGGTGCGTGAAAACATTGCAGGAGACCCCTAAACCACGTGCAAGAGGATCTGCGCCTTGGGAAAGGCGCTTCGCACGTGAAGGAAGGCGCCATGGCGTGTGCACGCCATGGAGGTGTTAGTCGTTTCTGTGGTGGGTGAGACCTGCGCTTCGACAAGCATAACTTGAGGTACGCTTGGCTGAATTGCTCGCGGTTTGGTGCGTTGGAAAGATCATGCCTAGCCCTACAAATGTTGTGATCATGTCTATGTTCAAAAACTAACTCAAAACGACGTTATTCCCTTGGCAATATGACTTTCTCTAAATTCCTGCTCACATAGCGTGAGGCGACCAGAAAGCTCATGCTCAGTCTCAGATTCGCCCAAAACAGTAGACCTGAACCACTAGAGACGATCAGACAAACTTCGGGACTGCACCACACGGATCCATCCTGACAGAAAGGTCACTATGTTGAAGAACTGCCAGCAAGGATGGGCTATCCTTGGATTTCTTTTCTGGTGAGCGATCTTGTTTCTAGAGTGTGGTGTTGAAATCCCCGAGCATGAGGTCCGTCGGGTGATTGGTTAAAAATTCATGAAGGGTGGACCAAAAGGTCTTTCTTTCTTTGGTGTTAGGTGGGGCGTAAACTGTTATTATTGTACAGCTAAGTTTGTGAAAAGAGAGAGTATGTTGAGAGATTCTGGAATAGTTGGTCGAGACAGTTTGGATCACATCAATCTGACAAGGGTTATACAGAAGTATTGCGCCACCTGTGTGAGGGGAGTTTGATTCCGTAGCTAGTATTTTCCAGTTTTTGAGGCTTTTGCATAGTTTCTCGATTTTGTCTGTAGTGTCCAAACGTGTATCTACAAAGCAAGCTATTGTCGGTTTGTGTGTGTTGAGGAGATCAAGTAGGTGAGGAATTTTTTTGTTACCAGAAACTCTGTTTACATTAAAGGATGGAATCGTCAGTTGTTCGTGCTTCGGTTGCGCAGATTTAGTGTTGAGAAATGTTCTGGCTGTTGTTTGTATTTTCCATTTAGATGAGGGGACTGTGGGAGTACTAGAGCCCGGGACGGGTTTGTGTCCTCCACGTGGCATACGTTTTAGTCGTTTCCTGTTGGACCAGTGGGTTTGAAAGTTACCTTTCCGTTTCCCGGTGGCCTGGGGGACCTCAGGTTGTAATAGTTTTGCCCAGGGCAGTCATTTGAGGAGGGAGAGAGCACTAAGTGTTGGTTCCATACCTAAATTGTGTGACTCTAAAACTTTTTGAGAGGAAGGGGGATGCAGATCCCGGGTGAATGCTGTGTTCACTGAGCTCGGAATTTGGTGAATTGTGAGTAAGGGGGTGGGGAGTTGGGAGGGCCGATCAGGCATGGCTAAAATACGGTCTGGATAGGATTCCGTCATATTTCCTCCTAGGTGGGGGGATTTTTTCCAGGAAAACAAGGAGTAGTTGACATGGCTAGATAGGAATGTGACTGAATTTCCAATCAGGCCATCAAAGAAATGTGCCTTGATCATAAGTGTTGAGTTTTGTGAAAGGGAGGGGGGAGACATACTTTGATACTGCCGGTGCTGAAAAGTTCTTGAGGCAGCTGGTAGGACTAAATGTGTATGATCCAACTTGTCGATTGGGGAGTAGACTGTTGTGACTGGAAAGGGTGCAGAAAGTCTATTTGTAAAGGGAAGGAGTAGCGCTTTGAATCTGGAAGAGAACAGAAACGGGTGGAAATTTAGAATCGCATGAGAGAGAGGGGTCAGATGTTGGAACCAACCAAGGAACAGAGACTGCTTCTTATGGAATGAGTTTTGATTTGCAGAATTAGAGGAAGTGGAGTGAGACCCTAGGTTAGAACCACCACTTCCTTTCATTTTTTGTCAGCTGAAGTTCTGGACCAGAAAGTTGACCCAAGTACCTGCGTGGGAAAAAGGGGGTTTCCACAGAATGAAGGGAAGATTCCATAGTATGAGACGAGGTAGCAATTTCCTAGTTTTGGAGGGGGGGGGGTCATGCTCGTGTACTTGGGGGAATCTGGCAGATAGAAGGGGGAACCTGCTGGGAAAAGTGTTTATGTAAGGGTACTGGGACCGGTGTGGTTGATTGACAGCGAGCACAATGGGAAGAGAGAGCGGGGGGGGGGGAGGCCAAGTGGACGACGATGAAGATACCAAAGACGGGACTGCTTGTCTTTATTCAAAACAAGAAAGCTACAGAGCCATGGGATCGGCTTGAAATTGAGGAGGTGATATGGACTAGCTATTACAGAGATTAAGCCATGGGACCAACTGGAAATCCTAGGCACAAGGTTGGGGCAGCAGCGTTATTGATGCAGCGTGCGGGCTTCAACGCTCGTTGCTTAAGTCTGCTGCCCCCTCTGTCTGCTGCTCTAGAGTCTAAGTGTGAAAGCTCTAGGTTTGTTGCTCAAAAACGCGTGCGCCAATGCTAGCGCCAGAAAGCAGCTGAAAACTGAAAGTGACTGATTAGGAATGAAGAATGAGCAACAATGGGAGACCCCTCCAACTTCTAGCTCCCCCCCACTACTGTAGAACTTGTTACTCAGCTAACCAGTCAATCAGAAAATAGTGCTGGACCTGTTTTTCTGGCAGGCAGGGTTTTCTTGGTGAGCCCTGCCACACACCTTACAGCCCAAAACCCGGACGTCGTCCGTTTTCCCTGAAAACTAGACCATACCATAATACCAACGCTGCAAACACAGTCGTGCAGTCAGAATCAGCTAGAACAATGGTAGCAAAGAGTTATGGCTGCTCGAACCCAGGTAGTGCCTACAACAGTCAGTGATGCCAAACAGGGCCACACAACAGGAGACATGGACCCTATGCACAGCATGATGCTGAAGACGCAGCGCCACAACCAGAGACAGCACTGGGTGCATGCAGACAGCATCTGCAGTGGCAGTGACTGCCGGCGGCCCGACCGCCGAGGAGGCCTGCCGATGGAGCTGAGCGCGTCACCGGAGGGAGGAGGCTCCAATGAACGGTGAGTGGGCTTCAGCGTGCGTCGGCTCCACCGAGCGGTACTCCACTAGCGTTGAGCCTCCTTGTTAGTCATCTGCACGCCGATGTACACAAGCCGGGAGGACACAACAGAGTACAATGAGAGATGCACAAAAACCAGCACTCCCCCATGACTCACATGCATAGTGCACATGTGTGCGCAAAGACACAATCAACGATCAGACTCCCCCAGACCATGCAGAAATGCAGGCAAGGACAAAGAGAGTGACTCACGGACACACGCCGACCGAACTCACAGCCTTCTTGAACGAGTCGCGCTTCGGTGCCTTGGTCAAGAAGTCAGCCAACTACCGCGCTGTCTCAACCCACACGATGCTAATGCTGCCGTCATGCAACAACAAACGCACTTCGTGATACTCAACGTTGATGTAATTTGTGTATGTGTGATGCACTCTCTCATTGTCGGTGATGGCCATGGCACTCTCATTGGCACAATGCAACGTTATGAATGCGACAGACTCCCGCAACTCAGACAAAAGATGATGCAACCACACACTCTCACACGCGCCTGAGCCAAAAGCAATGTACTCAGCCTCAGCAGTGTTGCGTGCCATGCGCCCCTGCTTGCCACTGCATCAGGACACAGCTGTGTCGCCAATCACAAAGATCCAGCCTGTGCGACTCTTACCGTCCGGACTGCTGGCCCAGTCACTGTCGGTGTAGCCAACCGCGACAACAGACAGCTGGCGGCAGAACATGAGACCTCGCAGAGGAGTCAAGACAACATAGCGCAATACTCGGATAGTAGCCTTGTAGTGGAGGTGACGCGGCTCCTGAGAAAACTGGACTAGGAGGTTGACGACGAACGCGATGTCTGGGCGCGTCATCGTCGCCAAGAACATCAGTGACCCAATGACTCGTAGGTACGTGGTCACGTCAACTGGCTCCCCCACAATGGCTGGGTCAGGACTCTTCAGCTTCACCTCGCCATCAGGCGACATGGGTGAGGATGCGCTCGGCACAAGTGGCAGGTCCTCCGCAAAGTGGGTGGACAGCGTCTGCACATAGGCGGCCTGGTGGATGTACAAGACGTCCTGGGAGCAATCATGCTCGAGCTCCATGCCCAAGAAGACTCAGACACATCCGAGATTCTTCATCTGGTAGACAGTGTGCAACAAATCCTTGACATGCCTCATGGCAGCCGTGTCTGGCAACGCAATGAGGAGATCGTGGAAATTAACAAGAAGAGCAGTGAAAGCCTGGCCTCATGGACTGACAAATACTGCGGGGTGAGCGGTACTGCGTTGGAGCCCACCGCGAAGGAGCGTGCTGCTAGTCTCTTGGTTCCATCACCGAGGCCACTGCTTCAGGCCATATAGAGCCTTCTGCAGCCGTCAGACTCTCCTAGTACCATCGTCGAATCCTGGGGGCTGCACCATGTAGAGCTCCTCACCCTCTAGTGAGCCATGGAGAAAGGTGTTGCTCACATCCATCTGATACAGCTCCCACCCATGCCGGGCGACCAGGTTGAAGAGCGCCCGGCTAGTGCGGAACCGGCCAACTGGAGTAAAGATGTGGTCTTAATCGACCCCAGGAGTCTGGGCAAACCCCTTGGCTGTAAGGCGGGCCTTGTACTTCTCCATGGACCCGTCGGGATCCCACTTGTGTCGAAAGACCCACTTGGCGCCGATGGCCTTCCGTCCTGGGGGAAGGTCGACGAGGTCGTACACGTGGTGCTGTCGGATGGCAGCAAGCTCATCGGCGCAGGCAGCAACCTAGTTTGTGGCCTCAGGAGAGGCTCGTGCCTCGCGCAAGGTGGTTGAGTCCTCCGGACGTGCTGTGGAGCAGACTAAGAGAGCATGTGCATCTCGAGCCCCAGGTGGGATGCGCGCAAGTGCAACCACGATAGCGAGCCGATGCTCATGATGAACCATGGCGTTGTCGAGTGCAGAGCCCTTGTGAAGGTCTGCAATGATGGCCGAGGTGGTCAAGTCGAGGGTCTTGGTGCCAAGATCCCCACTCTCGACCGTGGGAGTGGAGGAGACACGTGGAGCCTAGGGGGGTTGAGGCGCCACGGAAGCGCGATGCGATGGTCTGCGCGCTCACCAACGGCCTGGGTTGGAATCTCCCACCTAGGGCACATGTGTAGCGTTGCACGGTAGGCAATGGCACTGAGTCCGACAGGCCAACGGAGGCGGACGGGGCTGCTTGCCCGGAAGGGCCAGCGGATTCAACCGGGGCTGCTGGCTCGGAGGGGCTAGCGGGTGTAACTGGGGCTGCTGGCCCAGAGGGGCTAGTGGACGCGATTGGGGCTGCCGGCCCGAAGGGACCAGTGGACGCGAGTGGAGCTGTTGGCCCGGAGGGACCAATGGATGCGACTGGAGCTACTGGCCCAGAGGGGCCAGTAGACGCGACTGGGGCTGCTGGCTTGGAGGGGCCGCTGGATGCAACTAGAGCTGCTGGCTCGTAGGGGCCAGTAGATGCGACTCGGGCTGCCGGCTCGGAGGGGCCAGTGGACGCGATTGGGACTGCCGGCCCGAAGGGACCAGCGGACGCGACTGGGGCTGCCGGCTTAGAGGGACTTAGGGATGTGTCATCCGGAAGTGGCAGGTTGGAGGACGAAATCACTACTCCCCCACGCAATGGGATAGACACGGACGAGCCGGAACGAATGAGGTCGCGAGGGAATAGGTCCTCAAAGAAGAGGGCATCACGGGACTTGACGATGCAGTGCCTGGAGGGATCCTAGAAGCGCCAAGCCTTGGACTCACGAGAGACACCGAGGAAGGTGCAGACACGTCCGCGGGGGGCGAGATTGCAGCCCTACTGCGAAACGGGCAGCCACAATTGGCCACCTAGCCCCAAACGTGAGCCGCACGATGGTCAGTGCGCTGACCGCACCAATGCTGGTACAGCGTGGACTGGCGGGAAAGGGGACCGTGGGGAATCCGGTTCCAGTCCCAGGTTATGTAGGCCATGGCTTCAAAATAGAAGCCATCAGAGAGACCGGATTCGACCCGCATGGTGCGGACGGCGTCGTCCATGGTACCTTTCCTTCGTTTGGAGACACTGTTGTGAGCGGGCGTGTAGGGCGCAAACGTCTCATGGTGGATCCCGCGCGAGGCAAGAAAGGCTGTCACCCATGTACTCACCACCACAATCGGAGCGAAAGCGGCAAAGAGAGCGGCCACACTCACGCTCCGCAAGGGCAATCCAGTCCTGGATGGCTCAGGTGACATCGCTCTTCTGCCGAAGGCAGAAGACCCAGTTCTAGCGAGAATAGTCGTCACTGAGGGTGAGGACATAGCGGCCATGCTCGCCAACGGACTCGGTGGGGAGAGGGCCCATGACATCTGAATGGACAAGGTCGAGAGGGGCGGATGCACGGGAGGATGAAAAAGGATACGTAGACTGGTGCATCTTCCCCTGAGCACAATCAATGCACTCGGTGGGGCACGGGAGAGGGAAAGTCTCCGGGTCAAGGCCCTTGGCCGGCTGGGTGCGGAGCATGATGTCTACGACGGCGGAGTGGACGTGGCAAAGGCGGCGGTGCAAGAGGCATGTGTGCTTAGGAGAAAGCGTACTGGTGACAAACACATGGCCTGTGGCGGCCGACGGGGAGGAGACAGAGGAGAGGAGGAGAGGCGAGTTACATGCCACATGTGGTCAAGGGCGGTGAGAGACGGGATGCTGAGCTCGAGACCTAGGATGAAGAGGACATCGGTCAGAAAGACGTCACCGGCAGGACCACGGAAACGTACGACGCCAACACCACGGACAGGCAACACCTGTCCGGAGCCCGTCTGGATACTGGAGACATCGCCTACAGGGCCGAGCATACTAAAGGCCTCACGAGAGGTTGTCATGTGATGCATGGCCCCAGAGACGATGATCCAAGTCTCAGCAGGGTCTTGGACCGGGGTCGCCAGATTGCCAACGGTCACATGGCAGCAAGTAAGGGATACGGACACGGGGGAAGGAGGCGCGAACCGAGACTGCCAATCGTCAAGCCACGCAACGTCGTCATGGAAAGGGGCCAAGGGGACCATGGGAGACGACAAGACAGATGAGGAAACGAGACACGACCGTAGCTCAGTCTCAATCATGCAGGACTAGGCAGGAGAGCAAGAGGTGATGCAACTCGCACTTCCCTGGGGAGGAGGGCGAGGCAAGCCAAACTAGAGCGCAATGAACTACTCCAATTGACGCTTGTGGGAGGACGGCCCCAGAGTGTAGACTGAGTGTGGAGTGATGGCACTGAATACCAAATAGGAGGAGGATTCCGGTGAAGGAAACGGAGGCGCCGACGGCTGCAGATGGTGCGGCTGCGGCGCTTGTGTCGGCTGGAATGGCGAAGCGACCGAAGTGGTGGAGGTGCTGGACAAGGCCGAGGCGTCAAAGCCGGCGAGAGCGATGATGGATGAGGTAAGACGGTGCTCCCGCTGGCAATGCATGGTGGCGATGACGCCCGCCTTGTCTGTTGGTAGAAGGCACGTGCCCGGACTGGCCACAGTTGTGGCAGACCGAGCGGCCACCGCTGGACCCCATCGACGGCTGCTTCTGCTACTGCTGCTGACACTTGCCTTTCTTGTTCCAACGCTTCTCCTTCCCTGACGACAATGAGGTAGCTATAGCGGGAGAGGCAACGGCCACGGAGGCGTCGGCAAGGGAGGCGAGAGTCTCCGTACACTAGAGTTAGGACACCAGATGAGCTTCCTCAATCCGGAGGAAGATCTTGTATGCCCACGGCATGAGGGTGCCGTGGGCCGCTATGGTGGAGAGGACGTCGTGAGAGTAGTGTATAAAGATGTCCGCGTACGCATCAGTGGTACCGCGCTTGATGGTGAAGAGCGCGGCCAGAGGGGGTGGGACAGAGGTGCCGAGGCGACGAAGGATGTCCTTCGCTCGCTTCCAGTAGGCGGTGACTGTCTTGGTCTCCCCCATGTGCCAGGAGTTGAACTCCCACAGCAGGCGGCTGGTCTCAGCCTCACTCGATAGGCGATCTTGATGAGTGAGGACATGCCACGTGGCTCCAGGGTCCCGGGTGGCACCAGCGGCGTAGTCACTGAGGAAGGGCTCTAGGGCGAGGCGGGAAGCCGGACGGGTGACATGAACTAGAGCAAGTACGGCACGACCAGCGTCATACAATCGGTCGGCCAGGGTGGGGTCATACGGGAGGGTGTAGTATGCCCACAGGCCCTCACCCTGTACCTAGATTCGGAAGCTGAGCTCCAAACTCCAAAACTGCTCGCCGGCGTGAAGCGGCGGCGGCAGCGTCTCAAAGTCCTTCTGCTTGCGGCTGGCACCCAAAGTGGGGCCAAGGACGGAGGTCACCGTCTGCCGCTAGCACTAAGTCTGCTGTTGCGCCAGGTAGTGCGTGGCAGCAGACACAACTAGGCTGGCGTGCCTTGGAGTGATGAATGGTGGCGGCGCACTGGTGGGAGTCTAGGAGGCCAATGGCTGCAGCACAGCAAGCTGCTGTGTCAAGGCGGCGAGCTGTTGCTGAAGAGCAGCTAGAGGGTCAGGATTGCCACCAACAATGCCAGAGGGATGCTGTTGCTGTTGTTGCTGCCACTGCTGCTGTTGCTACTGCTTCCGCCGCTGTTGCTACTGCCGCTGTTGCGGCTGTTGCTACTACTGCAAGTGTTGCTGGTACTGCTGCAACTGTTATTGCTACTTTTGTTGATGTTGCTGTTGCTGCTGCTGCAGCCGCTGCAAGAAAGGGGGGCTCTGGGTCCCCCCAATAGAGGACAACCCCTCCCCGCTGGGGCTGCCAGCCATGGTTTGGTACCCCTTGGTTCCTTTTTTCTTTTCTGTGTTGCTGATGTCAGCAATGATGTCAGCTTAGGGCACCTGACGTCAACAGCTACTGCCGAGTTATCTGTAGGGCTACTGTTGTAGATGACACCCTGCCCACCCTTTGGTTTTCTCCCCCCCCCCTTTTTGTGTTGATGATGTAAGTTGTGACTTTAGTAGTGATGTCAGCAGCGGGATGCTGATGTCAGCACCGGCGGTTGCTGGGGCTACTACTGCAGCTGCTGTTGCTGGTGCAGCTGCTACTGTTATAGTATCTGCTGGTGCTATAGCTACTACTGCTGCTTCTGCGGCTGCTGCTGCTGCTACTACTACTACTGCTGCTACTACTGATGCTACTGCTACTACTGCTACTGCTGTAGCTAATGCTGGTGCTGCTACTACTGTTGCTGTTGGTGCTGTTGCTACTGCTGTTGCTGTAGTTGCTGCTGCTGTTGCAGTCGCAATAACAACTGCTGCTGCTGCTGTTCTGGGCTGCTGCGCCCGCTGTGGCTGCTGCATTAGCTATGGAAGCTACTGCAGCCGCGACAGAGAAGTTGGTGGGGTGGGGGATTTTTTTTCCTTTTTTTTTCTCTTTCCTTTCGTCTGTCACTGCGGGCTTTGCTGCTTGCTATGGGCAGCAGGCAACGAGCCCGCTGTTTGCTCCGAGTAGCGGGCTCCCTTCCCGCAGCCCGTCGCTCGCGGCGAGCTACGGGCTGCGAGCAGCAGCAGCCGCTACTGGCTACTGTCGGCAGCTTCTCGCTGCTACTACTGTTGCAGCTGGCTGCTGCTGTGGCTTACTGTTGTGGCTGCTGTAGACTACTGCTGCTGTAGCCTACTGTTGGTGGTGCTCCTTGTTGCAGCTGCTGCTCGCTGCCCCTATTGCTCCCTGCTGCTACTGCTGCTTGCTTCCATTGTTGCTCCTGCTGTGAGATGCTACTGTTGGCTGCTGCTGCTGCTTGCTGCTACAGGCTGCTGTTAATGCGGGCTGCTGCGAGCTGCTGCTGCTGTTGCACACAGCTGTTGCTGGTTGTTGCTGCCACTGCTCGCTGCCATTGCCTGCGGCTGCCGCTGCTGCAGGCTGCTGCTGCTGCTTGCTGGTGCCAGTCACTACATCTGGGTGACGTTGCAGCGTGCGTCGTCGCCCGCAGGTGTCGGACGCCCACAGGTGCCGCTCACCTCCCCGCGTCACACGTGGGGGTCAATGCTACCAAAAACATTTTGCCAGCATTTCCCCAGGCCCAGTGGCCATGGGAAAAAATCTGACGCCGCCACCAGGCGGGTCAATGCTGCCGGATAAAAGCCGGCACCATTTCCCCTGCACTGGCATGTATGGGGGTCCGTCGGCGTTGTCTGGCACCTGTACGCCAGTCTTCTACTGCTGCTGCTACGCTCTGGCTCTGATACCAAGCTGGAAATACTAGGCAGCAGGTTGGGGCAGCAGCGTTTTTGGTGTAGCGTGCGGGCTTCCACGCTCGTTGCTTAAGTCTGCTGCCCCCTCAGTCTGCTGCTCTAGAGTCTAAGTCTGAAAGCTCGGGGTTTGTTACTCAGAAACGCGCGCGCCACTGTTAGCGCCAGAAAGCAGCTAAAAACTGAAAGTGACTGATTAGGAATGAAGAATGAGCAACAATGGGAGACCCCTCCAAGTTCTAGCTCTCCCCTACTAGTGTAGAACTTGTTACTCAGCTAACCAGCCAATCAGATTAAAGTCCTAGACCTATTTTCTGGCAGGCAGGAATTTCTCGGTGAGCCTTGCAAGAAGCCGGACAGCCCAAAACCCCGGGCGTTGTCCATTTTGCCTGAAAATTGAATCATACCATAACACCGACGCTGCAAATGCAGTCGTGCGGTCAGAATCGGCTAGAAAAGTAGCAGTAAAGAGTTATGGCTGCCCGAACCCAGGCAGTACCTATGAAAGTCAGTGATGCCAAAAAGGGCCACACAGCAGGAGACATGGACCCTAGGCACAGCATGATGCTGAAGACGCAGCGCCACAACCAGAGACAGCACTGGGTGCATGCAGACAGCATCTGCAGTGGCAGTGACCGCTGGCAGTCCGACCGCTGAGGTGGCCTGCCGATGGAGCTGAGCACGTTGCCGGAGGGAGGAGGCTCCAACGAACGGTGAGTGGGCCTCAACGTGCGTCGGCTCCACCGAGCGACACTCCAGCAGCGTCAAGTCTCGCCGTCATTCATCTGCACGCCGATGTACACAAGCCGGGAGGACACAACAGAGTACAATGAGAGATGCACAAAAACCAACAGGACCTACTTCTAGAACAAGGAGAGTTTGGATGCCACTGAGCAGAGTGAGCGCCAGATGTAAGCCGCTTGTCAGAGAGGGTGAAATCAGCGGGGTTCCAGTAGGATTTGTGCCCTGCACCAGGAGGCAGTAACGTGGGGTAGACCCGGTGGAGATGGTAACTATGCTGGTCACAATGTATGGGCCAAATCAACCTGCAAACGGACAGGGTAGAAATGAGAGATGAGAAAATGTGATGGTGAGCGGAGGGAGGCATGAGGCAAATGGGGAGAGGGAGTGTGTGTAGGCAACCAGAGTAGTTCACAGGTGGAACTTGCGCTTGAGGACCTCGAGGTCGTTGTTCACATTCACAATGAGGCGTTCCTGAGTGGGATTTGCATTGAACTCCAGGCGGGCAGTATCGTGAGTCGCGGTGTTGATGTGGTCGAGGAGGCCGTCGAGCGACATGCCCGTGTACCCGCCGCAGGCTAGGTAATTGCAGACGTGAGGCTCGGCTTTGTGTCGAACAACAGAGTACAATGAGAGATGCACAAAAACCAACAGGACCTACTTCTAGAACAAGGAGAGTTTTGATGCCACTGAGCAGAGTGAGCGCCAGATGTAAGCCGCTTGTCAGAGAGGGTGAAATCAGCGGGGTTCCAGTAGGATGTCACTGTGGCGCACGGACAAAGGAATCCCATTCTCCAATGGTTTAGGTGAGAGATGGGGATACCGAGGATGGTAGAGGTTGTGATTCCAGTGATTGGCTGGACGAAACGGGGAAGGTGTTTAACCCCGGCCATGTAGGGCTTGCTCGTGCCTTCTGGGATGTATGCAGTCAGAAAGTTGGTGACATCTTCAAAGCCGAAGTAGTTCGGAGCATTTCTGAGAGAGAAGGTGCGTTCCTTGGGGTAGCAGAGTTTGTGCGCCTCAAACTCCGGTGAAGCCACCTTGGTAATAAAAACCTCAATCCGTGGTTCATGTACTCTAGCGGAAAAGACAAGGAAAGTTAAAACAGGATGCCCAATGGATAGTGATAGCGGAAGAGAAGCGAATTCAAACCAACCTGCTACTTGAAAGATTTATGGTGAGTGAGTGACAGCCACAGCAGGAATCGCACCATCGTAATCGACCACTTGGACCGAGTTCTTGGCCATGAGAGTTTTTCCACGAAAGACGAGTTTTGCCACGAAAGAATGTTTCCGATGAGAATATCTTTGCGGTGGTGAGAGTGGAGGCTGGAACATCACCCGGGTGGATACGGTGCAGCATTTCCAAGAAGGTCTTCGCGATGCGGTCCCCTAGGTTCGCGTGAGTGTTGGGGAAAATCAGGTAGAAGAGCTGATGAAACTTTTTAACACACCCATCAAAGTTTATGCGTGCCTGATGATTGACAGTGGTTCTTTGGGAAGTGTTGCGGGCAAGTAAAAGGCGGCGAGCGGTTTCCGCGTCCACAGCAGGGGTGATGGGTGGGTGAGTTGCACCGATGTTGTTCCTCGTGGCCAGGGGGTGAGCAAGTGGGTTGTTGTCTCCAGAATCATCTGACAGGCTGCTTGAGGCGGAGCCTGAAGAGTCTCAGTTGAGGGACGCCACAGAGTCCAGATTGATCGCCCGGTGCTCTTCGGTGCGTGGAAAAGTCGTGGTTGGGGGTTTTGAGAGTGAAATCGTCCCGGGTGTTCTGGCTGCTGTGCCATTCACACCTTCCTCACGAGCAAGGTGGTCTCTGCTGTGGGAGTGTTTCCGCTTAGGTTTTGCTTTTTGCTTGATAGTGGGGTGAGTACCTCCTTGGTTTGAGGGCAAAGCTGCTGTCACTTCGGCCGTTTGAGAGAGGTCGTTGATAGGTTGAAGATCTTTCTCCAAACGAACACCCTCCATGTTGGAGGGACCTGAGACATGAGGTGTGAGATCGTAGTTCAGCCAAAGGCTAAAAGAATCTGGATAGCTGAGAAGGGAGGAGAGTGGTAACCAGTTTAGAGTAGCAGGTTTTCGCTAGGACTGAATAGCGAAGCCGGCCAAATAGTAGTATGGGGCGGAACAGCTAGGATTGTGGTTAGCTTTGCCACCCGCATTAGAGTACGGGGCTAGGGGGAGGGAGAAGGACAAACTGATGCCTGAGGGGACGAGGGAAATGGGGGATCCAGATCTGCGGATTACAAAGAAACGAGTTAGGGGCCACCAACTTACCTGAGGCCATGGCGAGAGGAGTTGCAGAGACTTGAAGAAAAACCGTGGGATACCCAAGCGGAGAGTGAACAGCTCTGGCTGAACACAGCAGGTGTCCACCGGGGTTAAGAAGGAAGATGGAGGGAAAGCGGGTCGGTAGGAAGACCACGCGGGCGACACCAGGATGAAACCTGGGAGAGGCCAGGGGTGGGACACCAGGCGCCTACGGGTTTTCCATTTTTTCACTTGAACCCAATTTTTGGGAGGACTTTGTGGAGCCTTGGGACCGCTATGTAGCTCTGAGTTCGGATCTTGTCTGAAATGAAAAAAGATCGTTGCAAAAGTTATAACGCAGTCCCCACTAGGGCGGGAAGGAGAACAGAAGATAGTAAAGCAACACGAGCTCATTGTGCACACACACACAGCATGCAAGCGAGCGACAGGATGCTAGTGACGAGCTTCCTTGTCACTCGCTCTGGAGGGTTCGACCACAAGCCTCCGTGATTTTGCCTATGCCCTGCTTTTCTATGGTACTCCTGCGACGATACCTGGTTGAACCTGGGTCGCAGATGCAGAAGGTATAGCCAAGGCAGTGGAGGCCCTGATAGAAGTGACAGCCGATGCAGAAGCAGCAGAAGCTGTGGCTATAGCAGATGCAATGGTTTCAGCAGCCGTCGACACTTGAGTGACGACGTTGATGGTGGCAGCGGCGACTATACCCAAGGACACTGCTGGAGTGTTGTAGGCCTCTCAATCATTTCATGCCGCTGTGCCAGCAGGTTCACGAGCACCACGTGCTGTGGCTGCAAAAGTGGATGCAACTGCTATGGCTTCCTTGGTGGCCACCTCCACAAGGGGTAGAGGAAGATGCATCAGTGCAACGTTACGAAGTGGAGACAATTGCTCTGGGGATGCAGCCCTCACGTCACCAGAAGGAGTATGCATGTGCAAGCACTATTCCCAGTCCCAAAGGGTGACAGGGGGGTGAACTGGTTGGGGAGTTGGCTGTGGTAGCGTACGAGTTGCCGGTGTTGTACCTTGTCAAGTTGGGGAGTTGTCGGACGTTGTTTGGAAGAAGCAGTTGCAATCCCGCTCCTCATGTGCATCCCACTTCACTGGCTGAAACTCCTTGCATGGGTGGTACCCTGGACTAGCGTGATGGCATTTGAGACGTCTCTCAAGCTCAAGCAGCTCCCCGTCAAGCACCAATTCTTTCTCAACACGAGCATTGTCCCCTGCTGAGGTGACATGCCGGGACTGTTGGCATTAGTGGGTGTAGAGGCTCCCTCAAGGATGCCTAGCTCTTTATGGTTCATGCTACCAGTGTTTTGGGGAAGCCAATGGACACATGGTAAAGAGTGTGGAACACAAGGATCACGGATGTGAGTGGACAGAACACGTAACATTCAGTAGAACTTAATCGAAATATGATTTTTTTGTTTAGCATAGAGATATTACATCGGATCATTATAGCCTGTGATC
The DNA here is from genome assembly GCA_023375785.1 of Penium margaritaceum. Lineage (NCBI taxonomy): Eukaryota > Viridiplantae > Streptophyta > Zygnematophyceae > Desmidiales > Peniaceae > Penium > Penium margaritaceum. The sequence continues at coordinate 405,251 of SZWC01000106.1, read as the reverse complement.
TAAGCTTTCCAACGCATCCAAGTACGCCCAAATGGGAGCAATAGAGCCCCTGCTACGGCCGTCCTCTTTGCCTTGCACGCTAGGCAACGAGAGGCACTTCGACGATGTCTTTGTCGAAGCGCCTTTCCTCGCCCAGAAGTCAAGGAGAGTTTCATCCTGGTCAAGGAGGTCCTTAGAGTTACCTCATTCATGCCCCTGGTGCATTTGGAGCCCATTAGGAATAAAGTCGGATGACTGGCAGTGGATTATCCTGCCACCCATGGCGAGTACCAGATTCCACCCGCCCAACACCCGATTCTCGGGCTAGGCTAACTTTCTGAATACTCACTCAAATCGAACGATTCAATTCTTACTCCTGCATGGAAAAATCCAAGTAATCCAAAGCTAAAGTCAGATCAGGATCCTGCATGGTTCGACCACTCCTCAGTGGTCGATCCAGGGAGTACGATCAACGACACTCATGGCAAGGGGCACACCATGTCAAGAGGGACTCCTCCTGAAGCACTGCTGCCAGGGCAGCAATGCTACAGCAGCCTAGGCTTCTGTCTCATTACTGATGCTGTTGCCACTGCTGTTGCTTTGGTTGGTGATGGTGGAGGTTGGTACAAGTGATGTATGCAGCCCTGCTGCAGCACTGCTGCCAACCCGTACTGGACGGGTGTTGGTGGTGCCATCCATGATAATGAGCAGACATCCAAGTGTCTTACGTGAGAGCAATGTTGTTGTAGTTGCAGCACACTGCTGCTGCAACTGTATACTGCATGCACACTCTGCCGTAGTATGCTTCTGCTGCACTTGTTGCTGCCAGGAAAAGTAGGCAACACCTGGAGTCAGCGGCAGAAGGGATGCCGGGCTCTTATGTAAGGCAGTGGGCGGTTCTGCTGCGGTTGTGTGATGCCTGGTCACTGTTGCAATACGCAGCTAACGCAGCCGATGCCACAAGTAGAAGCAGCTGAATGATGGCAGGAGAAGTAGGCAGCACCAGGCATCGACAGCAGGAGTGATGCCGGCGCTCTTATGCAAGGCAGCAAACGGCTTTCCTGAGGTTGTGAGCTGCCTGGCCACACTGCTGCTGTACATGGCTTCTCTAACCGGTGCTGCCAGTAGAAGCAGGCAGCACAAAGTGTTGCCTACAGAAGCGGTGCTACCACTGCTATGGAGTGTTGCCGACTCCGTTTCTGGTGTTGCAACCACAATGCTCCTGGTGCCGCACTAAGATGAGGGGCTGCAATAGAGCACACCCCTAGATGGCGCCGACAAAATTCCCTAGTCACGTAACTGGACTTCGGACTACTGAAGAGCCCGATGACACAGCCTGGGAGATTGGTGGAAACGCCTGCCAAAGAGCAAAGCGCAGCCAAGGAGAGGACCAGCAGCAAGAAAGGCATGGTCCACCATGGTTGCGCTTTTGTTGTTGCAGAAAGAGGAATGCAGCGGCAGCACTAGCAATAACCAACTCGACCGAGATCGGGTGACAGCACCGAATGCGCCACTCCAAGATATTATAAGAGATGAGGGAATGGATAAACCCCCAAAGCAATTTTCAATGTGAGAGGGTACGTTGCATAGAACACAACGGGACAAGTGGTACTTCAAATGGTAGAGAGAAAATGAAGAAACACTTAAAGACTTAGAATTTAGAGTTACATAATGAACAAATCAAGCAATACCTACTCCCAATCAGAGCGTGCACCTGTGCACCGCTTCCATCAAGCCAGTGAGTCAAATCACCTAAATGCCTCAGAGAGACCTAACAACTAACAAACAGGGATCAAAGCAACCCGGGAACCGTACGAGGTGCTCAGTTGTCTAAAGGACAATCTGAAGAAGCACCTGATGCATGAGGGAAATCCCTGCACAGTGAAATGAAGAAGGGGATAATGCAGAATGACAGCAAAAATGATCCTAGGAGCGGGCCACGCAGAAAATTCCTGTGAACACCAGAGAGACAGAAAGGCGAGGCTGAAAGTGGTGGTGTAGCTGTCGACCAACAAAGTCTGCCTGCAAGTGAGGGGTCTGGGGAAAGACACGCCAATTTGAGGCAATCATAGAGGAGGATGGAGAAGAGGAGGGTCGTGGCGGTGAATGAAATGTAGGATCAGCAGCTGAAGGAATAATAGGGTCCAAAGAGGCTGAGGATGCGGACGGCTGAGCGGCACCTCCAGAGGAATGGTACGAGTCAGTGGATGAACATTTCTTTGAAGCAGAGGGGCCCAATGAGGCAGTCATAGGAGGTGTCCAATCCGATGCATAAGACGCAGAGGGTGCACCCTGATCACACACCGAGGAAAAAATCTGACCAGTTGCGCCTTGATCCCAGACTACGTCAGGGAAGAGAGAAACACCTCCCCCAAGACGCGAGAGAGAGGGGGGGGGGGGGGGGGGGGGGGGGGGGGGGAAGGGAGGCAGGTGGGATGTGGTCGATATCACGTTGAAACAACGACTCAAAGAAGAGAGCATCACAAGACTCGACCAACCAGCGGTGATCAGGGTCCCAGAAGTGTCAGGCCTTGGACATCAGGGAAACCCTAATAAAGGACAGAGGCAGCTGCAGGGCGAGAGCTTGCCATCGCGGGCGTCTTCGAGAAGCCAGACAGCAGAGACGCAACCCCACACACAATCCAGATGCAGGTCGGTGACACGGCCATACCACCGTTGGAAGTGGGTGACTGTGCAAGGAAGAGGACCATGGGGCACATGGTTCCAAACCGAGGTCATGTACTGCATGGCTTCGAGGGCGAAGACCAAAGAGGCACCAGAATCAGCAAGGAGGGTGCGGACACCGTATGCAAGAGTACGGTTCCAATGCTCAGAGACCCCTTTTTCTAGGGGGATGGATGGAGCGGAGGGCTCCATCCACATCCCTTGTAACTCGAGAAAACGAGAAGTGGGACCAAAGAACTTGCCTCCATGATTAGTACGGAATGTTTCGCATCTCCCGCCGGTCTGCCTCGTTGCTTGGTGACATGGAGGAGGGGAGCTTGCAGTCGGAGGGCATGGGGGTGCTCACGGGTTTGCAGTCCTCCATGTTGTAGCGCTTCAAGATGTCCATGATGTACTTGGTCTGGTTGAGCTCGATGGTGCCTGCTTTGCGGTTGTGGTGAACAGCAATCCCGAGGTAGTACTCAAGAGGTCCCATTTCCTTCATCTTGAACTTACTTGCAAGATTTTTCTTGAGGTCCGTAAGGGACTCCTGCGAGGAAGAACACATGATGAGATCTTCCATGTACAACACCACAAGGAGCAAGCCACGTTTTTCCTCCCACACATAGACGCTGGGGTCATTCCTACAATGTGTGAAGGAGATCTCGGCCATGAAGCTGTCCATCTCCTCGTACCAGATCCGTGGGGCCTGTTTAAGCCCGTACAACACCTTCACCAGCTTGTACACCTTACCCTCGGGTGCTTTGACACCTTCCGGTACCTCCATTAGCACCTCCTTGTCAAGCTTCCTATAAAAGAAGGCTGCCTTCACATCCATCTGGTGGATCTCAAGGTCTTTGGCGGTAGCGATGGCGAGCAGAGACCTGATGGAGGCAAACGTGACAACCGGAGCAAAGGTCTCATCGTACTCAGACCCTGCGCGCTGTGAGAATCCTTTTGCCGCGAACCCTGCCTTGTACTTGTCAATGCTATCATCTTGCTTCCACTTCAACCTGAGCACCCACTTTGAGCCCAGCACGTGAGTGTTAGCGGGTCTATCCACCAGCACCCATGTTCCATTTTCTTCGATGGATGCAAGCTCGCTGTCCACCACCTCCTTCCACTTGGCCGCATCTGGCCTTGCCAGTGCCTCAGCCATAGTGAGCGGCTCTCCCTCAGCCCAACAGGATCAACTTAATCCAGTCCAGCTTCCGGTGTCAGCGTTGTACTTTGGATTTTGTTTTCTCTGTCGTGTCCTGCGACGCTGCATTGCTGGTAGATCTTCGCAATGCTGTTGCTCCTGTGCTGCCGGCTGCCCTGAAATTAATTTCTCTTCTTTTGAAGAACCACTGGCCTCCGAGCTGGTTTCAGAGGCCTCGGACGTCTCCGACTTTGTGTCGGAGCTTGCCGCTGCGTCAGCCTGCGCAGCCACTCTCCCTGCCACACCACTCTTCTTCAAGTCCTGTCGCAGTGGCACCACTTGCCAGTTTTCAGGAGATTGATCTCCTGACTCCAGCAGCACCAACCACTCTCCCTGTTTTGGAGCTTGTGTGGGATCAAGTACCTCTTCCTTGCCTGGTTTCCTCTCGTCAAAGGTCACGTCCCGGCTGGTGATGAGTCTTCTTGAAGCCAGGTCCCACAGGCGGTAGGTCTTGTGGGCTGTCTCATAGCCCACCATCACGCACTTTCGTGCTCGTGTATCTAGCTTTCCGCCACCCTCTCCCGCGTGGACATTTGCCCATGCGATGCAGCCGATAACTTTGAGATGTGATGCATCCGGCTTCTTCCCTGACAAATACTCCTTGTGGCGTCATCTGTTGCTTGCCCTTTTTCTTGCCGCGCCTGTCCAAAGCAGCTGCAGGAGTCAGGTTGACAATATAGCATGCTGTTCTTGCCGCTTCCGCCCAAAAGCATGGTGGAATTTTTGCATCAAATAGCATGTTGCGCACCATGCCAAGGATAGTCTGGTTTATCCGCTCGGCCACACCATTGCTTTGTGGTGTGTAAGGAGTTGTGGGCTGGTGGTTGATCCCGTGTTGGCGCAACCAGCCCTTGCATGCTTCATACTCTCCGCCGTTGTCGCTTCGTATTGCTCTGACTTTCTTTCCAGTCTGCCGCTCCACCATGGCGACAAACTCCTGCAACTTTTCTCTGACCTCTCCCTTTGTTTTGAGGAAGAAGATCAACGCATTGCGGCTGTGGTCGTGGATGAAGGTCAGAAAATACTTGCTACCACCGTTTGACGCCGTGTAAAAGGGTCCGCACACGTCGGTGTGAATCAGGTCAAGGGCTGATTGTGTGCAGCGACTGTTGCGCTCAAAGCGCGTTCGCTTGGTCTTTCCTTGGAGGCAAGGTTCACACAGGCTGCCACACCCAACCGCATCCTTCTTGCAACCATCTATGCCACGGACCAGCTGTTGTTGCTGGATGACTTGGAGCGTGCTGTTTGCAACGTGCCCAAAGCGTCTATGCCACAGATCAGCGTCTTCGTCCTTTGCGGCAGCGGATGTTTTTTCAGTTTTGGTTGGTATGCTCTCCTGCGTTGGTGCGGAGACCATTGCCTCCGTTACACCCGCATGACCCTCGTCTTCCAAGTTCTTTGCTGCCATTGTCTACAATAGGTAGAGCCCGTCAACCCGTGGGACCTATACCACGAGATCTTTGTTGGTGTAGAGGACCTTGATGTCCTCATTCCTGGCGATGACTGCCTTCTTCTGCGTGAATACCACCGTCATGTCGTTGTCCGTTATATTTGACACGGATAGGAGGTTTGCCTCAAAGGAGGGCATGTAGACCACATCACGTAGCTGTAGATCCTTCTCTGCGTCATTGAGGCCGATGCTAACCAGCTTGTCTCCCACGCCCTTTGCGTTCACAAAGCTGCCGTTTGCGCATCTGAACCGCCGATCGGTGGGGCCGATGGAGACAAATCCAGCCTGGTCGTTGCTAGAGTGATGATCGGTGCCGGAGTCAAGCCCAAAAGCTCCTGGCCTGAGCGGCGCCGCTCCTTCTGCCAGAGGCGTGCTCTTTGCCATCATGTTGGTGACTTCTTTGCCAACCGTTTTGCTGTTTTTGTTCCCACCGCTTCTGCCGTCTTCCTTCTTTGGCGACCTGCACTCTCTTGCCCAGTGCCCAGGCATGGCGAGCGAGGCCGGATACCTCATTCATTTTTTTGAAGTGATGGATAGTACAGAAATAGAATTCTGCTTGTGGATATGGGAGGGTCCGTCCTTCGAGACCATGGATATCATGGCTATTTTGCCCATTGTTCATTCTGCTGAAGGTGACGCTCGCACTTGGGACATGTGCCGCTAGTGTAGGCCTCGTTCGGCGGCCCTTTTTTTTGTTGTTGTTGTGGGTCCGAGCCTGTTCCCGCTTGTCGGTGGCGGTCTGGCCGGATGGAAACTGGCTCGGGCCAAAAGCATTTTTTACCGCTTTTTTTCATTGTTGTGGGGCTAGGTTTGGCGACGATTCACACAAAACTCCATGACAAAAAGCACTACAACCTCTCAGGTTTCCAGACACTGCAACACGACGTAGAATTTTTGTAGCGCATTGAAATTTCCGCCCCGTCCTTCAGCCCCTAAGATTTTCCGATCCACCTGGAACTACCTGGATGAAATTTCTAGCTTTATACAAGAGTAGCCCACTGGGCTTTGGCTCCGCCAGTGCTGGGCGCCGGCGGAAACATGAGACGGTATGTGAGTCAGGGACCTCCACTACAAGACAGGAAGGCAGCTTTCTGTTCTTTCATGGAGCGCACTGTAAGGTTGATTTGCCAAGATCGTGATCAAGACAGACATGTGCAAGTGAATTGCACCAGAAACGGTAGTTGCAGTTTGGACTCTAGCGGCAAAAATGGAAATCTAAACAAATAAAAAATGGCGTGGGACCTCGCCGTTGCTAGGCAAGCCGACAAAACGAATTGTTCATTAAAAAATGCAGAGTTTGCAGGATCTGACAGCTTAAGAGCTCAGGTTTACTGTGCGAACAACACGAAAACTGGAGGCATTCTCAAGCACGTTATGCAATGACGTAACTTGCTAAGGCGTTTCACAATACCGAATACAAGGACGCATTGGGACCTGCGCGTTCCCTTTGCAGACCGCTGCGGATACACCCTAATTTGATCAATGAACCAATGGCTGGTCCAAGCCCAAAATGGATGAAGCCAGCTTTCTTCAGCTACCATTGATCCCACCATGGGAGGTCCTTTCGTAACCTTGAATAACAGCTGGTTTGCACCGCGAACCTACGTGATGATGTGTAGGTTTTGTGAACCATGCCTCAGGTCCTTCTCGGTACGACATGGGTCCTACTACAAGATCATCACGAAACAGGTCCTGCCGGGACTTCAACGGTGTTGAGCCTGAAGCGGTAGGACCCGAGGTATCACACAGGTCCTGAGTAAACAAGACTGGACGCCTTTAGACAGCTTGTTGCGTCATGGTGTCACAAACTAGTTGCTACATGGCATTTGCAACACAAACCAGTTCAATGTTCATTGCAAACCTAGTGTTGAACACCACAAGCTGTTCACGGATGGATACATACAAAAGTCGTCGTGTTGAACGCTGCCATGCAGACGGGGTAGGACCCTCTTTAAGTCTGCAGGTCCTACCAAAACTCCTATCACATACCAGGTCCAACCCGGTGATCAACCTTGTAGGACCGGACGTAGCACATCTGTCCCGCGAAGTATGACTGGAAGTCCACAGAAAGCTTGTTGCGTCATGGTGTCACAAACTACTTACTCCATATCATTTGGAACACAAACCAATTTGATGTTCATTGCAAACCTAGCGTTGAACACCACAAGTTGTTCACGGATGGATACAAACGAAACTCGTCTTGCTGAACGCTGCCATGCAGACGTGATAGGACCCTCCTCAAGTCCGAAGGTCCCAAAATAGTTTTTTGGCATATCGGGGTCCCATCCGGTGAGATACCTTGTAGGACCTTTGTATCACACCGGTCCTGTGAAGTATGTCTGGACGTCTGCAGACAGCTTGTTGCATCATGGTGTCACAAGCTAGTTGCTACATATCATTTGAAACACAAACCAGCTGAGATTTCATCGCAAACCTAGTGTTACACACCACAAGCTGTTCACGGATGGATACATAACGAAAATCACCGTGCTGAACACGGCATTGCAAATGGGCTAGGACCCTCCTCAAGTCCGAAGTTTCCACCAAAATCCCTATCGCATACAGGGTCCAACCCGGTGGTCAACCTTGTAGGACCCAAGGTATTACACAGGTCCTGTGAAGTATGACTGGTCGTCCGTAGACAGCTTGTTGCGTCATGGTGTCATAAACTAACTGCTACTTATCATTTGCAACACAAACCAATTCGATGTTCATTGCAAACCTAGTGCTGAACACCACAAGCTGTTCACGGATGGATACAGATGAAACTCGTCGTGCTGAACGCTGCCATGCAAACGGGGTAGGACCCTCCGTAAGTCCGCAGGTCCTACCATAACTCCTATCGCATACCGGGTCCTATCCGGTGATCAACCTTGTAGGACCCGAGGTAGCAAACATGTCCCATGAAGTATGAATGGACGTCCGCAGACACCTTGTTGTGTCATGGTGTCAAAAACGACTTGCTGCATATCATTTGCAACACAAACCAGTTTGATGTTCATCGCAAACCTAGTGTTGAACACCACTAGCTGTTCACGGATGGATGCATACAAAACTCATCGTGCTGAACCCTGCCGTGCAGACGAGATAGGACCCTCCTCAAGTCCGAAGGTCCTACATAAGTTTTCTTCGCATACCGGGGTCCCACACGGTGAGATGCCTTGTTGGACCTATGTATCCCACCCGTCCTGCGAAGTATGACTAGACGTCCGCAGACAGCTTGTTGCGTCATGGTGTCACAAACTAGTTGCTACATGTCATTTGCAACACAAACCAGTTGGGAGTTCATCGCAAACCTAATGTTAAACACCACAAGCTGTTCACGGATGGATACATAACAGAAATCGTCGTGTTGAACGCTGCATTGCAGACGGGGTAGGACCCTCCTCAAGTCCGAAGGTCCCACTAAAATTCCTAACGCATACAGGGTCCAACCCGGTGATCAACCTTGTAGGACCCGAGGTAGCACACAGGTCCTGTGAAGTATGAGTTGACGTCCGCAGACAACTTGTTGCGTCATGGTGTCACAGACTACTTGCTGCATATCATTTGCAACACAAACCAGTTCGATGTTCATTGCAAACCTAGTGTTGAACACCACTAGCTGTTCACTGATAGATACATATGAAACTCGTCGTGCTGAACGCTGCCATGCAGACGGGATCGGACCCTCCTCAAGTCCGAAGGTCCTACAAAAGGTTTTTCGCATACCAGGGTCCCACCCGGTGTGATACCTTGTAGGACCCATGTATCACACCGGTCCTGGGAAGTACGCCTGGATGTCCGCAGACTGCTTGTTGCGTCATGGTGTCACAAGCTAGTTGCTACATCTCATTTGTAACACAAACCAGTTGGGAGTTCATCGCAAACCTAGTGTTAAGCACCGCAAGCTGTTCACGGATGGATACATAACGAAAATCGTTGTGCTGAACGCTGCATTGCAGATGGGGTAGGACCCTCCTCAAGTCCGAAGGTCCCACCAAATCTCCTATCGCATACAGGGTCCAACACGGTGATCAACCTTGTAGGACCCAAGGTATCACACAGGTTCTGCGAAGTATGACTGGCCGTCAGCAGACAGCTTGTTGCTTCATGGTGTCACAAACTAATTGCTACATATCATTTGCAATACAAACCAGTTTGATGTTCATTGCACACCTAGTGCTGAACACCACAAGCTGTTCACAGATGGATACAGACGTCGTGCTGAACGCTGCCATGCAGACGGGGTAGGACCCTCCTTAAGTCCGCAGGTCCACCAAAACTCCTACCGCATACCGGGTCCAATCCGGTGATCAGCCTTGTAGGACCCTAGGTAGCACACAGGTCCCGTGAAGTATGACTGGACGTCCGCACACAGCTTGTTGAGTCATGGTGTCACAAACTCCTTGCTGCATATCATTTGCAACACAAACCAGTTCGATGTTCATTGCAAACCTAGTGTTGAACACTACTAGCTATTCACGGATGGATACATATGAAATTTGTCGTGTTGAACGCTGCCATGCAGATGGGATAGGACCCTCTTCATGTCCGAATGTCCTAGAAAACAGTTTTCGCATACCGGGGTCCCACCCGGTGAGATACCTCGTAGGACCTATGTATCACACTGGTCCTGCAAAGTATGACTAGACGTCCGCAGACAGCTTGTTGCATCATGGTGTCACAAGCTAGTTGCTACATATCATTTGCAACATAAACCAGTTGGTAGTTCATCGCAAACCTAGTATTAAACACCACTAGCTGTTCACGGATGGATACATAACGAAAATCGTCGTGCTGAATGCTGCATTGCAGACGGGGTAGGACCCTCCTCAATTCAGACAGTCCCACCAAAATTCCTATCGCATACAGGGTCCAACCCGGTGATCAACCTTGTAGGACCCAAGGTATTACACAGGTCCTGCGAAGTATGACTGGCCGTCCGCAGACAGCTTGTTGCGTCATGGTGTCACAAACCAATTGCTACATATCATTTGCAACACAAACCAGTTCCATGTTCATTGCAAACCTAGTGTTGAACACCACAAGCTGTTCACGGATGGATACATACGAAACTCCTCAAGCTGAACGCTACCATGCAGACGATGTAGGACCCTCCTTAAGTTCGCAGATCCTACCAAAATTCCTATCGCATACCGGGTCCAACCCGGTGATCAACCTTGGAGGACCCGACGTTGTGGGACCTGTCAATATCACAGGGGTCTATCGGGGCATGACTGGACGTCAGAGTGATCGTCGACAGCCTGGTGCGTCATGGTGTCACAAAACAATTTCTAGGACTAATTTGGAACACAAACGTACTCGATGTTTATTGCAAACCTAGTGTTCAACATCACGATCTGTGCACCGACGGATACCTGCAAAAAAAAATCGTGCTGAACGCCGCCATGCAGACGGGAGACGACCAACTTTTATGCCTAAGGTCCTACTCCGTTCCATTCGCATACCGGTTCCCACTCGGTCGACAACGTTGAAGGACACCACAAGGTCCCACGGGGTATGACTGGACGTCAGAGTGACTCCAGACAGCCAAGCAGACGGGGAAGGACCCCTCTCGATGCCTATAGTCCCTTTCCAATCCGAACGCTTACCGGGTCCCACCTGGTCGAAAACGTTGTAGGACCCATTGAACTCACACAGGTCCGACGGAGTATGAGTGACCCGAGACAGCCTGTCGAGTCGTAACAGGATGATGCAGTGGGACCTGTTGCAAACTATGCAAGGAGTGGGAAGTTTCCTAGAACCTTCCTAACCACTTGCCGCGACACTAGGCGTCAGCGCCAGGTCAGCGTGTGACAACAGTCACAAGTTAGAGACAAAAACTGCAAGGGTCTGGGTTGGGACACGAACAGAGTGTCAGGAAACTCAAACTGAATCTAATTGCAGAGAGAAATGACAACTGACAAGCACACAGCATAAATACCTGCCGCGGCACACGGCGGGTGACGCATGCGGCAGTGTCAGTTTGTCCTAAAATCGGCTCAAAAACACTGTTTTGGCCGCAACTCTGCGCACAGGCATCCAAACGCAACACCGTCTGAACCTAGAGATGCAGAATCTCGAGCCGGACGCTATGACTGGTCACACGCACAAGTCCGGCATCGATCGGTGGACGGACAATGCAAAACATGCAAATCGGGCTCGAGAGCCAGTCCACCGAGAAAACTCTAGCACCTGCAGAAAAACTGCAGAGCACCCCAGCAAGCACCCGGGGCGTCGTGGCAATCGTCTGGCAGCTGCTGCTGGCTGGATCCACCAACCGTCAGTGCTCCGGCGCCAACTGGGCCCGCATCAGGGATCTGTCATGTCGTAGCTCCTGGATAAGTCCCTGGACGATCCGGAGTCCTGTCGGGTCGTCACGATCTCCAATGCCGCCACCGCTCACCATCAGCTCCGGGTACACCCGTAGCTGCCACGGCTGTGGCTCGTGACGGGTGGAAGCCACACATACCAACAAGGAGCACATGCCATCGCAAAGGTCCTACACGATCGCGCAGGTCACACGACGTCGACCTTATAACCAACAATTGTGTGACAAGTCCCATGCCGTAGTGATCATCGTTGAAGGTTCGACATTTTGTGTCCTAACCCGGGTAGCTAACCCGCTACCTACTGTTGGTTGTTTGCGCTCATCGTGCTCTGTTGTGTCCTCCCGGCTTGTGTACATCGGCGTGCAGATGACTGACGGCGAGACTCGACGCCGGTGGAGTGTCGTCCGGTGGAGCCGACGCACGCTGAGGTCGTCTCGCGGTTCGCTGGAGCCTCCTCTCTCCGGCGACGTGTTCAGCTCCATCGGCAGGCCTCCCCGGCGGTCGCTGCCGGCAGTCACTGCCGCTGCAGTCGCTGTCTGCATGCGTCCNCTGTGAGTCATGGGGGAGTGTTGGTTGTTTGCGCTCATCGTGCTCTGTTGTGTCCTCCCGGCTTGTGTACATCGGCGTGCAGATGACTGACGGCGAGACTCGACGCCGGTGGAGTGTCGTCCGGTGGAGCCGACGCACGCTGAGGTCGTCTCGCGGTTCGCTGGAGCCTCCTCTCTCCGGCGACGTGTTCAGCTCCATCGGCAGGCCTCCCCGGCGGTCGCTGCCAGCAGTCACTGCCGCTGCAGTTGCTGTCTGCATGCGTCCAGCACGTACTGTCACGTCTGAGTCGTCGTGCACTGCATAGGGTCCCAGTTGCGTGCTGCATGACCCTGTTTGGCGGTATAAACCGTCGTTGGCACTATCTGGGTTTAGGCTGCCATAACTCCTCGCTACAATTTTTCTAGTAGATTCTGACCGCACGGCTGCGTTCGCAGCGTCGGTATTATGGTATGATCCATTTTTCAGGCAAAACGGACGACGCCCGGGTTTTGGGCTGTCGGCTGCCTGGCAGGCCTCACCGAGAAAACCTGCCAGCCTGAACTGAGCTATTTTCTGATTGGCTGATGAACTGAGTAACAAGCTCTACAGAGCTGGGGGGGGCCTAGAACTTGGAGGGGTCTCCCATTGTTGTTCATTCTTCATCCTTAATCAGTCATTGTCAGTTTTCAGCTGCTTTCTGGCGCTAACTCTGGCGCGCGCGTTTCTGAGTAACAAAACCTAGAGCTTCCAGACTTAGACTCTAGAGCAGCAGACTGAGGGGGCAGCTGAGTGAAGCAACGAGCGTGGAAGCCCGCACGCTGCATCAACAACGCTGCTGCCCCAACATGCTGCATAGTTTCTAGCT
>SZWC01000106.1:357996-371047 GCA_023375785.1 Penium margaritaceum | reverse complement strand
TGCGGCCTCTGTCGTCCACCCCAGCACAGGCCTTGGGTACTCCCTTCTTGAGGAGGAGTTTCACTCTGCCCTGTCATCCTCTGTGGCTGGGTACGTTGCAACTTGCTTTGCTACCGCTGGTCTCTCACCTCTAGCGCCTGAGCCTCTGACTGTACAGGCAGCTCGCACGGCCCCCGACTCGTCGCTGTGGGAGAAGGCCATGAATGCTGAGCTTGATGCACTCGCTGAACACGGCGTGTATGAGCTCGTGGATCTACCACCTGGTCGCAAGGCAGCCACAGCCAAGTGGGTGTACCGAGGCAAACTTAACCCTGACAACACAATCAAACGATACAAAGCTCGCCTCACCGCAAAGGGATTCTCCCAGATCCCGGGTGTCGACTTTGATGAAACGTTCGCCCCAGTTGGCAAGTACACCACAGCCAGAGCCCTCTTGAGCCTAGTCGCTCAGCACGACTGGGAGCTCGAGCAAATGGATGTTAACAATGCCTTCCTCCATGGCAGTTTGGATGAGGAGATTTACATGGTACAGCCACCCGGCTTCTCAGATGGAACGAAAAGGGTATGGCGTCTGCGCAAGGCTCTCTATGGTTTGAAACAGTCACCACGGTGTTGGAACCAAGAGATCACAGCGACTCTTGAAAAGGGTGGCTACAAACGAAGCCCTGTGGACCCTGTCCTGTTCCTCAGTGATCCTACCAAACCACTTGTTGCCATCCTTGTCTACGTGGATGACCTCCTCATCGCCTCTCCCGATTCAGCCTCAGTCAGGGCGGTCAAATCCCTTCTACAGTCGACATACAAGATGAAAGATATTGGCCTGGCTCGGGTCTTCCTTGCTATGGAACTAGAACGTGATCGCCAGCGACGTACCTTGCACGTTCATCAGGCTGCGTATGTACGTAGTCTGGGGGAGCGCTTCTCATCGCTCCTCACAGCCATCCCCACTGCGTCCACTCCCATGACACCCGCCGGTCAGTCCTTACTGATGTCTCGGGAGGTGTCCACGCTCGGGGAGACGGTCGATTTGACCGACTACCTCAGAGTCATTGGCTCACTGATGTACCTTGCCACTAGCACTCGTGCTGATGTGGCGTTTGCTGTAAAATTCCTTTCTGAGTTCTCACAGTGCCCCCGTGAGCGGCATCTTGAGGCTGCATTGCGGGTTGTGCGCTATGCCCTCTCCACACCCCGCATCGGACTGTACTTTCGTGCACAACCCTCGGTGGTAGTGGACGGCTTCACAGACAGTGATTGGGCACACGACACTGATGCCCGCAGCCGAACAGGCTATATCTTCCTTGTTGGTGGCACTGCAGTCTCTTGGAAAAGTGGCAAGCAAGGGTGTGTTGCACGCAGCACCGCTGAGGCTGAGTATGTCGCACTTGGAGGAGGCACATGTGAGGCTGTCTGGCTTTGTCGCTTGCTGCAGCAGCTGCGTGTGCCCATTCGCTGCATAACTCTGCGTTGCAACAACCAAAGCACAAAGGCCATTGCTGAGAATAGTGGCATGCATCATTCACGCACCAAGCACATCAACGTTGAGCACCATTTTGTTCGCGAGTGCATTGCTGCAGGCATTGTTCAGGTGACTTGGGTGGACACACGGTCCCAGAGAGTTGACTTCCTCACGAAAACCCTCAGTTGTAATGTGTTCAAAAGTGCTGTCCACTCTATTGGTCTCATCTTCCACATGATCCAGGTTGATTGGTTGGCTGCTTGACTTTCAACATTATCACTTCTCGTGACCCCTTGTGTGGTTCTCATATGCATGGATTGATTGGCTGCGGTGCATGGGGGAGTGTTGAAGTTCGTTGGCCACTCACAACTCTGTGCCCTCTTGCCCATCACACACTCTGCATCTCATTGTACAGATTAAATGACATGGCTCAACCTGGGGAAGCAACAGACGTGACAGCTCTGGCAGAAGTCTTTGATGCTCTCTTACAACCGCTGCAGCTTCACCCAGGGGCTCCTTCTGAGACACATGTTGCCATCGTCTAACTCCTTGTGCATCTTATGGCTCTGTGATGCGGTAGATGCTAGGGCCCGTACATTCTAACTGCCGTGCCCTGCATCATGTTGCTTGCCTTGAGTATTTCTGGGGGAGCTGCATTTCCCGGGTGCTGATCCTTAGGGGGCCACTGTGCCGGGTTGACCCGTGCATTAGTGAGTAGCCGCCGTGCGGATGATAACCAAGCGGTCAGGCTCGACCCCCAGGTGGCGGTGTGCACTCGCTCGGGCGTGATGCCCGGAGCGAGGCACGCTCACCGGTTGACTTAGTCACGCTCGCTCCCCACTTACTCTTGTCTTGGTTATACCGAACTAAGTGAAGCAAGCTTTCCGCATCCATGGCGTGGCATGTCTCCTGCAAGTTCCTGGTTGGTTTCACATGCGTGACCTAGGAAGGTTACTAGCAACTTCATTTTGGCCTAGTGGGCCAAGCTTCCCATCCGTCTGTTACAACATGACTCCAACACACATTATGAAGACGGGGAAGAGCCATGAGAAAACATCGTGAAATATGTAGAACAGGCCCCACTCTGGAAGAATCATCTTAAGTAAGAAATCTTACTACCATCATACTTTGTGGCATGCCACATGGGCAGGTTGTATTTGTTGTGTGTATCGTACACGGCTTACGATGACCCCTTGGCTCATGTCCATTCACATGCTGATCCCTCAGACTGGCGACGGTGGCAGAAGACCGGCGGCAGGCGGCATCAAATGCCCAGACGACTCTCGTATTTTTAGATTCGTGCTGTGGGACAGCACATAGGCGTGCAACCCATCAAGACGTAGATCTCGTTGATGCGGCCGTTCTGGTTCAAACGGCTCATCGTTCTGAGGAGTCTGCAGGGAGTTATGGCCAAAATTGTGTTTTTTGCCACTGTTTTGTCTTGCTAGAAAAGAGCCCCCGTGCGCCGCATGTGTGTGTGTGTGTGTGTGTGTGTGTGTGTGTGTGTGTGTGTGTGTGTGTGTGTGTGTGTGTGTGTGTGTGTGTGTGTGTGTGTGTGTGTGTGTATGTGTGTGTGTGTGTGTGTGTGTGTGTGTGTGTATGTGTGTGTGTGTGTGTGTGTGTGTGTGTGTGTATGTGTGTGTGTGTGTGTGTGTGTGTGTGTGTGTATGTGTGTGTGTGTGTGTGTGTGTGTGTGTGTGTATGTGTGTGTGTGTGTGTGTGTGTGTGTGTGTGTATGTGTGTGTGTGTGTGTGTGTGTGTGTGTGTGTGTGTGTGTGTGTGTGTGTGTGTTTGTGTGTGTGTGTGTATGTGTGTGTGTGTGTGTGTGTGTGTGTGTGTGTGTGTGTGCATCCACTAGGTCCGTGACACTATTTGGGCTGTCCTTGAGAAAATGCGTGGAAGCTTCCTAGCAACACAGCCGCTGACTAGGCGTCAGTGCCTGGTCAGACGCTGACGACAGTCATAGGCCGTGCACACAACGGCAAGGGTTTGGCTAGGAGACACAAGACAAAGTGTCAGAATGATTAAATAGCCTATACAAAGAGAAACAACAAATGACACGTCGAAGGTATAAATACCTGCCGCGACGCACGGCGGGTGTCGCACGCGGCAGTCAAAGAGCTGTCCTAAAACCGGCCCAAAACCACTGTTTTGGCCGTAACTCTGCCCACACATGTCAGAATGCTACGCTGTCTAAACCTAGACGTGCAGAATCAAAAGATGGACTCTACAACTGGTCACATGCATGCATCCATCATCAGACGGTGGACATACAATGCAAAAACATGCAAATAGGGCTCATGGTCAGTCCGCCGAAAGACGCCTGCAAGTTGTAGAAAGGACAGCAGAGAGTCCTGGCACCATCTGGGGCTCTGGAACGGTAGTCGGCCAGCTCCAAGCTAGTAGTCCGCCGCAAGTCGTCGCGCCGGTGTCACCAATGCCCGCCCTCAGGGATCTGCACGAGTATGGACACGGCCGAGTGGTCACAGTAAACTATACACGAACGTCACAAATCACAACACTCCCCCATGATCCGATGGTACGCATGTCCATACACGTGCAACACTCGTACAAACACAATAGTGAGTGACACAAACAGATGAGGCACAGAGGCACATCCCACACTCAACCACCCTCAGGCATGGGGCGAAGCCCAACAGAACGAATGGCCACCAGAAACTTTCCGCAAGCTAGTGCCTTCGTCAAGAAATCAGTGCCAACCCACATGACGGAGATCACGCGTCGCTTCCCCAGATCACGAACGAAGTGATTCTTAACCGCAATGTACTTTGTGCGAGCATGAAAGACACCGGAGTTCTCCGCAATGGCGAGAGCACTCTGGTTGTCGCAACGCAGCAAAATGGTGGGTATTGACTGCCCAAGCTCAAGGAACAAGTGCTGCAGCCATACTGCCTCAGCAGCCCCTGCGCCCGAAGCAACGTACTCTGCCTTAGTCAAACTACGTGCGATGCAGCCCTGCTTCCCGCTTTGCCAAGACAGAGTTGTACCACCGAGCAGAAACACGTAGCCAGTACGGCTGCGTCCATTTGGGCTCCAAGCCCAGTCGTATCGGTGTAGCCATCAAGGACCACTGAACACTGTCAACGAAAACAGAGTCTGAGATACGGCGTGGAGACCACATACCGCAACACTCGCACAGCCGCATGAAGGGCTCTCGCACGTGGAGCTTGCGAGAACTGAGCGAGGAGGTTGACGGCAAACGCGATGTCAGGACGCGTGGTAGTGTCCAGGTACATCAGAGATCCGATGAGACAGAGGTACAAGGTCACGTCCACGGTCTACCCCAGCTGTGTAAGGTCATCCACCTTCAGGTCTCCTGCCCATCGGGTGTAAGAGATGTGGAAGCGGAGGGCACTGCACCAAGGAGATTGCTAAAGTGCTCCTCCACGACTCATGCGTATCGGGCCTGATGCAACAACAGTGTCCGATGTCTGCGATCGCGAACAATCTCCATTCCGAGAAACACCGATGCATGACCGAGGTCGTTCATCTTGTAGGCAGTCTGCAGGACAGCCTTGGCCTCCTTCACGGCCTCCAGGGATGGAGACGCGATCAGAAGGTCATCAACATAGACAAGGATGGCGGTGAACCGCTCGGGTGTTGGTAGGATGAAAAGAGAGGGGTTTGCTTCACTCTGTACGTATCCTGTACGAGCCAAAGCGCCGGTGATCTCCCAGTTCCAACACCGCGGAGACTGCTTGAGGCCGTACAAGGACTTGCGCAAGCGCTAGACCTTGTCACCATCCTCAAAGCCCGGTGGCTGAGCCACGTAAATCTCCTCATCCAGAGAGCCATGGAGGAACGCATTGTTCACATCCATCTGGTGCAGTTCCCAATCATGCTGAGCCACTACACCAAACAGAGCTTGAGCTGAGGTCCTGCGGCCGACAGGGGAAAAACTGTCATTGTAATCGACTCCCTCAATCTGAGAGTACCCCTTGACGACCAAGCGGGCCTTGTAGTGTTCCAGTGAGCCATCCGGCTTCACCTTCTTGCGAAAGACCCACTTGACCTGAATAGCCTTCCTCCCAGGAGGAAGGTCGACAAGCTCGTAGACTCTGTGCTCTCGGATAGCGTGAAGCTCATCCTCGTAGGTATCACCCCAAGCGTCAGCATCCTGTGATGAGAGAGCCTCCCTCAGTGTGCCCGGGTCGGACGCCATAGAGGGGTTACTCTGCGTGGCAAGTGCACACGCCTCAGTGTCGGGCCTGACGGCCATGAGATCAGCTGCTGCGTCACAGGCAATATGGAACTCGCGAATGACGAGGTCGTGCCCTACGGGGCACGCTAGATGCACCTCTGTGAGCTCAGTGCGGACACTCAGGCGTAGAGCCTTTGTGCCAGGGTCACCACTCGCGATGCTTCAAGAGGAGCGCCTGGGTCCGGGGCTCGACGCTCGCTCAGCTCCGGAATCCAGTGGTCGAAGACGGCCACCGGGCTCACGGGAGTAACCTGAGGTCGAGGGACGCACCTCAGGCTGAGGGATAGGTGCGACCACAGCTGGTGAGGGCTGAGACGAGGCAGCCGGAGACGCCGTGCGAGGAGATGCGTGTGTGGGGAACACGGGGCTGGATGTGACAGCTGGAGCAGGCAAGACTGGACCTAACACTAAGGCAGGAGTACCAGCCGACGTAGGAACGGGAGTGGGTGAGGTTGGATTAGATACAGAAATAGGGGTGCCAGCATAGGCAGATGCTGGTGCAGCGATGGGCGCCTCCACAGTTGTAGCAATGCACAGAACGACCACTGCTATCACTGGATCATGACTGCCGCTGACTTGATCCATGCTTCCTATTCTTCTTCTTCCCCTGGGCGGCTGCTGCAATGCCTTGTGTCTGTGTGGGTGTAGACGGGGTTGAAGAGGAAGAGGAAGATAAGGAAGTGATGGAGAAGGAAGAGGGAGACTGCAGGAGGGAAGATGGTGGTGATGCGATGGCTGCTGCAGCGAGGGAATTCTCCTGATGGGCTACGGCTGCCTCGCGGGCTGAGGTCACCTGAAGAGAGAGCTGATGCGCCCAAGGAAACGTAGGAAGAGTAGCCAAGAAGGGCTTGAGGACAGCGTCGCTATACCGTGTGAAGATGTGGGTGTACTTGAGGCGGAGTTTGAGCATAATCATACAAAGCGCCCACAGCTGTGTGCCTCCAGAGGTCCCCAAGCGCGTGTAGATGCGCATGGCGCGTCGCAAATAATCCGTTGTAGGCTTCGTAGGCCCCTGACGGAGCGAATGGAAAACACGAATGTGTGATGCACGAGTGGCGTGCGTCTCTGCGGCCAGCAGGGATAAGGCCAGATCCCAACCTCCACGGGGATCGACGTCGGTGCCTGTGCCGGCCTCGCCAAGGAAGGGGCGGAAGTCGACGACGGTCTCGCGTGGCATGGCGTAGAGGAGTCCGCGCATGCCCTGGGCTGCCGTCAGTACCTGTGCTGGGTCTGTAGGCTGGTACGGGCTGTGGTAGTAAGGCCACACTCCCTCAGAAGTAGCCCACACCTGAAACAGGATCTCCCAGCAGTCGAAGCCATCCTCACTGATGTACCGTAGAGGTGGTGCCTCAAAATCCTTGGGCTGCCGCTTTGTAGGGAGAGAAACCACAGGCTGAGTAGGACAAAAGACGGGAAAGATTCCTGGAAGAGGATGGTCACCGGGGTAGTCAGGTGACGATCGTATCTGGGAAAACAGAGGAGATCGGGTGCCTGTCTGCAGCTGACGGAGGCGCTCCAGAAGAACTCGAATCTCCTGAGCCGGGGAATCATCCGTAATTCCTGGCATGAGTGGCTCATCATCTAGGAGGTCAGCAGGTGGTGGGACAGGTCGAGCGCCTGTCACCGGTGCCTGAGCCGACTGTTGGGTAGAGAACGCGATGCTGGCAGCTCCCTCAGAAGCCCGCTGAGGAGTCGTGGACTGAGCACGCAGAAGCTCAGTCAACGTGCGAATAGCATCAGCCTGCTCTCTTTGGAGGCAACGCATCTCATCCTGCTGGCTTTGTAGGTCCTCAACGGCCTGCGAGCGTGGACTCAGTACAGCAAACGAAGAGGAAGAGGGGTCGCCTGGTCCCTTCTCCTTGTTGTCGGACAGGCTCATGTCACCGCACAGTATGGGGCAACAGGTCAAGTTTGTCGGATTTCAAAACCGTCAGCGTTTCTCGAGGAGTTGAGACGCTGGCAACTTTGGACTGTCTGGACAAAAATTTGGCTAAGTATGGTGCTGACGTCAGCAGGTGGTTGCTGACGTCAGCACGACCTGATGACATCAGCAAGCAAAACTGCTGACGTCAGCTTGCCTCCTTCCCTTTTCTCTTTCTTTCTTTCTCGTGACTCTTCACGAGCGTACAGCTGCTCCGCGGCGGTTGCGCGGAAGCTATGTTGTGGCTTCCGCTCAGCTGCTGCTCCAGTTGTGCTGTCAGCTGCAGCAGCAGCTGTGTAGCTGTGTATGCAGTGGTGGCAGTAGTGGTTGCGGTGCTGCTGCTGCTCCTGCTGCGCGCTACGGCTCCTGCTCACTGCCACCGCCGTACGCTGTTGCTGCTGCCACTATTGCGCTGCTACTGCCACTGCTGCGCTGTGCTGCTGCTACTGCTGCTACTGCCCTGCTGTTGCCGTCGCGGCTGCCGCTGCTGCTGCTGCACTGCTGTTGTAGCCGTCGCTGCTGCGCTGCTGCTGACGCCACTGCCGCTGTGCTGTTGCTGCCGCCGCTGCTGCTACGCTGCTGCTGCCGCCGCTGTTGCTGCCGCCACTACGGCTGTGGATGGCGGCTGCGCTCACTACAGCCGCCACGCACCGCTATTGCTGCTGCTGCCTCTGATGCTGCTCCTGTTGGCACGGTGGCAACAGCGCTGCTTCGATCTCACATGGTGGGTGAGGGTTGCGTCGACGGCGACCGGCTGTCTCCGACAGGCCCGAAGGAATCTGTTATAGCGGTGACTCTCACCGCTGCTACTTTGCTGCGTCTCTGCTACGCAGCTTAGTGAGAACTGTCTCACTGCTTTGATACCATGAGAAGATGCGTGGAAGCTTCCTAGCAACACAGCCGCTGACTAGGCGTCAGTGCCTGGTCAGACGGTGACGACAGTCACAGGTCGTGCACACAATGGCAAGGGTTTGGCTAGGAGACATAAGAGAAAGTGTCAGAATGCTTCAATAGCATATGCAGAGAGAGATAACAAATGACAGGTCCAAGGTGTAAAAACCTGCCGCGGCGCACGGCGGGTGTCGCACGCGGCAGTCCAAGAGCTGTCCTAAAACCGGCCCAAAACCATTGTTTTGGCCGTAACTCTGCGCACACATGTCAGAATGGTACGTCGTCTAAACATAGACATGCAGAATCAAAAGACGGATGCTACGACTGGTCACATGCATGCATCCATCGTCAGACGGTGGACATACAATGCAAAAACATGCAAATAGGGCTCATGGCCAGTCCATCGAAAGACGCCTGCAAGCTGTAGAAAGGACAGTAGAGAGTCTCGGCAGCATCTGGGGCTCTGGAACGGTAGTCGGCCAGCTCCAAGCGGGTAATCCGCCGTCTTTCATGGTATCAGAAGAGGGAGCTTGTGCTCGCATAGCTGCGTAGCGGAGATGCAACAACCGCAGTTGCTGTGAGCAACCGCAGCCGTTGCCTTGAGTAGCAGCAGTAGCAGTGCCCATTGCCTCAGCGGGAAGTCCTCGGAGGGCCCACAACCACTCCGACCATTTTTTTTAAGAACTCTGCAGCATTCCGCGGTCGTTCCGCGACAGCAGCAGCCGCTCCGTGCAAAATCTGCGTTGCTCCGCGGCGAAAAGGCCTCCGCGGCAGACGCTGCAACTGCGCGGCCGCAGCGGAACGCACCTATGATGCCGCGGTGGCATGCGGCGTCTCAAGTATGTCACCTCGCGGTGACGGTGCCGCGGCAGATCCATGGTTTTCTATGGATCCGCATCATTCCACCGCCGTAGCCCCTCGACGGTTCTGGAACACGCCGGCGCTGCTTGCCGGTGCTCCGCGGTTGCATGTCCGCGATTGTTCCGCGGCCATTCCGCGGTTGCCGGACGTGGCCGCGCAGTGGTGGTTGCGGAATGCACCAACGGTGGTGCCCCGGCAGATGGCGGCACCCCACTGTGTTCCGCATTGGCGTGACCGCGGCAGCTGCTCCGCTACAGTTTCCGCGGTGTTCTGCGGCGGCGTTCCGCGGAAGTGTTCCACGAAAGGTTTTCCGCAGGGGTGTTATGCGGTAGCATTCTGCGGTGGTATTTAACGGCAGCGTTCCGCGGCAGCGTTCTGCAGTAGTAATCCACGGTAGCATTCCGCGGAAGTATAAACAAGAATAATACAGAGAGGGCGGAACCAGTCGTCATGCTGAAGCAAACCTTTGCCAGCGCCACCACCGACGTAGCTGCCGATGGCAGCTCCGTCAGCGGCCAACGCCGGGCGCCACCATCATCACCACAGCGGCAGCTGCATCAGCAGCATTAGCAGCAGCCGCCACCGCATCAGCAGTAGCAGTAGCAACAACAGCAGCAGCAGCCTCTGCAGCAGCAACAACAAAAGTAGCAGTAGCAGCAGCAGCAGCGACAGCAGCAGCCGCCACAACAGCAACAGGAGCAACGGCCGCCAAGCCCGACGACATTGGCACGCCAAGTGCGTGCGTTGGCTGACCTACAGGCGGAGAGTCGCAATACTCTGAAGAAGTAGGCTGCTGAGCTGCAGGACCTGATTTGAGGCCTAGTGCCTCAGCAACAGCAGGCCCAGTAGCGGCAGCAACACCTGTCAGCAGACCCGAGCGAGGATCACCTCGCTCACGTCAGCAATGCAGATGAGGTTATGGAGACCCTCTCCAACTCTGGCAAGGAGGGTGAGGAGGAGCTGTTGCGAGCACGCCTCATCCGCCTGGTGGCACGCCGTAGAGCTCGTGAGGCCAGTGCTGCCTTCCAGGCCACGAGCTCTAGCACCGACGCCGGCCTGTGCTCGTTTCGCCATCCTCTGAGCTTTGAGGAGCTTGCTCTGCAGACCCGCCTGGGCAAGGGGGTTGCCTCCTCTATGCCCGGTCCCGCGGTGGCTTCATCTCCCTCTGCGAGACTGCTCACGAGTCTACAGCTAACTACTGGCGTCGGGCAAACCACCTGTACGAGGAGCTGGGAGACGATACCCTTTCGCAGTACTACACACTCCAGATCATCCTATACGGCATTCACCCCGACTACGCATGCGTCTTCAGCAACTTCGACTAGACTCTGCTTCGCGACATGGCGAGCAACGGGACCCTGCTACGCTGGGCCACCATTCACTTCCTAGAGGTCGCGGCATGGACGCCGTGAACTGCGCTCGCTACAGCACCACTTCAGATGCAGTTGTTGTGGCATCCCCCTCCCCACCGTCTACAGCTACAGCAGCCCCTTCTCAGGGAAAGAAGGGCCACAAATTGTCAGGTGGTGGTTCCAACGCCGGGACCAGCAGCGGCACCAGCACCAGCAGTATCCACTGCAGCAACACCCGCAGCGGCGGCGGTAGCGGCATCAATAGTGGCAGCAACGGATCCGGCAGCACAACGGGCCGCCGACTCGTGTGCTTCAACTGCGGAGGTGACTATCGCTATCCCGACTGCACTCGTCTGACAGGCCGCCCGTTGGAATAGGCCAAGGTCACCCGTGGGCTGTAGCAGGCGCACGAGGCGCGCATGCGCCAGACGTCTGGTACGACTGCCCGCTCGGTCGCCACTACCGCAGCCGTCCCAGAGGAGTCCGCCGTCACAGCAGGCTCCTCCGCGGATCCTTGCGACCAGGCGCTCGCCGAACGCGATAGGACGATCATCAAGCTGCACCAGCTTCTCGCCCTACGCTCATCTCAGGGAGTTGCGAGGGAGTTGACTGAGTTGAGGGGTCCTACTGCTTGTGGATTGTCTATATCATTGCGTGATGATGCGTGTGGTGGTCCCCATGCCCAGTCGTATGTGCGTGAAGGACCTCACGATGTGTCTTGGTTGCATGCGGCTCATGTGCTCTCCGCTGGTCGAATTGTTGTGTCCCCTGCTGAGCGTCCTACTGCCTCACCTTGTTCCGCCGCCGAGTGCCACGTTGCCCCTTGTACGTGTGTCACCGACACCACCTGGGGCGTTGACTCTGGTAGCACCCACCACATGACATGTCGCCGTGACGCCTTTGTCGTTCTGCATCCTGTTGGCACTGTTCGCTGTGTTTGCACTGCAGCTGGCCATGAGGTCCCTGTCCAGCGTGGTGGGGTTGTTCAGTTCACCAGACCCGCTGGTCCCGTATACATCTCCGACGTCCTCTTTGTCCCTGATCTGGAACTCAGTTTCCCGTCTGTCCGTGCTTGCACCAAGATGGGCCTGCGTGTCTGTTGTTCTTCTATGCCCCATGGCCACTGCTATGGGTTGACGGAAAGGTTGGGCATGCACTGCTCCCTTGGAGTAAGTCCCCCAAACCTTGTTCGTGGTGCAAGTCCAAGCGAGACACCAGAAGTGTAGCGCAACGGATAGCATGTTGGACTTAGGGACAACAGGTCCTGCGATCGAGCCTTGATGTGCGCAGGAGGTTTTTTGACCTTCTAGCACAGGGGAAGTTTCTTAGACATTTCTCCATGCATGAGGAGAGTGCGCCACTTGGCGGTCAGTGGATGCGCCAATTGGCGGACTGGTGAGGTGGTTTGGAGTGACCACCCCAAAAGTGTCACTGCCCACACACCTTA
Source organism: Penium margaritaceum (assembly GCA_023375785.1). Taxonomy (NCBI): domain Eukaryota; kingdom Viridiplantae; phylum Streptophyta; class Zygnematophyceae; order Desmidiales; family Peniaceae; genus Penium; species Penium margaritaceum. Next base: position 358,894 of record SZWC01000106.1, on the reverse strand, counting down.
GAAGCCAGGCCTAGGACTATATGTACCAGGCTCATTCCTCATTCTAATTACACAATCTGGCCTTAGATGCTCCTCACAGAGTTGTCCAACTAAGGAACAGTATAAAGAAGACACTGGTTGGTCTAAGCCCCAGGAGTTAGTCTTTGACTAGCACCTCGCGCGAAAGTGACCAAGTGTTAAGTGGACACAGTTGCTAGCAAGTGATTGCCTAGGAACTGCTCAGTGTGGAACCGTGATCCTGAGGGTGATATCTTCTCCTAGCTGAAATGCTAGGAGCGGACGGCAGGTGCTATTGTGTCGGCCCTGTTTTCTAGTCCGTTTGCCTCAGGCCGGTTGACAAAGGGTTATGGGCCCACACTGACCAGTTGTAAGGCACGCTTCGCTCAACTCTGGTACGCTCTCTCCAGGTGCACACGCCGGCTCCATCAACTCCATCAGCTCCATCAGCTTCATCAGCTCCAACGGCTTGGTCTGCACTTAGCACACAGGGACTAAGGACAAGCTCTGCCCTTGGAGGCACGACCCTTGTGTCCCAACCAGGACAAGCTCTGCCCTTGGTGGCAAGACCCTGGGTGTGTTGGTGTAGATATATTCTCTGTCTGCAGGTGAACATCGGCTGGAGGGGTAAGCAACGGATCTGCATCCTAAAACCGGTAGCAGACATCAGCTAACATCAGCCTACATCGGCCTCAACGCAGCAGAGACGTGGGAAGCAGACAAGGGCAACAAAAATGGTTGACCCATCGGGAGNAGTGGCTACCACAGGGCAGACCACTGGAGTAAATGTGAGTGCTATGTCACTGCCACAAGGTCTTGGACCCCTGGGAGGAATCCCCATTTTCGAGGGGATTGACTTCCCCCTTTGGAGATGGCAGTTTGAGCTGGCGATGAAAGTGCG
>SZWC01000106.1:338215-353864 GCA_023375785.1 Penium margaritaceum | reverse complement strand
CCCACACACCTTAGAAGCCAGGCCTAGGACTATATGTACCAGGCTCATTCCTCATTCTAATTACACAATCTGGCCTTAGATGCTCCTCACAGAGTTGTCCAACTAAGGAACAGTATAAAGAAGACACTGGTTGGTCTAAGCCCCAGGAGTTAGTCTTTGACTAGCACCTCGCGCGAAAGTGACCAAGTGTTAAGTGGACACAGTTGCTAGCAAGTGATTGCCTAGGAACTGCTCAGTGTGGAACCGTGATCCTGAGGGTGATATCTTCTCCTAGCTGAAATGCTAGGAGCGGACGGCAGGTGCTATTGTGTCGGCCCTGTTTTCTAGTCCGTTTGCCTGAGGCCGGTTGACAGTGTCACCCACACAGCTGCCGATGCTTGCATCTTTGTGCGTGAGAGCGAGGAGACCGTCCTCAGTGGGACGGTCATCGATGATCTGTATCACATTTTTGGGTATTGTGTGAGTGCACCCCCTTTGCCTCCATCTCCCACTGCTTGTGTTTTTGTCGCTGGTGCTCTATCCCCCGAGCACCACCGTCTCTTGCATCAAAGCCTCTGTCATGTGCACCTGGGGGCTGTCAACAGGCTGGTCCGCACTTAGCCCGTTCTCGGTTTTGATGTGGCATCCTTTGAGGCACTGCCCACGACCGATTTCCTGGCTTGTGCTGAATGCAAAATGCCCCGGTCCACCTATCCCGCGTCTGTCTCCAGGGCCCGTCGGCCCTTGAAGCTTGTCCACTCCAACCTCATGGGTCCGCTCCCTGTCGAGTTTCAGGAGGACCGCAGTCGTTATGTCCCAACTTTGACTGATGACTTCACGCGCATGCGCTAGGTGTATAGTCTGTGTTAGAAGAGCAATGCCGCTATTGCAGTCCACATTTGGCTGGTCATGGCCGAGCTCCAGTCTACCGAGCGCCTTCATACCTCTCGCTCGGACTGCGGCGGCGAGTGCCTTGGTGACATGGCCCGCTCCTTCAGCGAGCTTGGTGTCTTTCACAACCTCTCCGCTTTCGCCACCCCCTAGCAGAATGGTGTCTCAGAGCGCTGGAACCGCACCATGGAGGATGCGGTCCGTGCCATGCGCGCTGACAGTGCCATGCCTGAGGCCTTTGCCTTCGAGGGCATGGCGTACATGACTTGGGTCTGGAACCGCATTCCCCACGGCCCTCTCCCCGGTCATCGCACGCCCTACAAATTGTGGTACGGGCATCGCCCGAATCTGCGCTTGGCCCGTGTCTGGGGCTCCCTTGCCTGCGTCTGGTTCACACAAGAGCAGCAAGGGAGCAAGCTCTCTGCGGTGCCCTATTTACGCCTTTGTTGGCATCGCTCCGCGGTCCAAGGTCTTGCGGTTCTGGGACCCTCAGCAAAGCCGCGTCGTGGAGTCCCGTGATGCTCTCTTCTTCGAGCATCTTGCCTTACATGACCTTGCCCGCATCCACGCTCTGCGTGTTGCGCATGCCCCGGGATGTGCCGGACCCCGTAGTGTGGGGGAGGCTCCTGGCACGGTTGGCACAGTGCCCCCATCTAGTACGGTCACTCCGTCGCTGACATCCCAGGGGCTGTCCCCAGAGGCTGTGCCCACAGCACCCCGCGCCCCGTCCCATCTGCGGCTCACTCCTCTACCCCCGACTCTCCATTGTCGCCCATATCCTAGTCTGTGTCTGAGTCTGTCTCCGCGTCTGAGGCTCTACCGGATCCTGCGCCTGTCTCCGCGTCTGAGGCTCTGCCGGATCCTACGCCTGCTTCCGCATCCGAGGCCCTGCCGGATCCTGCTTCCGCGTCCGTATCTGGCTCTGAGCAATCCCTGCCTCTGGCCGCATCCCCGGCTAATGAGGCCACGCCAGCCTCGAGTGATGCACCTGCCGTGCAGTCCACACCGGCATGTGAGTCAGCAGCACCCACAGCTCCTGCCCCGTTGGACCCCTACTCACGAGCACCTGGCTGACGTCTTTGCCCATGCCCCACGAATAGCGTCGTGAGCGGTGACCGGGGCACGAAGGCCCTTGGCCTGAGTGCTCGCGACCTCGCCGAGGTTCACCCTGGCTGTGCCACTGGTATAGTAGTACTTACTCATGAGCGCGGTCTTGCTCGTGACGCAGCTGAGGCCATAATGATGGTAGACCCTCCCTCTGTGGCGTCTGCCCTGGCTACACACACTGCACCAATACTGTCTCCCGATCCCACAAGTCTGCCTAAGGCCTTGTCAGCTTCCGACGCTGAGCAGTGGCGTGCTGCTGCTAGGCTGAGCTCGATGCCATCGAGAGCACGGCGTGTTTGAGCTGGTGGACTTGCCAAAGAACCGCAAGGCCATCAAGGCCAAGTGGGTTCTACGCAAGAAGCTTAAGCTAGGCGGCACTGTGGAGCGGTACAAAACCCGCCTGAGAGCGAAAGGCTTCTCTCAGGTCCCTGGCATGGACTACACTGAGACCTTTGCCCCTATTGGACGTATGACGACCACGCTCACGCTACTGAGCCAGGCGGCACAGCACAATTTGGAACTCCATCAGATGGATGTCAACAACGCATTCCTGAACGGGGACCTTGAGGAGGAGGAGATCTACATGGTCCGAGTGCCCAGGTCTTGACCACCGAGAAAACACGAGCAGTGCTAGAAAAACTCTAAATCAGCGTCCAGACATCCAAAACGGCTTTCCGAACATCGGAAGCCCTACTACAACCATAGGGTCTCCTCGTTGCACCGGTACAGTCCACCAAGTGCGCAGGTCTCAACCCACCAAGAAAACTCTCCTACCTCTCCACAAGCCCACAGGGCTGCCGAAACGCATCGACCGCGTCTCGCCGGTGCTGATGTAGGTGCAAGAGAAGTCTGGGTACAGTTCGGAGGCCCGTCGTGTCGTCACGCCCTCCTCTACCGTATACCACCAACGTGGGTATATCGATAATCCATCGACGTCAGTCGTAACGGGTGGAAGCCACACAAACCAATGTTTTCCCTGGCTGACATAGCCGTCCATGCCTAAACAAATGAACGAAGGCATGGAACAACAACGTATGCCAAACCACAATATGCACCAGGCAACCACAGACACACACACACATCTGCTACCCATCTAAGGTCTCCCTAGACACTGGCACATCCCACTAAGTGTTTGGGTCTCGACCATGAGAGGAGTAATACACACACACACAAACCAGTGTAATGCATATCATACACATGTCAGAGGACAAGAGAGTCTCCTCGTGACAGTGCCGGTACTAGTGCCCAGGCCTCGACCGCTACGAGAAATCCAATAGGTGTCCGTATGCAGGCCACAATAGCATCATCAACCAACACACAAGATCACGTGGACATCTCCTCGTAACACGGGTGCAATTCACCACGTGTCCAGGTCTCGACCACCATGAGCAATCCAAGTCGCATGCACATGCCACACGTAGTATAACTGCACACCAAGACACACGATCACATGGTCTCCTCGTGCCACTACTACAACCCACCAAGTGTCCGGGTCTCGACTAATAGAGTGCTACCATCCACATGTAGCTGTGCACGCACGTGGCATGAGCCACACGTTGGCTGGTATAGTATGCTCATAGCAGAGCATGGACCCCTCGCCATGCATCTCCCATGACGTCGTGTTAGTTCGAGGTCCACACAACACTCCCCTTGGATAGATGAACCTGGCAGCAAAGTCCTCGATTGAGATGTTGATACTGTAGGTGAACAGATCTTGGGCGATAAATCATGTGGTCTCCCATCACGAAAGATAGCCCCCCCTGTCAAGGACGATTCTGCTTGCACCCCCAAAGATGAAGTGGTGTCTCCGGCTATGACTCCTCACGTCGCTCCTGCACCACCTGGAGTGTTCCAGTCCTTATGTGACTGCCAAGGGTACCAAGACACAGTCTCTCCTCTCTTTCCTCTGCCCCGATGCATCTGTGTACATTGGAGGAAAGGGAATGGGCGAACAGCACGCGAGGGTGGATGAAGTGGCAGAGCTGACCTCTAAGGTAGGAGAGAGCACCCTGAGGCATAGGGGTGTACGGCCAAAAGAGGAGGGCTGGAGCAATGAACCGGATCACCACTTATGGACGAAGGTGATGATGGAGCAGCTGAGTCGGGTGGATGAAGGTGCGTGGAAACCGTATGCATGTTTACCTCTCCTATGACAGTGTCTCCAGGGGACGTCATACTCGGAGCTAGTACAAGATCCTCCCCGAGTGTGGGTGTGCGAGATGTTGGTGGAGGAAAGCTCGTGCCGATGTTAGTGATGCTCCCCTCCTCAAGAATCACTCACGCACTGCCATCACCTCCCATTGTAGGATTACTACATGCTCCTATAGGTCAGTGTAATCTGCCTCGGACATGTGGAGGTGGCCCATGTCTGCCTTGCGTAGGATAAACTCTGCATCACTGGATGTTACACATGCAGAATGCAGAACCCGTGAGTACAGCTCCATCTGCATCTCTGCTGCTGAAGACGATGGAGCCGGTGCTCATGCATCCACCTGGGGATCAACCAAACTGGCAATGTGTTGAGACGTTGGAACATCGGATGCAGCTGCAAGTGTTGTATCCACACCACAGCTTGTGTCTGTCATACGAGGAGGAATGAGCGGTCGTATGCCGAGAGAGAAGGAGAAGGAGGAGTCCTCATAGTCCATGGAGCATGTGGAAATATCTTCCATGCAGGTCCTGTCTCTCTCGGTGTCGATGTGATCAGCAGGGTCACCAACAGGTGAACACGATATGGCACAACTCAGCTCCTGCTGACGAGGTGACTCCATCCGCATGTGCGGATCTGCTCCACTCTCCTCGACCGCTGCAGTAGTGGACATAGGTGTGTAGGACTCCGGTTCAACAATGCCGGTCAAGGCGACCGGCAAGCGTAGCTGGTTCTCACGCACCGTCTCGCCGGGAAGGCTGGTCGTTGCCACCTGCTCAATAATGGAGTGAGGAACACCACCTAACTCCGTCATGTGTGTTGCTGCTTTGTCGTGTACATGGGAACTCGTAGACTCTGGGAATATGGGCGACTCCTCACGGTGAAGCAGGTCCTCAGGTAGCACGGATGACATGGTGGAGCACGCTGTGTCTGCTGCAACACATGTCCCAGTGACATCTCTCAGGATTGTTGCTCTTAAGAATGTCTTAACCTCTAAAAGACTAGCCGGCCGACTCCACTCATGCATTGCGACCGCTGTGGGGCTGGTGTGAGCCTTGTGTGCCAACGCCCCCGGAAGTCCGTATGGGGCATCCCCATCCGCAGGATACTCCTGTGCCAACGCCGGGCCATTACTGGTCAGAGTCGTGAGTGGCATCGCCCAGGCACGCGAGACCAACACTCCTCCCGATGCAACCTGCTGCTACAAAATGTCTACCTCCTGTCCCAGCGTAGATATCGACCTAGATGACATGCATGTCTCAAGCGCTGCAACCTCTGGTGAACAGGTGTGAGCCTACTGCACACACTCCCCCAAAATTCCGGTAGATGCATCCCGATCCGTAGGGAACTCCTGTGCCACCGCTAGGCCTCCACCGGTAGGAGGCGCGAGTAGCACCGCCCAGGGACGCCGTGCCTGCGCTCCTCTTGAGGTCACCTGCTGCTGCGAAAAATCTGGATCTAGCCCGGACGTGGAAGTCAAGCTTGATGAGAGGAAAGTCTCTACCATGAAAGCCATGTCAGGATCAGACTCCACGTCATGTGCTGTCACTGTATCATCTGAGTCTTTTTCAACTGATGCTCGGGCACCACAGTCTGGCACGAGTGCAATACCTCTCTCTACGATCACAATAGGTTATACGTGGTGACCACTCTTCCCCTAGACAGGTACCGCAATAGATGCCAAGGAGGTGGAGGGTGTATCAAAACTGACGTGAGTACGATGTGGGGAGCGCTAATGCCGACGCTGCGAGGACACACGACTGGAAGGACTGCATGAAGACATGTCATCGCAAGGTGGCGTCGTGGTCGCAGTAGAGTGGAGGATCGGAAGGATGGTGGCAGCATGGGACTGGCTGATGGGTGGAGCTAAAGGGACACCATTGGATGAGGAAGAAGGAGAGGATGAAGGAGATGAGATCAAGGAGGCCGTCAACAAACGAGTAGTAGAAGCACGCTCGGTGACGAAAAGGTCACAAAGCCGCTGCACCATCTGCCTCATCCCTTAGATCTTGGTGAATATGGTTGCCAGAGGTCCAGCTAGAGGATCTACCAACGCAGGCAGATGCGCATGCTGTGGAGGAGGCATGGTCGGACAAGGCTGAAGCCAAGGTGGATGCAAGTCGCAAGGACGCGTCCAACAGTGACGCCAGCCATGACATCCATCACCAGAGTAGTAGCAGGCAAATGCGCAGGGTGCTTGCTCAGATGTATGCACTCATCTCGTGTGTCGGATGATGGATAGGTGCCGAGGGCACCTACTCCCGGTGGTAAACACCAAGCCGTGGGAGAGGATGAGACCAACGGGTACTGTCACTCCTGGAGGTCACGGCGTCGGGGTCGCCAAACTTGACCAGACGGGACGAGCTGGACTACCACAATACGCTCGTAGAATGAAGTCTGACTAGCTGTGGCTACTAATGCTGCTGCCACTAATGGAGCGAAGACTGCTCCAGGAACAAAAGGGGTGGCGGCTACAGGTGTGACCACTGCTCCAAGCGGTAGACGACCCAGCCCTTGGATATGCACAGACTCGAATCTTCTGATGATCCTATGGAGTGAACCGCGTGCACCAATCTACGGGCCCAAGGGAGACGCCGGTCCACAACGCGTCTCAAACAAGAGATTGCCGTCGACAACACAATGCGTTGTTGGCTGGGAAGGTGAAACTGCAAGTGCTGCTACAACCGCCGGTGTTGCAATCGCCAGTGCTACTGCTATGGAAGTTACCGTTGTTGCAGTGGTTGTTGCTACTACAAGTGTCAGTGTGATGCCGCGCTATTCTATGGCCCTGCACAATTTTTTTTCTTCTTTTCTCTATGACCATTTTTTCCCCTCTTACCCTCAGCCCCTCCTAAACTTTTCTTTCCTTTGTCCTCACCCTCCACCTTTTTTTTTGCTCTTCCCTCTTCTCGCCCTGAGCCCCCGTTATCTTGTTTTATGATTTCTCTTTTCCACTCGCTTTCAGGTGCACCCCCTTTGTATTGTTTTCACTCGTCCCTCGTTTTCTTGACTGCCCCTAATTTGGAGAAATGGATAAAATAGGGGGGGGGGGGTCGGCCCCTCTCTCACCATCGGCCCCCTCCGTCGGTCGGCCAACGGACCCCGACGGGGCCAACGGAGCTCTCCGGCTCAAAGAGGCTGGGTGAATCCTTGGTTCGCTTGTGAGTTCGGTACTTCTCTCAGCAAACACCGCCTCTCATGCACTTTCTTTACAAATAGCCTCCATCACGATGTTTAGCTGTTGGAGCAGATGGCTATTGATTCTCTCCAGCATGCAGATATGGTTCACCAGTTCCTTGTTGATCCTCGCCTGTCTTGTCGTTCTACTGCCATAGTGGAGGCCATCGGTAGGGCGGCTGGTTTACTGCCATTGGATCCACGGCCTGATTGGCCTACGCAGCCATAGGGGTGGATCTAGCTATTGCATAGCCTGCCATGCCAGCGTTCGCTGCTGCTTCAGAGTTTGCTTGCATAGGCACGTCTGCTCCTCCATCATCAAATTTGTCGACGAAGACCTGCTGCTCTTCCTCGGATGGGCTTGCTTGCTTCACATCACAGTTACATATTCTGCAAGGTCTTGATGTACGAGATACGCTGACGGCTTGTGCGAGGTAGTCCTCCGGATGTGTGAGAGTGGGTGCTCTCTCGAGATTTAGCCTTGGTGTGTGGAGAGTACAGTCGCAGCGGAAAGATAGAATTGGAGATGTCTGGAAGCCAGAGCTGGAAAATACATGTTGTTCCGATTGAACTGAGTACAGGGTGTTTATACTGTTTGGCTGGCTAGCCCAGGCCTCTTCCTACTGCTTTCCTAGCTTGCTAAAACAAGCTACTTGCACCTGTACTAGGTGTCCTACTTGCACCTGAACTCGGTGCCCTACTTGCACCTAGTGCCTTGTGCGAGAAGTTCCCGGCCGTCGATCGTCCAGATCGACGGTCCCTTCTGTCTCTTGGCGAGCCGCCCCGTTGTTCGTGTGTGACTCGCGGCGGTGAGTGTTGTGACCGTCACGTGGTCGCAGCCACCGTGCTTGCTGCAGCCATTGACAACGGCTGTTGCCGGGAGCTCCCGGCGGCGCGCTCCCCTCGGCGGATAGGGTGTCCGTTACGCTACTCGCCGAGGGGGCAAAAGCCACCCTCGCGTGGCGGTTACGGAACGCCGAGGGGATTCACACGAAACAGCCCCCTAGCGCCGACGTAACCCTCATGTCGGCGCTCGCTTGCTCGTTGCTCCTCCTCCTCGCTGCCGCGAGCTGTCGGGGTCGAGCTCGACCTCCCCACGAATATCCGCCCAGAATATCCGGAAGCCGGAAGAGATGTTGCCGTAGCAAGGGCGGCTGGGCTCAATGGCTGGTGGCCGTAGACCACCTTAAACGATGAATTCCCTGTGTATGCTGACACCGCTGAGTTGTAGGCGAATTCTGCCACTCTGATTCTCCTCCCAACCCTCTCCATCCGGTGGGACCATGCTCCGTAGCAGCTGCTCCAATGTCTGGTTCGTACCCTGTGTCTGCCCATCGCTTTGTGGGTGGTATGCCGTGGTCAGCTGCACTCGCGTGCCCAGCTTCTCCATGAGATCTCTCCAGAATCGTGAAGTGAAGCGTGGATTGCGATTTGAGACCACCGACTGCGGCACTCCATGTAGCTTGACGACATGAATGAGGAGGAGTTGAACTGTCCCCGCAGCTGTGATACTCTCAGGACATGCGATGAAGTGTGCCATCTTGGAGAACCGGTCCACCACCATCAACACCGTGTTGTTACCTTGCTGCATCACAGGCAACCCGCTAATGAAGTCAAGCGAGATGTCTGTCCATGGCCTCTCTGGTACAGGCAATGGTTGCAGCTCCCCTGGTGGCTTGGTCCTCCGAGCCTTGATGCGTTGGCACACATCGCAGCTGCTCACAAACCTCTTGCAATCAGTCGCCATTGACGACCACCAGTATTGGCGTGTCAAGGCTTTCAGCGTCTTGCCGAAGCCGAAGTGACCCGAGTAGTGGGTGTCATGCGCCTCCTCCATCAATAACTGCTTCAATGGCGCATAGTCTGGCACGACAATTTTCCGCTCCTGCCTCTTTCGCCAATACACTCCATCCCACGTGGCATCTTTCAGCGCACCACCCGTGAACTCAGTGTCCACGCCATAGCTGTGCTTGAATAGGCTATGCATGACTGGAGATCCCATGAGCACTGAGATGGCATTGAGGCTCAAGTCCGGCCTCCTTGACAGAGGGTCTGCCGGGTTCACCTTCCCAGGCTTGTATAGGATCTCGTAGTCAAAACTCCCCTCAAGAAACTCCATCCAGCAAGTTTGTCGGCGACTGAGGTTCGGCTGCGTCTTTAGGTACTTCAGGACGTAATGGTCCGTGAAGACCACGCAGTGCCGCGACTCGAGGTAGCACCTCCAGTGCTTGAACGCATGGATCACCGCCAGCATCTCCTTTTCATGGATTGCGTAGTTCAGCTTCGCACCTCGCAACTTGCGATACGCGTACCCAATAGGCTGCGGCCCCTTCCCGTGATCCTGCATCAGCACCGCCCCAATGGCATAGTCGCTTGCGTCCATCGCCATGACATACTCCTTGGATGAATCTGGATGCACCAGGACCAGAGCGTCACACATGGCAGTCTTGAGCTCCTCGAAGCTCTTCTGCTCCTGATCGCCCCATTCCCAGTGGTGATCCTTCTTCAGCAGTTGAGTGAGTGGCGCACCCTTTTCTGTGTACCCCCTGATGAATTTCCGCTAGTATTTGACAAACCCCAGGAATACCTGGATTTCACACACGCACTTTGGTGTCGGCCACTGCTTCACTGCTTCCACCTTTTTTGGGTCCATGCGGAGACCCTTGCCGCTGACGATGTGCCCAAGGAACTCCACCTCCCTTTTTTCGAACTCGCACTTGGAGAGCTTTGCAAACAACTTCTCTCTTCGAAGAATTTCCAACACCTGCCGAAGATGTTGCTGATGCTCTTCCAGCGTTCGGGAGTAGATGAGGATGTCGTCGAGGAACACCACCACGAACTGGTCCAAGTGAGGGTTGAAGATCTTGTTCATGAGGCTCATGAACGTTGCAAGAGCGTTGGTTAACCCAAACAGCATCACGAGGTACTCGAAAGGGCCGTACCGCGTCCGAAACACCGTCTTTTCCACATCCTGCTCCGCAATCCAAATCTGATGGTACCCCGAGCGCAAGTCAATCTTGCTGAAGAACTGCGCTCCCCTCAGCTGGTCAAACAGCTCCTCGACCCTTGGCAGCAGGTACCGGTTCTTGATTGTTACGTTGTTCAGTACGCGATAGTCCACGCACATCCGCAGCTCCCCTATCTTTTTCTTCACAAAGAGGACCGGTGCAACGTAAGGTGACACCGAAGGTCTGATGAACCCCTGCTCCGTCAGCTCCTCCAACTGCTTTTTCAGCTCACCCAACTCGTTATCGCTCATGCGATAAGCAGCCCGCACCGTTGGAGTTGCTCCAGGGACAAGCTCAATTCTATGGTCGATGTCTCGCTTCGGTGGTAAACCCTTTGGCAGCTCAGCAGGAAACACGCCACTGTAGCTGTCCACCACTCCCTTGATGCCTTCCGACAGCTCTGCTGCAGGTGCTTTCTGCTGCTCTCCTTCTTGTTGCTTTGTCTCCGCTGCCAGCACTTCCACCTCTGCAGCTGCTTCCTTCTGCCGCATCCACACAAGGTACACTTGTTATCCCTTGCGCTGACAGCGCTTCAGCTGTACGTAACTCAACTGCGGCACCTTGCCTGACTTGGAGTCCTTCTCCTCTGCCCACAACGGCAAAACGATTTGCTCTCCGCATTTCTTCACCTGGCTGCGCACTCAATCCACAGCAGGATTCCACCGGTGCAGCCAGTCACGCCCCAGAATGGCGTTATAGGTATCCATTGGGCACGTGCGAAAGCTCACCTCACACAACAGCTTGCCCAGACGGACCCCCAGAGGCTTCAGAGGCAGTCCACACTCCAGTTCCCCTTGCACCAACTTGGCCGTAGTTGGCTTCCCGGGTAGCCATGCAAGCCCCAACCTCTTTGCAAACTCGTCGCTAAAGAAGGAGTGCGACGCGCCGCAATCCAGTAACGCTTTAATCTGCCAGCGAGTCTGGCGCCCCTCGCCGTCCGCACAACCAGCCGATGATATTTTGGCTTTCCGGTTGATCCCCGGAACGCTCCCGCTTCCTTCGCTCCGCTGCAATACCCTCGGCAGCTCCCTAATTGTCGAAGGATTTTCGGGGCTGGTGTTTGCTGATGCGGACGAAGCTTTCCCAGCAGATGGCCGCCCGCCACTCACTGCTGGTTGCCGTTTCCCTCTTGCTTCTTCTTGCAATCCTTCTTGTGGTGCGCAGGCTTTCCGCAGATCCAATAGTTCCCCCCACGCGGCTTGCTCTGCTGCTGGCTTCCTTGCACTGCGTCGATCTCCATGGGGTCAGCTTGTTGGTGCTGTGCTTGACGCTGAAAACTCTCTTGCTTCTCACGGAAACCCCCTCGATGGTAGCGTAGCACGTCGACACGCTCAGCAGTGGCTACCATTGCCTGGAACTCCGTGATGCCACTTAGTGCCAGCGTGCGCTGAATTTCTGCCTTCAAGCCGTCATGGTATTTGTCTGCCATCTCTGGCTCGCTCATGTCGTCGATCTCCGAGCACAACGCCAAGAAGCGGCATGTGTACTCTTGCACCAAGCCGATCTGCTTCAGCTGCTTAAGCTTGTTGCGTGCGACCATGGAGGCGTTCACAAGATCAAATCGATCGCTGATGGCTTGCTCGAACTGCTCCCATGTTGTCGGCACGCGAGCTTCAGCTTGCACCGCGCCTGGCTGCCACAACACAGTATGTTGCACAGCTGCGTTCCCACCTCCACCTCGAGTGGCCAGCATATTCAGCTGCCTCCACCACTCCAATGCTGCTCTGCGTAGCAGTGTCATTGCGAATGACACACGCACAACATCGTCCTCTGGAGGGTGACCCAGAGCCCCAGAGTAGCTGTTCATCGTGAACAACCAGGTCCGAACGCTCGCTCCCTTGACAGAGGGATTGAACGCTTCCGGAGTCTTTGGCTTTGGTCTCGGCGGAATCCTTGACTGAGCCGCCCTAACCTGCCCAGCGCCAGTCCCGTCCCGCAGGTCAGCCATCTGCCGATTGAGCCGCTCATTGTCCAGCTTGAGGGCTCCCAGCTGCTCTACGATCTGCTGCAGGGCCTGCTCCATGGCTCTTGATGACTTTTAGCCGTTGGAGATCGGTAAAAAAAAATTGGCAACGTTTCGGCAGCAATCGAACAAATTTTTGGCAGCAATTCAGCAGTCCGGGACGAAAATCTGACGTCTTCGAAGTGCGTGGGAGTCACCCGTCGTCTCCCGCACGCGCACGGTAGGCCGTGTGGACGCTCTGGAAATGTAGAAAAATTTCCAGAGGTTGGCTCGTGCGTTGGCTTCGAAGTCTGGTCCCGCAATCTCCCTCTCGATCAGCCTCGACGTTGTCCGGCGTAGTCCGTGCCTTCGCTCCTTGAAGTTTCGCGAGCTCCGGCAGCGCTTCCTCCCAACAAGTGGCTCTGGCTCTGATACCAGATGTGAGAGTGGGTGCTCTCTGGAGATTTAGCCTTGGTGTATGGAGAGCACATTTGCAGCGGAAAGATAGAATTGGAGATGTCTAGAAGCCAGAGCTGGACAATACAGGTTATTCCGATTGAACTGAGTACAGGGTATTTGTATTGTTCGGCTGGCTAGCCCAGGCCTCTTCCTACTGCTTTCCTAGCTTGCTAAAACAAGCTACTTGCACCTGTACTAGATGTCCTACTTGCACCTGAACTCGGTGCCCTACTTGCACCTAGTACCTTGTGCGAGAAGTTCCCGGCCGTCGATCGTCCAGATCGACGGTCCCTTCTGTCTCTCGGCGAGCCGCCCCGTTGTTCGCGTGTGACTCGCGGCGGTGAGTGTTGTGACCGTCGCGCGGTCGCAGCCACCGTGCTTGCTGCCGCCGTTGACCGCGGCTGTTGCCGGGAGCTTCTGGCGGCGCGCTCCCCTCGGCGGATAGGGTATCCGTTACGCTACTCACCGAGGGGGCAAAAGCCACCCTTGTGTGGCGGTTACGGAACGCCTCGAGGGGGTTCGCACAAAACAGCCCCCTAGAGCCGACGTAACCCTCACGTCGGCGCTCGCTTGCTCGTTGCTCCTCCTCCTCGCTGCCGCGAGCTGTCGGGGTCGAGCTCGACCTCCCCACGAATATCCGCCCGGAACATCCGGACAACGGAAAATGGCAAGCATGCCCCTAAAATCCGGACGAGCCCCGAATATGCCAGAAAAAGCAGGGGCACCTCGTTACAGGATGGGTAAAGTAGTCGGATGCCCTTTAGCACCGCTGCGCTATTATACCAAGTGTTGTGCCAAACAAAGAAAAGGTGGTGAACAGGTAGAAGTTGCCAAGCAAAAAACGATTAAGAATTTGGGACACTTGAGCAATTCATAATTAGCGGCAAGTGTACTTCAATGACAAGCGTCAAATGATCAAAAACATACTTATGAGTGTCGAGTTATGAATGAGGAATAGTTGGGGTCATTGGGTCGATCGTTGAGCGACGCGTGTGGAGCCCTGTCATCAGTGGTCGGATTTGAGAATATCCACCAAGAAGTCGGGGGAGCTTTGAGGATCGAGGGTGAAGATGCGAGATGCATCTTTATAAATCAATGTTTATCTCGATGTGTCGAGAAGTCGACCAAAAGGCCGTGTTACTTTTGTCCTGGATTCTTGAAAGTGGTCGAAGTTGTTTGAAAGTTCAAGAAGGTTCAACGGAGGGAGAGGACAGTTGGCCAAATTGGCCTCGACTGTTGGAGTGAAAGTCGGGGTCTCGTCACGCGGTGGGCTATTTGTGTAATGACAAAAATGCCCACTCGGAAAAATTAGGGACTTGTGTACGTCTGGTATGTAACACCAATGTCATATTCATTTGTCCATACAAATGCAGAGACCTATTTGCTGAATGAACCAACAGACACCAATCAATTTATGACGCTGGATATCCTTATCCATGTTTACCTAACCAATGACAGACCACCAATTATGCCGGTCGTCTTTTGTCATTTCCGGGTCGTCTTCAATGTCAGTCTCATTTCACCACCCATATGAGAAATGCTTCTAATGATTTACACTTTGAATTTTGGCTATGTAGATGCACCCGTTGAACTATCAAAGCAGCATAACGTGACAGTTTTTAGTGTTGTTGTGCATTGTACCATGTACATAAATTCACCTCTCGCTTACGTTCATCTCTCTATTTGCTGACTTAACCAATGTACGCCAATTATTGTCTGGAATTGGATACATTAATCCACTGTAGTAATGTCGCACTACACATAGTGTACAAAAGATGAACCATGGGTCCTACACGTTATGGACATGATGAGGACCCGTCCAATGACGTACATAATGGTCCTACAAACTGCCACGTTGTCACTCCGGTGAGCATTGGTAGGGCACTCCGCAGGTATGAAATTGGGGCTCATTGGGAAGGTACATGAACCATGACCACCCCGTCTGAATTCACTCCTCTACAAGTGATGGAGGCATGGATTACGATGGGACTCAATCGTGGCACCCCAAGGCATCCCCACATGGGTGAACGCCCCATGTGAACCCAATACCATGTGCTAGATACTTGGTGTTTGCATGCCCTCTCGTCGCCCACCTCACACCTTTGGGTTGTGGGAGCCATGGACTTGAAACCATAGGTCACTTTCAAGTGAGGTGGACAATGGAATAACCTTTGTCCTCTTTGTTTATCAAGCTACTCTGTCCTTGTTGGTTACATCATTTTACTTTCACCTTTTCATGTCCTGTATTGCCCACTCTCATGCAATTGCATGCAGGTGGCACAAACACAAACTACACAGTTGGTACTTATTGGGAAAGCCAATTATTCACGTACTCACATTATCCAAGTCTTCATAACTTCAAGCCACCCCTTGTAAGCCTACAACGTGGACTCAAGTCACTTTTGCAGTCTCCGAATGATTGCACAAGAAGGCTTTTTGTCACTTGTGCTGCTTGAACATGCAACATTTTCTAACAGTTTTGATTTCTAAGGTCATGGTATGAAAGTTTACATCATTTTAGTGTTCGGCCTTTAGCATAGACCACAAGAATAGTGGGAAACATATGTGTGAAGGTGTTTCTTCTGAATGAAAGCAATACTGGAGTCAAGTACACATGGCTAATCCACATTTGTAAGTTCACGAAAAGGTCATGCACTTAGCAAATGATCTCGCATGCAACACACTCTGAAGTAGTAGAGAAGCTATACACAGCATAAAAAACTCCTATCTAAACCGTGAAGCATGGAGACCACATCAAGGATTGGCCACATGTGATTTGACCATGGTGTATTTGGCATCTTGCACACTAAGTGTGCCTAGTTGTAGTGCTGTTTCCTGAATTATGTTGTGACAGGTAACTTGGGCCACGTGTTGTTTCACCCTTTTCCTCCACACCATATTGTGTCCCCCCCCCCCCCCCCCCCCCCCCCCCCCCCC